>JXCR01059291.1:0-66356 GCA_002079205.1 Phalaenopsis hybrid cultivar
TTTATATTATTCATCTAATATAATTCTGTGCATACAGATTGAATGACTGATTCCCTTAATATTAGCTAAGGTCTAACCAAAATCTTTCTTATATCTTTTCAATGTATCTAATAGTCTTTGCTCTTGCAAATCATTTAACTCTGAAGATATAATACCTGTTCATGTAGATGAGTCTCCCAAAACACATACTTCAGGTGGTTAGGCAATACTTTCAACTCAAGTTCGGGTGGTTTTATAATTGACGGTAACAAATTCTTATCGGCATTTTTCGTAATATCCAACATCTCAAATATTTCCTGAACATAATCTAATTCTTCATTTTCTAATTTGTCCAAAATAACTTCATTACTCTCTTCAAAGTTTTTTAAAATGTTCTTTCAATAGATGTTCATTAATTTCCATGCTAAAACATTCATTATCTCTTTCAACAGCATGGTATTTCATAGATTTTGCAATGTTAAAAGTCACTTCTTGATCATTAACTCTCATAGTTAATTCTCCTTTTTGAACATCTATCATAGCTTTTCCAGTAGCTAAAAATGGTCTCCCTAAAATGATAGNAAATGATATGTATTTCTTTATCTTCCTCCATATCTAAAACAATGAATTTCGTAGGAAAGATAAATTTAACCACTTTTACTAACACATCTTCTATAACTTCCTTAGGATATGTAACTGAATGATCTGCTAACTGTAGAGTTACAGAAGTAGGTGAGACTTCTTCTTAATCCTAATCTTTTGAAAATTGATAGAGGCATAAGATTAATGCTGTCTCCCAAATCACATAAAGCTCTTCCATTCTTCTATAACTCCTTTAGGATATGTAACTGAACGATCCGCTAACTGTAGAGTTACAAAAGTAGGTGAGACTTCTCCAATCTAATCTTTTGAAAATTGATAGAGGCATAAGATTAATGCTGGCTCCCAAATCACATAAAGCTCTAATATTTTGAAAATTGATAGAGGCATAAGATTAATGTTGGCTCCCAAATCACATAAAGCCCTTCCATAAAATTTTTCATCAATAGCACATGGCATAGTGAAGCTGCCAGGATCTTTTAATTTTTCAGGAAGCTTTTTCTGAATAATTGCACTACACTCTTTGCTAAGTGCAACAGTTTCGTTATCTGTGAACTTCATTTTCTTGTTCAGAATATCTTTTATAAATTTCACATAATTGGGCATTTGCTCTAAAGCTTCTNCGACGTTATGTTATTTCTAAGCTTAACAATTTTAGATGGAGGGAAATATTTGGATAGAAATTTCTGTGAAAGTTCTCCCCAAGTTCTAGTAGTTTTGGATGGAGGGAAATATTTAGATAGAAATTTCTGTGAAAGTTCTCCTCAAGTTCTAATAGATCACAAGTGCTAACAAATTTAATCACATCTTAATCTTATCCCTCAGTGAAAAAGAAAAAAGTATAAGTCTAACAGAATCGTTTGAGACTCTATCATATTTAAACGTAGCACATAGTTCTAAAAAACTAGCGAGGTGTAAGTTCGGATCTTTATTTGGTGTACCGCCGAATTGATTATTTTGTACCATTTGGACAATAGCAAATTTAAGCTCAAATGAATTAGCAGCTACATCAGGATTTTGGATAGATAAGTGAATTTTATCTATTGTAGGATTTGCATAATCTCGTAGGGGTCTAGGTTGTTGTTCATTCTCTATTCCTTGATTGTTCATGTTGTTTTCCATTGCATCAGAATTTCTAGGTTTTCTTTTTAATCTTCTAATCTTTCTAACAGTGCGTTCTAATTCTGATTCATAGGGTATAAGATTTTCAAGTCCAAATTTACGCATACAATTTGAAATCAGTACACAGTAATATAATTAACTANCAATTAGCCAATACATCATGGTTGATACCAAGAAGGAATGGTATACCAACCTTCCATTAGAGGGCATCTGAAACTATGGAAAATCCATGTCATATGATGGAGGTTGTCCAGATAGAAGGACTTGACTCTGTGCTACAGAGGGAAAGAATATGCCGACCTGGTTAAAATTTTCAACTGAATTAGGTTGCTTGCATGGTTGATTGACCACTTCCAATCTAAGGCCCTCATCCATGAGGAGTGAAAGAAAAAAGCGGTTGATCAACTAGTGTTATAGTCGATCACAACCACATAGAAGTTCAAGGCAGTGTTACCTTGCATATAGAGGAATCTTAGGGAAAACACCCAGAAGTTAGGTTTGAGGGAGAAAGAGAATAAAAAAAACTATTACAGTACTAATGAAGAAAAAATAAAGATCTTGAGGAGAGAATGGCCAGGATGGTCACCCAGAAGAGCCATGTCAGGGCATTGTTTGAGCAAATACAAGTGGGGCTACTTATGGCTATCGTGCACTTTATGAAGAGAAGACCAGTTGAGTCAGATAGACTAATATGGATCAACTTTCCACTCTCTTCATGACTTTAGATGAGGATGGTGAGGAGAAGGATCATTCAGGAAAAACTAAAGACGGAGGCAATAGTGAGTCTACAGCCACCTAGGCTTCTTTTCACTTCATTTTTTTTGTAGTCGTTTTTCTTCAGAAAATCTATGCCACCCAGCCATGCCTGACCAGTGGGTCAACTAATTGTGAAAACCGTGTACTTAAGGAAAAAATGTGTAGATTTATTTTTTAATGAAATGAAAAGCATTTTTGCTAACTTTTTACTTCTTGTGTTTGGTTGATTTCATCTCATTTGTTTTGTTAAGTATCTCAATTGCTGGTAGTTAGCAAGTACCTATATGGTTCCTCAGGATAATTTACCCTCGGTCCCTCGCGGTGCTTAAAGCTGTCGAGCAAGGGATCATATCTAGATATAAAGAAATTTTGAGCAAACAAGGATATGGTCGGACAATCACGATGTCTCAACCAATCATTCTTATTTTTGGACTCAATCGGGTGAACTTGGCGTCACAGCTGGTCAATTTTATTTTTTGAGCTTAGTTGGGCAATCTTGGCATCGTGGCTTCCTTTTTTCAAATTTGAGCTCTGCCTGGCGTTCTTTGTATCATGACTACTTGTCTTTGATTTTTATGCTCAACTGTAATATCTTAGTGTCACGACTGACTTTACTTAAATTTGGGCTTAATCAGGTAATCATGGCATCACAGCTAGTCATTCTTCAATTTTATGCTCAACCAAACAATAATGGCATTGTCGGTGGTTTTTTCAAATTTGAGTGTATTTGGATGATCCTGGCATCGTGGCTAGTCTTTCTTTAATTTTATGCTCAATCAATCCATCTTGGAACCACAGCTAGCTTGCTTCAGATTTGGGCTTAGTTGGGCGATCTTTGGTCTCATAGTTGGTCGTTCTTTGATTTTATGCTTAGCCAAGTAATCTTAGCACTGTAACTTGCTTTCTTTCTTTGAAATTTTAGTTCCCTGAGTGTCAGCTAGACGTTTTGGTCATCTTTTGATTTTTTCCAGTTCTCTGAGTGTTTTTCTAGCCTAAAAAATTTATACTTTTAATTAACAAAGTATCCATTTATTCTATATATATTTGAGAGCAGCTTAAAAAATTTAGAATAAATAACAAAATGAGAGAACAAATGCTATTCATTTAAGATTTTTGGAACAAATAAGGAGGTGATAGGTTTAAGGGAAGAATCTTTTTAGATCATCTCGAATCCAAGTCTGAGGGACCTCATTACCTACGTGAGTCCTTAGTTTGTAATCTCCAAGTCTTACATAGCACTAGATGATATAAGGACTGTTCCATGTTTGACCTAGCTTTCTTACAGCTTATCCTTATTTTGTGGAATCAACATTCTTTAGTACTAGATCTCTAGAAGCAAAATTTTTCTCATGAATGTTCTAGTTGTAGTATCAGACAGCTCTTCTTTTGACTTCCTCTTGTCACAAAGCTGACTTCACTCAAACTTGTTCTATAAGTTTTAACATGAGCATTGCTTTCAGCCATTCAAGTAGATCATCTTCACTGAACGTTGTAGTCGTGAGGACCCTCTAATTGTGGTGGTTGCTTTCTACCAACAACATGACTTCAATTCTGTGTGAGGGGATGAATGGCATGTGACAAGCCGTGGTGAGCAGGGTTGTTTAGACGGCCCATAAATTAGATGGGAGTATATCTTCCTAGCTATCCTTTGCTCATTCAACTTTCTTCCTCAATAGATTGAGAATAATCTTATTAGGTGCTTTGGCTTGACCGTTAGTCCAACTGTTCAAGGGTGATGGATCAAGGTGAATTTGAGGATTATCCCCTTGCTTTGGCAAACATATTGAAGCTTTTTTTGCGACCTATGTCATGTTATCCATGATGATAATCAGTGGTAGGTTGTAGCAATAGACCAAGTTGGTCCAGATGATGTTCTAGATGATCTCCACAGAGATTCAGGCGATAGCTTTGGCCTTAATCCACTTTGAAAAATAATCAACTACTATCAGGAAGAAATGGTGCTACCCTTTGGATGGTGAAAATGGCCCAAGGATGTCCAATCCTCA
This sequence comes from Phalaenopsis hybrid cultivar, assembly GCA_002079205.1. Classification (NCBI taxonomy): domain Eukaryota; kingdom Viridiplantae; phylum Streptophyta; class Magnoliopsida; order Asparagales; family Orchidaceae; genus Phalaenopsis; species Phalaenopsis hybrid cultivar. The sequence goes on from JXCR01059291.1 coordinate 4,464, forward strand.
GACAGCCGAAAAGATATGAGCTGGTGATTTGTTGAAGCTTATGAGCTAGCTGATGTTTTAGTGGAGCATACATTTGGAATTTCTTATACCTTTTTAGGAATGTTTCAGCATCTTTCAAATCCTTTTCGTTGGACTTAGTGCTTTAATATAAGTTGTCTTGAGTGACTTCCACACTCCCTGAAATGAACTTTCCAAAGAATGTCTTCTGCCATACTCTCCTTTTTGAATCTTAGGTGCAATGATTTTGTTAATTTTGAAAGAATGCCCCTTCTATTTGTAAGTATTGAGCAGCTTTGAACTTGAATCTTCTAGGATTTGTGATCTCTTTTGTAATTTCTCTCATCTCCAGGTATTTGACCTAGGGATTTGTCTAGATTTTTTTCCCATGAGTCTCTATAATCATTGCCTCTGGTTCCTCAATGACTGGTTGGAGGAGTCTTTATGGTGATTTGTTCTCTAGGTAAATTAATTTCAATAATAGATATGCCATCTAGTTTTCTCCTCCATCAACATGCTCGATCCTAAACTGGGTGAGCTTCTTGATTTCCATCTTGGCTTTTTTAAGGTACTTGATGACCACAACTTTATATATGCTAAAAAATATAAGATAAATATGGACGTAATAAATATTTAATAATTGTAAAGTCACACTTATCAATGTATCGCTCAAGTAATATAGGGCTCCAATAGAGTCCTAGATATCGATCCCATAGGGAGTAACTTTAGAACTACGAACTAAGATTTTAGAAAAGCAATAAAGTCACACTTATCAATGCAAGTATACGTATCGCTCAAGTAATATAGGGCTCTAATGGAGAGTTCTAGATATCGATCCCACACGGAGTGGTTTAGAACTACAAACTAAGATTTTTGAAAAGCAATATTTTAATCGTAACAACAAAGTTCAATTTGTTTATCTGTCACTAAAAGGCAATTGAAATAAATATGTAAATTTTAATACCTATTAAATAACTAATGATATTATTGAAGGTTTAAATGTGATATTCAATATATAAGAAAGCTCCTTCTCCTTGTCGAGAAATTATAGTGAATGGATAAAGTGAATTAGTTTAAATTCTATTGTGCCAAATAAGAGCATACCTATTCTTTACCCTTTGGTTCAGGCATAAAGAACACTGACTAATCCTACGCTTGTTTCCTGAATATGTGACTAGGCTGGGAGGATACCGGTTCTCACTTAGGAGCTCCCACGTTCCCCTCGCCTGAGGGCTAACTTCTACACTTCAACACCCAAACGATAGGACCGAATTAGGGATTTTAGTTTGTCACTCTAAAATCTCTAATTCTACGCCCGATAATATTATTTCCTTATTTATTTGCACCCAAATTCCAAGGGCTTTGACCTCCCTGAATCTTAGATGTAATCTTCACTTTAGTTGTAAAATTCAACATATTTTAACAAATCAATTGGTCAGATTGAAAGTAAATTAAGATTGAAGTGAAAAGATCATCACTACTTCTTAAACATTTTCATGGCTTCATTAATTCAAATCACCATTTCACAAATCTCGAGATAAAGAGAAAGACAGAGAAAACTACTCAGATCTCACGAGGAAAACACAACAAAACTCAGAATTCATATATAAAATCAAAGTCATACAAACTACAATAAGTAACATATCTCTAATTTCTCCCCAAGAACACTCTTAGAAGTTCCTCTGAATCTCTTCTTTTCTTTACAACACACAGAATTTCTCTTCGAAGTAGTAAGGAGGAAGAAATCTCTCACTTTCCCTCCACTCTTACAATCTCTCAAAGAATTCCTCACGGAAAGGAGGAAGAAATCTCTCACTTTCCCTCCACTCTTACAATCTCTCAAAGAATTCCTCACAATGTTACACTCTACTGGAAATTCTATACACTAATGGTAACCTCCAAGGCCTCTAGCACTCTTCTATTTTTGGCCAAGACTATTTACACTTGTTTCACACTTCAATTTTTTAGTCTTCTCCCTTTCCAGGCTCTCCAATTTTCAGTCAAAATAGTCTTTTAAAGTTGTGGATGAGCTTTCTCAAGAGTTGCCTGAGCATCCCTTCAAAATTTGGCCTTATCCAAAGTCTGATTAGGCATAACCGTCGACCTCACCGTCGGCGGCCTCAAGGGTGTCGTCGGTGGACCTTCATAATGAATTAATTTTGGAGTCTCGGGAAAATCTTGTCCTCGATGAGATCAATGGTGTCATCGGCGCCCTAGTTTAATTCTGCACATTTTGGTCCTTTTCGCTCCAAATTCGCTCCTTTTTTGCATCTTTTTTTCTCTAATGACCCTAATTCATCATTCCTGTAACAAAACATCAAAAATATCTTTCTTTAAAGTGCAATATCATCAAAAATAGTATAAAAAAGGTATGAAAATCTCAACATATTTTCCTCTTATCAAAATCCCCCAAACTTAACTATTACTTGACCTCAAGTAATTTTAGTACTACATAAAAGTTATGATCTACTGTGGTAAAGTTTTAATTCATAAATACTATAAGTTTGATTCAGAAAAATATCATAGTAAGATTTTTAGAAAAAAATCAAGTAATTGAATTAACTCTGTAGCCACAAGATTATCTAATCATCAAGTTTAAGAGTTCTAGTCTTCTATTCTTTTCAAGAATGACTATATGTTGCAATATTAAGTCACTTAGAATATTCAAAAGATAGGAACTTCATGAGAACATTACTAGTAAAAGATCTATTCCATAAATATAAGTTCAAGAATGTACTTAGGTTTTCTCTTTAGGTTGGTCCAGTGAAGCCAATTTTTGATTAGGCATATCCTAAAGCTTCTCCTCACTTCCATAATTTGTTTTTCTTTCTTTTGCTCTTTTTTATTTAGATTGCTTTCAATCCTATATATTTTTTCTTTTTTTTGAAGGATTTTTTTCAATCCTTTCTTTTTCCTTTCTCAAGTGAGGATTACTATATCTGGATATCCTTTAATGATTTTGAACTTCACTTTTCTTTCCCTAAATTTGAAACTCAAAGCATTCTTTTACCTTATAAATATTTCATAGTTTTTACATCATTGAGCCCTAATCTTTTCTTCTCAAATAAATTTCCATATTCTTAATACGTTAAGATATAGTTTCCTTTACTTTAAATAGTTAACTATAATCTTATTCTTTTATACTAAAATATCTTAAGTTGTAAAATTAATTTTCATTACAAAAATATTTCTTTAATTTTACTATAATATTTAAATAGTTACAAAAATATAGTTNAAATAGTTCTATCTATAGTTACCTCACTATGGTGATAATTTGGTAACATAGTAGAGGAAATTAAATAGTGCTACGCCAGAGGTGGCATTCAGCATGGAAGCAGAAAAATTTACCTGTTCTCGCTGCTTTATCTTCCATGTTCCTTTCCCATCAGGAAAGTTGATCACATTTACCCGTTCTCGTTGCTTTATCTTCCATGTTCCTTTCCCATCAGTGAGAAAGTTGATCACATCATTCAGGGATTCCATCGTACTAAAGGATTCATAATGACAGCTATAAGAGTCTGGGACTTCGTAAAAGGTGTTTGCTTTATCTTCCATGTTCCTTTCCCATCAGTGAGAAAGTTGATCACATTATTGAGGGGGCCTGTTCTCGCTGTTTTATCTTCCATGTTCCTTTCCCATCAGTGAGAAAGTTGATCACATCATTAAGGGGGCCTTCAATGCTGAAGGATTCATATTGGCAGCTATAAGAGTCTGGGACATCATAAAAAGTGTTGATGCGGGTGGCAGTAAACTCAACAGGAAATCCACACACTTGAACTATTCTATCATCAGAATAAATTACACTATCGTAGAACTCCTTCACAACATTTGTATCAGCTTTATTGGTAGTGTAACAAAAGTTTTCCCACCTCCGCTCGGCAATAGTTCATTCAATTTCTTCGCCCAGACTTTCAAAAACTCTATCTTGTATACACTTTTTTCCTTTAAATATGGAAGTAAATTTTGTTTGAGCCATCGCATTCACAAAGTGAGACTCATCAAACTCAATTCTTCTCTTTTGATGTGGAGTCATTTCAATCTAACCAAATTATAGAAAAATTCTAAAAATTACTTCAAATATGCAAATCATGGCTTCCAATAGCAATTCTAAGAGTTCAACACAAAGATCCATGAATTTCTTCCCAAATTTTCTTCACATTCTCAAATTTCTCAGATCTCCTCAATGTGGAAGAAATCCATGGTGAAAATCAAATATTTTTAGTTTGGAATGAAGCTCTTACCTAGAGATGATCAAATCCGGTGTCAAAAAGTCTTGAAATTGCCTCTCAATCCCAGATCTTTCAAACCCTAGTTCGAAAATGGCATTTTTAGGTGGAACGAGGTGATGAATAGTGGCGATTGACTAGTCAAAATTGCGGTTAAAGGTGTTTTTTTGTGAGCTAGTCGGCGGCGGGGTCGATGGCGTCGTCGATGCGCTCTATTGGAATTTAAATCCTAAGTCTCGGGAAAAATCCGTCGTCAGGGGCGTCGAGGGCGCCGTCAGCGGGCTCTATTGATTTTGTCCAAATTTCATATTTTCGTGATTTCGATCAATTCCAAGCCTAAACAACATCCGTTTAATCATTATAGAGATAATTTTAAGTAACTAAATGATGTACTTAGTAAATATAAATTCCAAGGGGTACAATATATGTTACATAACACACCTAAGTTTGGTATTTTCTCAACCTCGAAATACATTAATTCAGCGTCACAAGTCACAACACTCAAATTGCTGAAAACAAAACATTCTATGCTTAGTCTCAACTATACAGAGATCTATAAACATAATTCTAAAGCTGAAAACATAACATCCTATGCTTAGTCTCAACTATACAGAGATCTATAAGCATAATTCTATATTTCTCAACCTCAATACATTAATTCAGCGTCGCAATCCAAGCCACAACACTCAAAACGCTGAGACAAAACAACCTATGCTTAGTCTCAACTATAGAGAGATCTACAAGCATAATTCTAAAGCAAAGCAAATACAAAGTTCAAATCGAAATACATAGAGAAAACATCATATGCTTAGTCTCAACTATAGAGAGATCTATAAGCATAATTCTAAAGCAAAGCAAATACAAAAAATAACCTATACTTTGTCTCAACTATACAGAGATCTAAAAGCATAATTCTAAAGTAAAGCAAATATAAAGTTCAAATCAAAATACATAGATAGACGGATAGGTAGTAATATAAATCTACTAATCTTCAAACTCGGTACTAGATTCTCCTCTGAGATCACCCATTGATTGCACATGAACAAAGAGGTTGTAGAAGGGTCAGAATGGAAACTCTTTAGTGGAATCCTTTTCTATTAACCACATCCTCCTCATTAGTCATATCAAGCTATCTTCTAAATGTCCAGAGTGTTCAAAATGTTCCTTCATCCTCCAGTCTAGATGATCAAAGAAATCAGAGATATTATTATTCGCATTCATGATATTTTGTACTTCTTTTTTCCAATTTCTTGATTCGGCGCAGGATCACCAGAGACTTGTCAGAAATTAAGGGTTGAACTAGCAGTGAATTCTGATATGATTGATTTACTATAATGGCAATGTCATTTTCTTCTTCAAAGGCCGAGAATCTCTCAGTTGGATCCAAAGGCTTCCAACGTAGCAGTACCTTCTCCCAATTTTCATAGGACACTTAGAACTGACTGGAAAGTGAGAAAATTTTGGAAGGGTGTCCAAGCCCATAAGTTGATCCATGAACGATCAGGCCCAAAACTTACTTCACAATTATTGGTCCAATGTCGATCGACAGTCCCCTTTGGATGTAGTAATTCAAAATGGCACTTTCTTTAGAAACTTTATCGATCATCATTGTCGATAACAGTTTTGCAGAAATGAAAAAGTGCCAATGTTTAGAAACAGGATTCAGGAGTGTTGCAGAAAAACTAACATACGAAATGAGAAGTACGTGTTTCGATACGGGATTTAGGAGTGCTGTAGAAAAACTAGCATATCCATTTTGTCTTGTTTCTCAGTCGTCAGTTTTGTCAATTAAATATTGGTAAATTTCATTCATCTGGTTTCTCATTGGGACGAAATTGGAATAGTGGCAAAAAGGAACATTTTTTATCATATATAATTCATTGATCCGTGCAGGAGTGAAAGTGATCCATCTTCCTCGTACATAAACAACTCTCTGGTTGATTCCGTGTAAATTTGCATAGAATTCTTTTACCACAGGAACCACCACGGTGGCGGTAGTGTAGCACAGCACTTCCCATCTTCGCCACACTATCGTTTCTTCAATATCCGTCGTGGGATTATTCAATCCATGATTTATGAATCCTTGTTCCTTGATCAATCTTTTCTTCGTCAGTAACTTATTGAAGATTCGTTGCGCTTCCGCACTAATAAACTTTCGTCGATTGAAAACCTGCATTCTGGGATTATCAGGGGAATTGGACGCCATAGAAATGAAATTGGTTCACTTCATTTTTGGAGGAAAAATATGAACTAGGAATCAAATTTTTAAGTTTAAAAAGATTATTCCCGCCCAAAAATTGCCAAAAACCGCCACTTGAACCCAAGTAACCGCCAATTCGCCGGTCGAGGGCGCCATCAGCGAGGTCGAGGGTGTCGTCAATGAGACTCTGTATTAATTTTACCTGTACTCTTGAGAAAAACCCACAGTCGGTGGTGTCGAGGTTGAGGGCGCCTTCGGCGGCGTCGAGGGCGTCGTCGGCGCCCAACGCAAAATTTTCTCAGTTTTCGCTCTGGTCCGTATGTGTTCCAATTTTTCTCTATGGATCCAATTCTTAAGATGTTTCAAAGGTAAATAAGAGTAGTAGAGCTTAATACTACCACATACTAACGATAATTTCAAATAAAAACTACTACAATCGCGATAAAATTAAAGATAAATATGGGTTGTCTCCCATAAAGCGCTTGGTTTAACGTCGTCAGCCTGACCTATTTAGGTGTCATTCAGGTTGACTGATCATTAAAACCTCTTTCAAATTTAGTCTTTTACCCTCATAATATGGTTTTAATTTGTGTCCATTTACTTTAAATCTATTTCGTTTTCTGATCTTCAATTTCAATAGCTCTGTAAGTATAAACTTGAGTCACAGTAAATGACCCTAACCAATGAGACTTCAATTTCCTAGATTTCAACAGCTCCGTAAGTATAAACTTGAGTCATAGTAAAGGGTCCTAACTAACGAGACTTCAATTTCTCTGATTCAATTTCAACAGCTTCATAAGTATAAACTTGAGTCACAGTAAAGGGTCTTAACCAACGAGACTTCAATTTCCTAGGAAATAACTTCAGCTTAATGTTGTAAAGTAAAACTTCTTGTTCTGGTTCAAAGTTATTCTGGTTAATCTTCTGATCATGCCATAACTTTAATTTTTCCTTATAATATCTGTCATTATCATAAGACTCATTTCTTAATTCTTCCAATTCATTTAATTGTATCAATCTCTTCTTACTAGCATCTTTCAAATTATAATTGAATTCTTTAATCGCCCAATATGCTTAAATTCTACTGGTAAGTGACAAGTCTTTCCGAATTCATCAAAAATTAGTCTGTAAGGAGTCTGTTTTATGCTCCAATTCTACTGATAAGTGACAAGTCTTTCCAAAAATCAGTTTGTAAGGAGTCAATCCAATAAGAGTTTTATAAGCAGTCCTGTAAGCCCATAATGTGTTATCCAGTCTAGTGGACCAATCGACTTGAGTTTTATAAGTAGTCCTGTAAGCCCATAATGCGGTATCCAATCTAGTGAACCAATCTATTCTACTAGGGTTTACAAGTTCTACTGGTAAGTGACAAGTCTTTCCAAAAATTAGTTTGTAAGGAGTCATTCCAATAGGAGCGTAAGTGACAAGTCTTTCCAAAAATTAGTCTGTAAGGAGTCATTCCAATAGGAGTTTTATAACGTTTCTATAAGCCCATAATGTGGTATCCAGTCTACTGGACCAATCTATTCTACTACGGTTTAGAGTCTTTTTAAGTATTTGTTTAATCTCTCTATTAGAAACTTAAGCTAACCCACTGGTTTGAGGATGATAGGAAGTAGAGATTTGATGAATAATATTAAATTTTTCTGCCAATCTCTGAATATATTTATTTCTAAAATGGGATCCTCCGTCAGTGATAATCATTCTAAGCATTCCGTATCTAGTGAAAATATTTTTCATTAAAAATCTTGAAACACTTTTAGCGTCATAACGAGCTAAATCTTGTGCTTCAATCCACTTAAAAATGTAGTCCACTGCAATTAATATATATAAGTTTCTAAATGAAGGAATAAATGGTCCCATAAAATCTAATCCCAAAACGTCAAAGATCTCAACTTCTAACATGAATTTTAGAGACATTTCATTTCTTCTAGATATATTGTCTACTTGTTGACATCGATCAGGAGTCTTTATGTATCTATAAACATCTATAAAGATAATAGGCCAATAAAATCCAGCTTGTAAAATTTTATAAGCAGTTTTATCAATCCCATACGTCCTCCAAATTCAGAATCATGACATTTTTGAATGATTAGCTCAGTTTCTTCATAAGTTACACATCTCCTCATAATCAGATCCTTACATTGTTTATATAAATAAGGTTCATCCCAAAAATACGCTTTTACATCATGAATGAATTTCCTTTGTTGTTGTAATGTCATCATAGGTGGCAAAATATCACTTACAATATAGTTAACAATATCAGCATACCTTGGTATTTTCCATTCATTAATATTATAAAGTTGTTCATCAAGGAAACTGTCTATTATTTTGTTGTCAGTGTTAGATGATTCTTGATTTTCTGATCTTGACAAATGATCAGCAATTTGATTATCAGTTCCCTTTCTATCAATAACCACAAGATCACAATAATATCCATCTAATTAACCTTGGTTTGGCATCCTTCTTTTGCATCAGATATTTAATAGCAGAGAATCCATCTAATCAACCTTGGTTTTGCATCCTTCTTTTGCATTAGATATTTAATAGCAGAGTGATCAGTATGCACAACACATAAAATTTGATTATCAGTTCCCTTTCTATCAATAACCACAAGATCAAATTTTTGCATCAAAAGTACATCTAATCAACATTGGTTTAGCATTCTTCTTTTGCATCAGATATTTAATCGCAGAGTGATCAGTATGCACAACACATTTAGTTCCAATTAAATAAGATCTGAATATATCTAAAGCATACACAATGGCCAGTAACTCTTTTTCAATAAGAGTATAGTTATTTTGTGCATCATTAAGAGTTTTACTAGCGTTGTATATAACTTTAAAAATATTTTCATACCTTTGTCCAATGACAGCTCCAATAGCATAATCACTAGCATCACACATCAGTTCAATTTCATACCTTTGTCCAAGAACAGCTCCAATAGCATAATCACTAACATCACACATCAGTTCAAAGGTTTCTCCCAGTTAGCAAGGACTGCTCCAATAGCATAATCACTAGCATCACACATCAGTTCAAATGGTTTCTCCCAGTTAGGTAAAACTAAAGGGTTGTGATTAATTTTTCCTTTAATAACTCAAATGCATTTAAACAGCTTTCAGTAAATTCAAATTTCTTGTCCTTTTCTAAAAGTTTGCGTAAAGGTTTGTAATTTTTTAAAAATCTTTAATAAAACGCCTGTAAAATCCAACATGTCCAAGAAAACTCCTAACCTCTCTAAAAAATCTTTAATAAAACGCCTATAAAATCCAACATGTCCAAGAAAACTCCTAACCTCTCTTTACATTACGTAGGAGGTGTTAGTTTAGATATAACTTGAATTTTTGCAGGGTCTACTTCCATACCATTTTTAGAGGTGTTAGTTTAGATATAACTTGAATTTTTGTAGGGTCTACTTCCATACCATCTTCCAAAATTTTATGTCCTAATACAATTCCTCCTACAACCATAAATTGACATTTCTTCCAATTTAGAACCAGATTAGTTCTTTCGCATAACTCTAAAACTTTTTCAAGATAATTTAAGCATGCATCAAATGACCGAGAAATCATCCATAAATACTTCCAATCCATCATCAATTACTTTACAAAATATGGACATCATACATCTCTGGAATGTTGCAGGTACATTACATAATCCAAAAGGTATTCTTCGAAAAGCAAAAGTTTCAAAAGGACTAGTAAATGTTGTCTTTTCTTGATCCTCAAGAGAAATAGGAATTTGATGGTAACTGGTATATCCATCTAAAAAATAAAAATATTTTTGCCCAGCAAGTCTATCTACTATTTGGTATAAAAAGGGTAAAGGGAAATGATCTTTCCTGGTGGCAGTGTTTAATTTTCTATAATCAATGCAAATACGCCANTATTGAAAGTAAATTAAGATTAAAGTGAAAATATCATCACAACTTCTTAAACTTTTTCATGGCTTTACCAATTCAAATCACAATTTCATAAATATCGAGACAAAAAGAAAGACAGAGAAAATAACTCAGATCTCATGGGGAAAACACAACAAAACTAAGAATTCATAAATAAAATTAAATTCATACAAACTACGACAAGTAAATAACTTATCTCTAATTTCTCCCCAAGAACACTCCTCGAAGTTCCTTTGAATCTCTTCCTTTCTTTACAGCACACAAAATTCCTCTTTGAAGTATCAAGGAGGAAGAAATCTCTCACTTTCCCTCCACTCTTACAATCTCTCAAAGAATTCCTCATAGGAAAGGAGGAAGAAATCTCTCACTTTCCCTCCACTCTTACAATCTCTCAAAGAATTCCTCACAATGACTATCTATACTTGTTTCACACTTCAATTTTTGAGTCTTCTCCCTTTCCAGGCTCTCCAATTTTCGGCCAAAATATTATTTTAAAGTTGTGGATGAGCTTTCCCAAGAGTTGCCTAAGCACCCCTTCAAATTTTGGCCTTATCCAAAGCCTAATTAGGCATAACCGCCGACCTCACCGTCGACGGCCTCGAGGGCGCCATTGGCGGACCTTCATAATGAATTAATTTTGGAGTCTCAGAAAAATCTCGTTGTCGGCGCCCTAGTTCAATTCTGCACATTTTGGTCCTTTTCGCTCCAAATTCACTCCTTTTTGCATCATTTTACTTAAATTACCGTAATTCATCATTCCTGCAACAAAACATCAAAAATATCTTTCTTTAAAGTGCAATATCATCAAAAATAATATAAAATAGATATGAAAATCTCAACATATTTTTCTCTGGTCACTTGATCATTACTTCATATCTAGACTTGCTTTCTTGACTCCTCTCTAACCACAATTAGTTGATTGCTTCAACTCCCACTCTCAAGTATAACGAGAGTTCTTCATTACGCTTCAGGCTTTAAAGGAGTGGCATTGAAGCTAGAGAGTCCTTCAAGTTCTATAAGGCCTGTTGACAATCAACCATCCACTTAATGCTTGTGAATTTTATGCGTATTTGAAAAAATGTTGTGCACTTATCACCCGGCCCCTCGATGAACTGGCTAAGGGCTGCAATCTGGTTGGTTAGCTTATGAATCTCTTAAGTATTTCTAGGAGCTAACATATTAATTAGTGTTTGGGTTTTATTCAAGTTTTCCTTGATGCCTTTGGGGGTTAGGAGGTAAACCAAGAATTTACCGATTGAGGTTTCTAACATACAATTCAGATGGTTTAGCTTCGTATTATATTTTCTTAGAGTTGGGAATATTTTTTTAATCTTTTAAGTGTTTTTTAGCCATCTGGCTTTTTACAAGGACATTATCCACTTAGACTTCAATATTATTTTCCTTTTTAATGAACAAAAACTATATTTATCAAACACTGGTACGTTGCTCTAGCGTTCTTAGGCTCAAAAGGCATTACATTATAAGAAAAAACACCTTCAGTGGTTATGAAGGATGTCTTTTAAGCATCAAGAAGTTTCATCTTTATCTTGTGATATCCTAAGAAATCATCCAAAAAACTCATGACAGAATGGCCCAAAGCTACATCCATCAGGGCAACAATCCTCGACCAAGGGTGGTATTTCTTTGGGCGAGCAGCAGTCAGATTCATGAAGTCTACGCACATCCACCACTTCCAGTTTGCCTTCTATACCATGATGATGTTCAGGACATAGATAGGTGTTTCTGACATTTTATATAGATGTTTATTGCGATGTATGTAATTTGATCATTTTTCACTCTTTTTACCATTTTTCATCCATTTGATTGTACCTAAAAGCAAAACACACAAATACCTTTCATTAAAGTGCAATATCTCAAAAAATGGGTATAAAAATGTGTGCAAAAATATTATATATTTTAGGCGTATCAAAATCCCTCAAACTTAATGATTTTTAATTTCACTCTTACTTTCCCAAAGCAAAGATTTGATATATTTCCTTTACTTAAAAACATAATAATAGTTTTGAAAATTATTTTCAATAAAGAAATTTAAGTTTTGAAAATAAAAGTCTAACTCTTCTACATTTTTCAAAAATACAATTTCCCCTATTAAAGATAGGTACACTATATTTATCATTTCCACACTAAAAATTTTTAACTTTAAGTTTTTCTTCATTACTATAAATTTTAACAAAATTCTCTTACTTATTTCTATACTCAAAATTTTACTTCCCTAATATAACTTCATATACATGTTCATTTTTCTTTAAATCAAAATGAAATTTATTTGAAATACATTTGAGAACAAATAAATTTCAAGACTTTAGAAAATTTTTCATCCCTTCCCCCAAACTAAAATTTTTAATAAAATAAAACATTTTAGCATCATATGTATATATTGGCAGGAACGAAAACTAAAAATAACATGCTAACAGAAATTTTTACATCTTAAATATGCAAGTACAAAAATTAAAAATAGGAGTAAAAAAAATTAAATTGATTAAATTTTAATTTACTTAACATATAGAGATTCATTAGACTTCTATGTAGTGGAGGATATCATAAAAGCAAAAAAACACACTAACAAACATACACAACTGCAACATAAAGAAAAATATTTGGTAGTAAATTAAAAATTTTAAACATGCAGCTTTTAAGTAACAAGTTAGTTATGTTATAAACCTTCCTAAGATCTAGAATTAAGTTCAGCACCTACTAACTAACTACAATAAACAACACAATTAACACAATTAATACCATAAAAACATAATAACAACTCACAAAAATATAAATACATCACAGTAGTGTCTAATAAAATAAAACACAATAAAAACTAATAGTCTCAACAATTACATCTAAAAACACAACAAAAAGTACAGAGTAACTACGCCATCAATAGTTCGCACAATAACTTAAAATTCAAACTAAACTATAGAATCCAATCTAATCATCCTCATCCTTTGTATCATTATCATCACTATGCCAATGAGTTGCAGGCTCATATGATGGATATCTTGGATATTGAGTAAAATTTATCTCTTGATTACCTCTCCTGAAGTTGTCCATAGCTAAGTTGTATTCTTCCTCATAATCACTACATCTTCTCATATATTCATTCATATGCTCTACAAAATTTTCTAAATTTATTATGTTATCTGTAGTGTAGCTAACATTGTTTAAAATCTTTTGCAACAGTTGTGACTAAGAATCAGATCAAGAAGTTTAACCCTGTAATGTAGAAGCACGTGAAGTGGAAGCTTGAGTATCAAAGCAGCAAAACTACTAGAAAATCCACCCCTCCAGCCAAAAATGGAATGATGTGAATAAGATTTCACATTCACACTGTTCATATGCTCTAGTGGCTACAATATCTCATCCCAGCTATCAAATCTAACTCCAGCCTGCTCGCATAAAGAAAAGATCAAGGATGTGAATCTCAAACCTGCAGTAGTAGCAGTAATGGCAGAACTGGTAATAACATTATAAATCTAAACCCAAATGTCAATGGGCTTGAACTGTTGGATGCAATAGCTTAAAGTTTCTTGATCACGAGTCACTTCACTAAGATGATTGGTAGGCAGCAGACGAGCGGAAATGAAATAATGACATCCCTTTGCAGTGGCATCTGACTTCGAAATGGGGAAGTTGACTCTTCTCTCATTTGTTATATTCCATAACCCTCTTCCTCCAGTCAAAGATGAAATGATCTCATTTAACTCCTCATTTGGACTATAATTCAAAAAAAAACATAAAGTGCTCGAGGGCAAATGATAAAACTGATTTATTACCTCAGATGAGAAAGGCACTGTCTTTCCTCTAACCATGACTCCTTCTTCTTTAGCTTCGAGAAGATTTGCATAGAACTCCCGCACAACAAAAATCACTGTTACAGTAGAAAAATAACAAAACAGCTCCCACTAATGGTGAACAATCAAATCTTCTACAGCTCCTCCCAGACTTTTAAAACAACACTCAGAAATTAACTTTCTCAATTGCAGTGCATCATTGTATCGATCCTGAGCTCTAGCACTCACAAACTTGGTGAATCAAATTAGGCCTTTCCTTTACTCCTTTTCATTCTTGGTGCCATTTCTAAAAAATTCTATAAAATTCACAATAAATTCCAAATTCAACTCTAAATCACCAAACTTAACTCCTAAAAGCTTAAACTACCAAATCCATGTATTTTCCATAATTTTTTTCTCAAAATTTCATCATGAATAGTGATTTTTGGGTAGATCACGAATGTGCTCAAAATACATGGTGAAAAACAAAAAATTTTACATAGAAGTGAAGCTCTTACCTCAAGGATATCAAATCTATCCATTTTTTCTCCAAATCACAAAGAAATCATCAAAATAGGGTGCGCCCTAATCTCCAAATCGCGACAACTCGAGGAAGGGGACGAATTCGAGGTGCAAAAATAGAGTTTTTGGACTGAATCATCACTTAAAACCGTTTGCAAACTATTTTATGGGATCCAGTGCTTAATCACGTATGGTTCAATACTTAGGTGCCCGTCTCTGAGTTTAGGTAGCGCGTAAGTGTGGGGTATTGGCTCTTAGACGCCAATGCACAAATTTTGATTTTTTTTTCTTATAAGTGAAATGCACTTCTAGCCTAAGTCTACCAACCCTACATGGTCTCAAAACTCTTTAATAACTATTTTCTTCCTTTTCAACTCTCGTCTTCCTCAAGATTCACCAATCTTAACTAATTCGATTCAACATAAAATAACATGAAATTTTCACACAAACGAACACTTATATTCATTCACTAACAATTACAAATATTTTTAGTACATAAATTCTCAATCCAAATAGACTTGGATGAGAAAATTCCTAAACACAAACACTAGACGATGATAATATCAAAAACATACTAAACATACTTAACATAAACAAACAAACTCAAAACACAGAAATACTAACAAAGAACTTAATTCCGCCCTCCATTCGGTGGAACGAATCCTGACCTATCATTAGTCTCTCCTTCAGCATTTGGAATGTAAATATGATAAAATGGACGGTCGTTAATAACTCTGGTTGAATCTTCTTAAATCCATTTATTCTTCAAATACATTGCCTTGTCTACTTCTTCTATAAAACTGGCATGACTAAACAGTATCTTAAGTTGCCATCTCATATAATCCAGATGTGTGTTAACTTCCATCACTTTTGCTTCGATTGAATCCACGTCAGTCTCAATTTTAGTGATTTTCTCCACTATTCATTCGATACTAACGGCTAAGAAAACTTTATATAACTCTTGTGCACTCTGACTAACAAACTTCTTTCTCATTGCCTCCTCCTTTTCCTTCAAATCAATCTCCCAAGATGACATCTATCTCCCAAGATGACATCTTTCGAAACTCTCTCTTCACACATAGAATTTAGGGTTAAAATTGAATTGTGATAAAAATCCTTACATAACCCCTCTATTTATAGGCTCCAAACTCCCATATAACTCCTAAGGGTGTCTTAGAACTGCTCTCCCACATTAAAGCCAACCAAATCACGGTTAAAACTTCTAAAAACCAAAATTTTCACATGTTTTAAATTGTCATACTTAAGCGTTGGATATTGGCGCTTAAGAGCCAAATTTTGGCGCTTAAGATCCAGTGCTCAATTTAGCACATGTTAACTTAACGTCCAAATACTTATTGTAACATGTTAAAGTCTTCTTTTAAGGTCTTAGAATAATCACTAAATCATTATATATCCAAAATACTACCAAAATTTTCTAAATTAGACGTAACAACAAAACAATAAAAACATACACATAGATAACAATGGGTTGCCTCCCACAGAGTGCTTGGTTTAACGCCGTCAGGCCAACGTAACAAAGGCATATTTTGGTTGACCCAACATCATAAAATCATTTAATTTAAGTTGGTCACCTAAAACCTAGGATTTCAGCCTATGACCATTCACTTTGAATATTTTATCAGTTTTAGGATCTTTGATATCCACAGCTCCATAGGCATAAACTTTCCTGAAAACAAATGGCCCATCCACCTGGACTTAAGTTTGTCTAGAAATAATCTTAACCTTGCATTATAAAGTAAAACTTGTTGCTCTAGCTGAAAATTTTTAGTAAGAATCCTCTGATCATGACATGTTTTTATATTTTCTTTGTAAATCTTAGCACTTTCATAAGATTCATTCCTTACCACTTCAAGCTCATTCAATTGCAATAGCCTTTTCTCACCAGCATTCTTTAAACTGTAATTAAATTCTATAAAATCTCAATATGCTTTATGCTCAAGTTCAACTGGTGAGTGACAAGCTTTCCCAAATATTAGCCTATATGGGGACATTCCTATGTGAGTTCTGCATGCAATCCTATAAGCCCACAAAGCATAATCAAGTTTGACTGACCAATTCATTTTACTTAGATTCACATATTTTTCCAATATTCTTTTAATTTCACGA
Source organism: Phalaenopsis hybrid cultivar (assembly GCA_002079205.1). Taxonomy (NCBI): domain Eukaryota; kingdom Viridiplantae; phylum Streptophyta; class Magnoliopsida; order Asparagales; family Orchidaceae; genus Phalaenopsis; species Phalaenopsis hybrid cultivar. The sequence continues at coordinate 21,225 of JXCR01059291.1, forward strand.
TTGGATTATTCGGCCAAACTACTTGTCTAAGAATGATAAACAGTAGCAATTCTATGATAAATTTGATATTTCTTTAATACCTTCTCCATTATTGCATTTCTGAAATGATTTCCCCCATCAGTTATGATCACTCTCATCATCTCAAATCTACAAAATATGTTTGTTCCTAAAAACTTTGCAACACTTTGAGCATCACATCAAGGTACACCAACTGCTTTTATCCATTTGGATACATAGACTACTGCTAACAATATATATAAATTCTCAAAAGATGGTATAAATGGTCCCATGAAATCTAATCTCCAAACATCAAATATCTCAATTCCTAACGCATAATTGATGGGCATCTCACTCCTCCTAGAAATATTGTTTACTCATTGACATCGAACATAAGTTTTGATATAAGTGTTAACATCTCTAAATATTGTAGGCCAATAAAATCCAGATTGTAAGATTTTGTATGTTTTTTTATCAACACCAAAATGTCCCCCAAAATCAAATTATGACATTTTTGGATAATTTAATAAGTTTCTTCTAAAGGCACACATCGTCGAATAATTAAATCATTTCCTTATTTATATTAAAATGGGTCATCCCAAAAATAAGTCTTAGCTTCAGATAAAAACTTCCTCTTCTGTTGGTATGTCATTTCATAGGGTATAATATCACTAACAATAAAATTCATAATGTCGGCATACCATGGAACATGTCACTCATTAACATTAAATGATTCCTCATCTGAAAAATGTTCATTAATCTCTTTTTTTCAAAATAAAGTGGTTTTTTTCAAATTCAAGTCTGGACAGATGATCAGTAATTTGATTCTCAGCTCCCCTCCTATCTACTATCCCAAAATCAAACTCTTGCAAAAGAAGAATCCATCTTATAAGTCTTGGTTTTGCATCATTATTTTTCATTAAATACTTAATAGCATAATGATTTGTATGCGCAATACATTTAGTTCCAATTAAGTATGATCTAAATTTATTAAAAGCATATACTATAGCTAATAACTCCTTTGTTGTGGTATAATTAATTTGTGTTTCATTAAGAGTTCTACTAACTTATTGGACTTTGAAAATCTTATCAGACTTTTGTCCTAAAATAGCTCCAATAGCATAATCACTTGCATCACACATTAATTCAAAAAGGTTTTTCCCAATCTGGTGAAAAAATAATTTGTGCAGTCACTAATTTTTCTTTTAATAATTCACAAGCTTTTAGGCACTCTTTATCAAAATTAAAAATTACATCTTTTTCAAGTAAATGGCATAAAGGCTTAGCAATTTTTGAAAAGTTTTTAATATATCGCCTGTAGAATCCAACATGTTCTTAAAAAACTCTTAATTTCCTTCACACTTTTGGGTAAGGTAAATTAGCGATCACTTAAATTTTTGGAGGGTCTACTTCCATACCATTTCTTAAAATTTGATGTCCGAAAACTATTATTCCTGCTACCATAAGTTGGCATTTTTCCTAGTTAAGGACTAAATATGTTTCTTCACAGTTCTTAAGAAGTTTTGATAAATGTTCTAAACATGATTCAAATTAAATTTCAAACACTAAAAAATCATCCATTAAAGCTTCAATCCCTTTTTCAATTAAATCACAAAAAATAGTTATCATACCTTTTTGAAATGTAGCAGGTGCATTACATAATCATAAGGGCATTTTTCTAAAAGCAAATGTGTCATAAGGACTGGTAAAAGTTGTTTTCTTTTGATCCTCATGAGCTATTTATATTTGGTGAAAACAAGAATATTCATCCAGAAAATAAAAGTATTTATGTCCAGCTAGTCTATCCAGCATTTGATCTAGAAAGGGTAGTGGAAATTGATCTTTCCTAGTGGTGAGATTTAATTTTCAATAATCAATGCATATTTGCAATCCTGTGACTTGTTATGTTAGTATTAACTTATTATGTTCATTCAAAGTCACGGTCACTACTCCTTTCTTAGGAATGCAGTAAATTGGACTAACCCATGCACTACCTGAAATAAGGTTGATAATTCCAGCATCTAACCACTTTAAAACTTCTTTCTTAACAATTTCTTTCATAATAAGATCAATCTCCTTTGAGGATCAGCCCTGAGTTTGTAGTTCTCTTCCATATGAATTCTATGCATACAAATGGAAGGAGTGATTCTTTTTATATCAGCAATTGTCCATCCAAAGGCTTTCTTGTAACTCTTTAAATTTTTCATCAAACTCTCTTCTTCTTCTGTAGTTAATTTTGTAGAAATTATAACACGTAATGTTGAGAAATCACCTAAAAAGGAATACTTCAAATGCTCATGAAGTAACTTCAACTCAAGCTCAGAGGGTTTTTCAATTGATGGACAAAAAGATTTATATTTTTATGTTGTATCCAAAACTTTAAAATATTCTCGAACATAATTTGAATATTCCTTGTATAAATATTCATATTGATCTAATTCCTCTTCTTGCTCGTGTTCCAATTCTTTCATTTCAGATTTCTCTTCATAAGTTGTTTTGAAAAGGCATTCACTTAAATATCTTATCACATCCAATCTATAGCATTCCTCATCTTTACCTTTTGCAGGGTATTTCATTAACTTGGAAATATTAAATGTAATTGTTTGATCATTGACATGAATAGTTATTTCTCCTTTTTGCACATCTATCATTGATCTTTCAGTGGCTTGGAAAGGTCTCTGCAAAATGATAGGTATCTTCTTATCTTCCTCCATATCTAGCACAATGAAATCAATAAGAAAGATAAATTGATCCACTTTCACTAGGACATCTTCTAGTAGCACAATGAAATCAACAGGAAAAATAAATTGATCCACTTTCACTAGGACATCTTCTATAAACCTCCTTATAGGTTATTGAATGATATGCTAACTGCGCAATTATAGTAATAAGGGATATTTTTCCTAATCTCAATCTTTCAAATATTGATAGTGGCATAAGTTTGATGCTTGCACCTAAATCACATAAAGCTTTTCCATAAAATTTGTCTCCTATTGCACAAGGAATTGTGAAGCTACCAAGATCTTTAAGCTTTTAAGGAAGCTTTTTTTGAATTATTGTATTACACTCCTCACTAAGTGCAACAGTCTCGTTATCTTCGAACTTCCTTTTTCTGTTAATAATATCCTTCATAAACTTCATAGACCTTGGCATTTGTTCTAAGGCTTCAGCAAATGGAATATTAATTGTAAGCTTCTTAAAATTTTCCATAAATTTTGAAAATTATTTATCCAGCTTTTGTTGTCGAATCCTCTGAGGGAATGGAGGTGGTGACTTGTCTAAGTCAACTTTAAGTGGAGAAATAGGTCTCTCTAAACCTTTTGAAGTGTCCTCTTTTGGTTCTTCATCCTCTTCTCTCTCTACTTCAGTCTCTTTTTGAACTCTACCTTCCAACTCTTTTCCTCTTCTAAGTTGAACGTCTTTTGCTTGTTCTTTATTCTGGTCTCTTGGATTTACTTTTGTATTGCTAGAAAGTGTTCCTTGAGATCAATTTCTTAATCAATTTGCTATTTGTTCTAACTAATTTTTAATATTTCTAATTATAGCTCCTTGACTTTGTAATTGATTTCCCATTTGTAACACCACTTCTTTCTTCTTCTCCTTAAATTTTGGGTTATTGTTAAAACTTGGAGGATAAGTAGGCCTTCAATTACTATTCCCTTGGTTATTTCAGTTTCCAAATGGTTTTACTTGGTTGTTTCCTCATTGATGATTATTACCACTCGAAGTACTATTCTAGTTAAAGCTTGGATGGTTCTTCCAACCTGGGTTATAATAGTTTGAATATGGGTTATTCTGCTTGTTGTTTACGGAATTCAAAGTTTCTAATGATGGTTAAGAATCTACCATTTGGCCTAATGAATTCTCTTCAATCATTGCATTTGGTTGAGAAAAATTCATTCCAAGTTGGTCCAACTTCCTTGAAATTGTAGCAACTTGATTTGTTAACATTGCAAAAGGATCAGTTTCATGAATATTTGTTACTTTCTTAAGATTTACCCTTTCATAAGGCCATTAAAAATTATTTGTAGCCATCTCTTCAATTAAAGCATAAGCGTCATTAAATGGTTTTGACATCAATTAACCACTAGCAGCGGCATCAATAATAGATTTAATAGATCCAACTAATGCATTGTAAAAGGTTTGAATTATTAATCAATCTGGTATCATATAGTGTTGAAACTTTCTTAAGAGTTCTTTAAATTGTTCCCATGCTTTTCCCCTTCAAACTGGCAAAAAGATGTAATATCATTTCTAAGCTTTGAAGTTTCTTATGGTGGAAAATATTTAGCAAGAAATATTTGTGCTAAATCACCTCAAGTTTTTATAGATTCAGGTGATAACGAATGTAACCATTTATCCCTCAGTGAGAAAGGAAATAATCTAAATCTTATAGCATCATCGGATACACCATCATATTTAAATGTAGCACACAATTCTATAAAATTGGCAAGATGTAAATTTGGATCTTCGATTGGTGCTCCCCCAAATTAATTATTTGATATCATTTAGATAATAGCAAGTTTAAGCTCAAATGAATTAGCCACTACAGCAGGTTTTTGAATACTACAATGAAGTTCATCCACCATAGGGTTTGCATAATCTCTTAAAGTTCTAAACTCTTCAACATTTTGATTATTTTGATTTGTCATTTCTTAAAAATTTTTAATAATTTTTAATTTTTTAATTTTCCTAATAGCTCTTTCTAATTTAGAATCGTAAGGCATATGTTCTATGGAACTTGAACTATGCATACATTATTATGAAACACATAAAATAAAATAACACAAAAATAAGAGTTTTATTCAAAAACAACACTACAATATTCCTATAATAAATCTTTAAGTTTAAATAAGACTATAAAAATAGAAATTTTGTTTTCTAAAAACTTATTTTGAAAAATTTGTAATTTTCCCCAGCAACAATGTCAAAAACTTGATCCCAACTTTCTATAAAAATGTTTACTACGATGTATGCGATTATATGTCTAATTTCCTTAATAATAATTCTTACTTTGCAACAGCGCCAAAAACTTGATCTCAAGCAAAAATTAGGTAAATTCTTCACTATGAAGCAAATAAGAATACATTTATAATTTTTAAATATGGGATACTACGCAAGTATATGTATCGTTATCAAGTAATATAGGACCTTTTTATTAAGCCCTGAATATCGAACCCACGGGGAAAACTTGACAATATGCACTCTATAAAATAGGAGAAATTAGATAACAAAATTCTACTTAGAAAATTATTCTTACTTAAACTCAAGATGCTATAATACGAATGAAAATTTGATTTTTTTTTAATTTTTTTTGGATAATTGAAAATAAATTAAGCAATTAACTAATTTAACTAAATATTTGTAAGATGAAGGCAATATAAATAGATGATATTTTTTCTTATCATGAATCAGTAATAAGTATAGAATATGTTGTGAAAGGCTTCTAATTTTGTTATGTCAAATAGAAAAATAATATTCTTTACTCCTGTTAGAGATGCTATAAAGAACATTGGCTAATCCATAGTTTGAAAAGTCTTGAAGACCGGTTAGGTAGGAAAGATACTAGCACTCATTATAGAGTTCCCTCTTCTGCCTCCACCTGAGGGCAAACATCTCGTATCAAAACCTAAAATTATAAGTCAAATTGGTTGCTTTAGTCTATCACTTTAAAGTCCTCTAATTCTACACCGTTGAATGTTTATTTTCTTATTTATTTGCACTCAACCCCATGAACTACATTCTCATCCATGAAATCAAATGTGATTCTTACCATTTGTTGATTGAGACAATACCATCTCAGATCTTACATGCCTCACAATAGGTATTAACATCTTAATTGGTCAAATCAATGAGTAAATGAAGTACAAGGATTTGAATCATCACAACTTCTTCCAACATTGAAGTCTAATACTTCACATAAAACTTCCTTTCAATACTTAATAACTTATCATTTTAAGAAAAAAGATTAAGAAAACTACTCATAATTCCTAGAGAAAACACAACCACACTTGAGTGTAAAAGTAGAAATCATGCACATAAACAAAAAATTTAAATTAAAACCAAATGTAGTCATAAAGATAAACACTTATCTTTAATCCTCTCCATCAAATGCCTTGAAGTTCCTCTGAATTCTCTTCCTTCACTCACAATGCAAACTAAAACTCAAAATAAAAAAAAAAGTTGGTCGGCGACAGTTACTATGATGAATGATGGCTCTTGGATATGGATTGGTTGGCCCTTCCTTTGATGATCCAAGTCTTCTTTAGTAAAAATTCAATAGGTGCCTTGGTGTCTTTTTAAAATGTGTCTCCATTCAATGAATCTTTTAGAAGTTGCCTCCTTTCAAAAGCCAATTGGATGAATTTTCATGTACATGAACTGTTTCCCATGTTTTTACCAAAGGTTGCTTCCAACACCTCCTAAAAAATTAATTCAATGAATCATCAAATAACTACTTCTAGCACTTAAACGCGGGGTACCTGGTTCTTAGGCGCAACACTCTCTGAATAATTGGCGTTTAAGCGCCAATACTGGATGCTTAGTTGCCTCAATTTATTTTTGTACCTTCTTCATTTTTGCTCTAAATTTGATCCTTTTTCACTCCTTTTACCATTTTTCATCGATTTGATTGCACCTGAAAGAAAAACACACAAATAACTTTCATTAAAGTGCAAAATCTCAAAAAATAGGTGAAAAAATGTGTACAAAAATACTATATATTTTAGGTGTATCGGTAGGGTACTACATCTACCAAACGTACAACCTCCTTTTGCTTCTGCACCACATCTTTGATGAGCTCAGCCAGTGCAACTATCGAGTTCTTATTTTTTTGCTTTATCATTCTGACTATGGAATTAGTGATAGGTGATGTCGACCAGTATTCCTTTCATCTCCATGGAGGACCAAACAAAGATGACATAATGATCTCGATGCATTTGAATCAGCATCTTCATGTGCCCTATATTAAAGTTTTCACTTATTAAAAAAATTACCAGGTTTGTTATTGATGACACGAATCTCCAAGGTTGTCTTGCTGGTCTTGAGACCCCTATCCCACTTGTATTGTAACTCAGGCGACTCATGCTCCTCTCTCCCTACGATCAAGGGGAGTAGACTTAGGACTACTCCATATCTCCTTGAATGGTTATCACATCTTCGCCTCGTGAGAACTTGACTGCGGGTTAGCAAGTAGACACTATGGCCTTGAAGTGGTTCAACAATGGGTGGTTAAAAATGGCATTCTAGCTACGATATGAGTCTACAATTAAGAGTCCTACTTCTCCATGAATTAGTTCTTGCCCTCCCCCCAGGTAAGTGTCAGTAGCATAACACCTAGGGCCTCCTTACTCTCCCCAAAAAAGCGATGCAGTGGGTCAACTAGTGCTACTAGTCGGTCAATCAAAGGTTAAGCTTATCAAACACTGACTTGAATAGAATGTTTACTAAACTTCTAGTGTTGATAGATACTTCTAATCTATAAATTTCTTATCATTCCCATTAAAATGATGGCATCATTGTAAAGGTTTTCCCATAGGGGAAAATCTTCATCAGTGAATGTGATGGGGCCAGTTTTACCTCCTTTATATGTGGATGTGACATTACACAACTCTTACATCCTATACCTCCTCTGGGAGGCTCAGTGGAAGAACTCTATCCCTTCATAGATAGTCAAGACTATCCCAGCAACATGGACAGCATTTTCTCAGACGGGTCCATTTGGGGATTCTATTATCGGGCCCTTTCCTTGCCTCTAACTCAAAGTCCTGAGCGTTCTGAAAGCCTTTAGCTTTTTGGCTCTGATAAGCTCCTTAATCAGGATTTCTAGACGATTTCATTCCTCTGTATCATGGACGAGGTCCTGGTGGTACTTGCAATACTTCTTCATATCCCAAAGAAAAGCTTTGGCCCTCATTAGTGTTGTCTACTTGAAATACTCCTTATCTTGGATGACATCCAAAATCTCTGCCATCGACACTCTCAATGGAGTGATTTGGGGTCCCTCAAACTCATCAATGGATTTTTCATAATGTTTGATTGGCCTGTCATAATATTGATCTATTTTTTAGTTAAAATTATTTGTATGACCCCTCTAATCATTATATCGGTCAGACCCCTATTGTCTTGAGTGGATCGGCAATCTTCATACCTCGATCAGATGGATAGTCTGGGATTCTTCCTCAGTTTTCACCCGCTACTTGGAGGGGCTTTCTTCTAGACTTAGAAATTTGTTGGCTCTGGTTGGAGGATGAGAGGATTGACTGTTCTTCTACTTTGGCCATGATGGACCTTAGGACTTCTGCGATTTGGCTCAACACCTGATCCATTATTTGAGTCGTTAACTCTTGCATTCCTCGTTGCATGAGCTCCTCCATGTCTTTTTTGTTTTGTTTACGTTGGATAATTCTATCTAAAAACTCTCTTTTACTTGTGATTGTTTCGTTTGACATGACTCCACACTCATAACACTTTTTAGGATTTTGAATCCAAAATTGTTAGGGAGATACGCCTAATGAATAGAGCACGGAAGAGGGGAAGAGGGCATATAGCTTGGTAATGAATATTAAAATTGTGTAACCTTTAATCATGATATAAAACCTTATTTATAGAAATGAGGGATGTAAAATTACATTTAGTGCCCTTGGGAAAAATAAGTACAATAGGGGCATTTTGTTCAATACATAATTATAAGGTAGGGAGCTTGAAATAGTGTCCAGCCGAATGGGGTCAAGAGCTTGAGATGGCACCCAACCATATTTTAGGTTGGGCAGCCACACACCGGGAGCCTAAGGGAATGAAAAACTAGGTCATTTCCTGCACGACTATGGCTGAAGGGTGGATCGAGAGGTCCTGGCCGACTGCTTTAGATTCAGGTGATTTTTATCATTTGTTTTACTTGGTTGTGAAATGATGCGGATTTTTCCATGTGAGTTTTGTGTCAATAGGCTTTTGGAGGGTGATCAATTCTACCCATCTTGGAGTTATTTCTCATTAAGCCCACAGGAGCTAAACTGGATAGATATACCCCCCTGAACTATCCTTGGTCGGTCCCGAAGCGCCACGTCATCTTCTATGTCGACTGTCAGATATCTATAAGATTTTTGCTAACAAGTTTTTTTTTATTTACAATTATTAATAAAAATTAAATTCTTTTAAAGTGAATTTTTAGAGGATAACTAAACATTCATTCTAAAAAAACTATTTTCAACTTTCATGGATTAAGGGTCTATTTGTGGCAGCAATTGTGGTAGGATGCCAATACACAAAAGTTGTTGTGGATAAACTGATTGTCTGTTTATTTTTTATAGTTTTGAAACAGTTGTGCTGCAGTTGTTACTGACAAATGATATTTCTGTCCCTGTACTATAATGGTGTTTATAAGAGAACTAATTTTGATAGCACATTCCATACTTGAATGAAAATATCCAGTTTGAACATTAGAAAATAAAAATAGACATCTCACTAAATAGTGAGTAACACGACAATCAAAATTTAAAAAAAGGACTAGTAAAATAATAGTTAATAATATATTAATATTATTTTTAAAATACATCCATTGTATGTCACAAGATGAGTTGTCTTCCAGGGAAATTCTCTACGCCTGATCACTCTCGGTTGTGAAATCCTCCAACCCATCTGCCCACCTAAAAAAGATATAATTTTTTGCTGCTCTTCTTGGACACCTGTAAAACTATCTCATGTAGCTTTGGGCTATAGCAAAGTATGCAAGGAATATTATAGTCCACAGTAGCAGTACAATGCTCTGGAGTTATCAGAAATCATCGAAGCTTATCTTTCCTGTAAGGCTCAAAAACACAAAGCACATACCCTTAGATGTAACTTTAGTAGCAATTGAAAATAGAAGTAATCAATTTAGATTTATGCAGTTGTGAGGTCTCAAAAACATAAATCATATATTCTTGAATATTTTTTGGTGACCTGCAAGCAACTCCCCAATCCTCTTGTCATCAATATACAAGGATGTCATGCAAGGAGAGTGTTCTATATATAATATTCATACATCAAACACACTACAGTTACAATTCTCTTTCTGAATCTTTCTCTATTTGAGTCCATGTAGCTAACCATAAGAATCATTGATTTAGCTACAATCATATAATTATATAAACGAACACCACGTGCAAATAAAATTGGAGAAACAAATACAAAACATAATGATGAAAAATAGAAAGGCAAATAAGCATTAAAAGCATCTCAATGAAAAAATAAAAATACAAAGCATCATGGACAGTAGCCCATTGAAAAGCAAATATAAAATGTCCAACTGCAATAAAATAAAACTCAAGTATCCCTCAAGTGTCTCTATTTGCATAAAAATAACATAAATAATACACCCTACGTTCAGGGGTTGTCGTCATGAAGCTCTCTCTAGGTCGAGTCTTTAAGCAACTTTATAGAGAACAATCACGACGACATGTCCTCATAATTTTTTAGAGTTCCCTCCAGAACTGGCATAAGCTATTTAATGGATGTTGCTTGTGATGGGCTAGGTTCATTGGTGCATGAAGCCACGAACTGTCAAAACTGATTTCTAATGAAAATAGCACCTCTTTTTTCTTTTTCTCAACCCTAAGAGGCCTTGATCGGCTAGTGGATTCAACTTCAATGAGGTTTGGGCTATAACCTTCATTGGAATCACCTATTTGTTCAGCATCAAAGTTTTCAGCGATGCCACCAAACCCTACCTCATTAGGGAAACAAGCATTATTGCCCTTTGTCATGACAATACCAAACATATGGTCTAAATTCTTTTCCAGCATAGGATCGATGCCACTGTATTTAAATTTTATTTTGCAGCTGACACAACCTCAAAGTCATAGGATATGTTGATGCGTCTGAAAAAATTGAAAGCTTGATCAAAACAGTGGACATTTCATAAATGCTCACTTTCAATCTCTCTACCCAGCATTCCTCTAAAGCATCAATTATTCGATTTATTAGATCTCAACCCAAGCCCATGGATCCTCGCTTTAATTCTTTCCAAATTTTCTAATCTTTTTTTAGTTGATCTCATTTATTTTTTAATTGAATCATATCGTACACCCAGCCTATACTTTCCTTGAACTTCTTAATAATATTTTGCCAAACCTCATTGTTGAAATAGTTTGTTGGCCTATTTTCCAATTCGACCTCCTTAAAGNGCACTATATTTATCATTTCCATACTAAAAATTTTTAACTTTAAGTTTTTCTTCATTACTATAAATTTTAACTAAATTCTCTTACTTATTTCTATATTAAAATTTTACTTCCCTAATATAACTTCATATACATGTTCATTTTTCTTTAAATCAAAATGAAATTTATTTGAAATACATTTGAGAACAAATAAATTTCAAGACTTTAGAACTTCATCCCTNTTGACTTCTTTTGTCTTAACTATTATATTACTAGCATGAAAAGAACTAATCAACATAAATATTTGCCATAAAAAATATTTACCACAACTAAAAGGAAAATAACCATTTCATAACATAATCACCACCCTAAACCCTAAACAACCTGCACACCACCTCCACACCACACACCACCACCTTCATGCCACAAACCACCACATTCACACCACACCACCATCCAAAAACACCACCTCCGTACCAAATACTGACACCTCCACAGCACACGACACCACCACCTCCATATCACACACCACCACCTCCACACCACACCGCCACCCTTCAACACCACCTTCATAGCACACACTAACACACCCACACCAACACATCTCTAACTCCATAACACACACCATCACATTCACACTAAACCACCACCCTGGAATAGCACCTCCACACCACACACTACCACATCCACGCTGACTTATCATCAACTTCATAGCACACACACGACCACAACCACACCATGCCACCACCCTAGAACACCACTGTCATACAACATACCTATACATCCATACACACACATCACCACCTTTGCAGCACACACCACCACTTCACCACTTCCATAACACACACCAACACAAAATTACCTCCACAACACACACTATCACATCTACACCACACCACCACCCTACAACATCACCTCCATACCATACACCATCACATCTACACTGGCACATCATTATCTATCATTTTGGGAAACCACTACAATCACTACCACTACCAAAAAGGGCAAAATAGCACTACCATATAACCCATTTGTATTTCAATTAATTTACACATGCAATCACCGCCACCACCAAATTTTGGGCAAAAACTAACATCACAACTTAAACATTCAAATACATCAACCACACAACGAACAGTGATGGAAGACAATCTAAACGAAAGTTTAATTGAGAGCACAAAAAAATTACAAAATTCTACAGCACAAACCAACCCTCCAAATCCAACAACACAAACCAACTGGATAAAACCAGAACTGAAATCCCAAATTCTAACATCATCAGCACAGATAACCAAGAGAAATCCCAAATTCTAACATCACAGCACAACAAACCAAAAACATTATAGCACAACAAAGAATAAAAAATTTCAACCATAAATCAAAATGCCTCGATAGAAGGTTGTTGAAAATACCGTGGGAGCAATGGAGAATCAGTGATCTGAACCCAGCTGAAGAACAAGGGGGAAGAGAGAGGTATAAGGAAAGGCAAGCTCGCCACAAGAACCACCAACCAATGATCCACACCACACCAAAGAACAGATGGGAGAGGGAGAGGAGAAGAGAAAGGAGCCAAACTCTAACCTTGGATCGAAGAGGATCGAGAGATCCAATGTGAGTTTAGGGAAAAAATCGTGAGAGATAAAAGAGGGGAGAACAACACATAAGAGGGGAGAGAGGAAGACAGCAATCGCAAGAGACTTAAGTGTAGTGTAGTAAACATATCACGAAAAATGGCTTTCCCATAAACACGGGCGCTCCTCGTGTTGCATTTTTTGGGACGCACAACAGCAAATAAGCCGCACCAAATGAATAATAATTTTGTTTTTATAACATTTAGTTCAAATGACGTAAATTAATTTAATTATTCAAAAAAACAATTCATGAAACAAAAAGTAAATATAAATTGCTCTATATAGTTAATATCAATGGTTTAAAATGGGATCAAATTCGTCTATTTAACAGAACCAGAGTTCTAATTGGTTCAAATAAATGAAAAAAAAAAAACAGTTAATCTGTCGAACCAACGATCAAACTTGTGAACCATTGAACCAAATATGAAATGTATGGTTTTTAAAATAACCTAAATTAATATATCTTAAATCAAACCAAATACTAATTTGAGTTATAAAAATCAGGCCAGAAACTCATGAAAAAATAAAATGTAGATATTGAAATTAATTTTACTTCAATAATATTTTTTTTACTATCTGGTATTTTTAAAATACAATTAAATCATTTTACTCGTTTTTCACCATTTACATTATTATTATAAAATTAGAAGATTTAGGTCTATACCACTCAATTTCTATGCATTTGCATATTAATGCTCGACTTCAATTTTTACATGCCACCTTACCTTTNTTTCTATCTGGTATTTTTAAAATACAATTAAATCATTTTACTCATTTTTCACCATTTACATTATTATTATAAAATTAGAAGATTTAGATCTATACCACTCAATTTCTATGCATTTGCATATTAATGCTCGACTTCAATTTTTACATGCCACCTTACCTTTGCATGAAAAGGTTTATTTTATTTTTTAAAAATTGAAGTAGTGGTATTTTTTATTTGATATTGAAAATTTGGGTCGCATAAAGTAAAAATAAAGCTAAAGTGTTAGATATGTAGATAGATAAAAATTAGGCCTGTACGTAAATACCCCCTTTTAATTTTTTTAATAATACAGTTAAAAAAGCAATGCTTATTTCTTTCTTTTATTCTCATCCTTTATATGTAAAAATGTAATATATATATATATATATATNTATGTAAATAGATAAAAATTAGCCTTGTACGTAAATACCCCCTTTTAATTTTTTTAATAATACAGTTAAAAAAGCAATGCTTATATCTTTCTTTTATTCTCATCCTTTATATGTAAAAATGTAATATATATATATATATATATATATATATATATATATATATATATATATATATATATATNTATCTTAGCAAAAGAAAAGACATAAATTGTTTAATTTCATGTAATATAATGTTGTTATTTTTGTTTTGAACGTGAAGTGTCAAAATAGTCCTCCGACTATTTACGTAAGGTCATTTTGGTCTCAGAGTTCGTAAAGATATTAAATTAGTCCTAGACCGATTCAATGGTGGCTAAAAATATTCTTCAATTAAGACTATTTCAACCCATTTTACAAGAGTATGGGGGCGAAATTGATCATTTTTAAAACTCTAAGACTAAAATGACCTCATAAAAAGATTCAACGAATCATTTTGACCCTGTTCTCTTTTTAAATCCATCGAACGAATAAAAAACTCGAGTATAAAATCTCATAACTCTCCTTTGATCCAGCCATTCATGCCTGGTTATAATGCAACACCCAAGTTATTCCTGCAAGCAAGAACGAGCATGAACTTGATGACAACAGCACCATTCTACCGAGAAACAATACCATCTGAATTTAATGAGCACTCCATTTCAAGAAGCATTTTGTACTGCCGTTCAGTAGCTTTGATAGTGAGTAATTTTTATATAATGTTGCTATAATGTTATTAGCAACATANTGCAAGAACGAGCATGAACTTCACGACAACAGCACCATTCTACCGAGGAACAACACCATCTGAATTTAATGAGTACTCCATTTCAAGAAGCATTCTGTACTGCCGTTCAGTAGCTTTGATAGTGAGTAATTTTTATATAATGTTGCTATATTGTTATTAGCAACATTTGTTGATATTTTGCTTTCAGTTTCTGCTGCTTCTGTTGCTTCGGGAAGCACTTCCTACAATCAACAATGGCTCAGGGCACTATTCGCTCCAAATTTTCATGGTAACTTCTTGCCTGGTGACCATAGCTTTAAATCTAACCCCCTTGTATGTATATATATATATATATAGCCCTGACTTATTGGTAGCGGCCTTGGTTTAAGACCCTCTGGTCGGAGGTTTGAATCTCAGCTCTTTCGGGAGGATTTGAATTATACACGAACTGGAAAGGGGGTCCGCCCTTTGGTCAGTCCAACCTATAGGAGTTGATCGAAAGTTATATATATAATGAAAATCTAGTCAATCATCTGATTTTTTGGAAGTCAATTTTTTAAAATGTATGCAAATTACTTCATTAACAACCACAGCGGTTATTTGTTGTGGCCAATCAATTTCGATTATTGTACTGTTTTATATATAATTCTCACAAGTAAACTTTTTTTTTAGATTGTTGTGAAATTATTTTTTTCTTTGCAGAAAGGCAATAAAATTTTTTAAAACTCTTTCATAGAAAAACCTACAGCCAACCAAAAGTATAGTAATTTTTTAGAAAATAGAACCCAAAGGAACCNTAAGACCTTCTGGTCGGAGGTTCGAATCTCAGCTCTTTCGGGAGGGTTTGAATTGTACACGAACTGGAAAGGGGGTCCGCCCTTTGGTCAGTCCAACCTATAGGAGTTGATCGGAAGTTATATATATAATGAAAATCTAGTCAATCATCTGATTTTTTTGGAAGTCAATTTTTTAAAATGTTTGCAAATTACTTCATTAACAACACAGCGGTTATTTGTTGTGGCCAATCAATTTCGATTATTGTACTGTTTTATATATAATTCTCACAAGTAAACTTTTTTTTAAATTGTTGTGAAAATTATTTTTTTTCTTTTCAGAAAGGCAATAAAATTTTTTAAGACTCTTTCATAGAAAAACCTACAGCCAACCAAAAGTATAGTAATTTTTTAGAAAATAGAACCCAAAGGAACCCTTCATATTTGGCTTAAATGTTGCTTCTAAAATCAGATGCAGCTACTAAAAAGTGCTGCACTTGGCCTACCTCTATACATAATGCTGAGAGCAGTAACTACATTCCAGTGTCGGCAACAGCAACTACTGCAGCAGGTAGCTCCCTCCATTGATTCTTGTTTATATTTTTTATTTTATTTTTTTTTTTGGAAGATTTATATACATATCACTCAATTCCTATGTATTTGTATATCTAACTAGGGCTGTCAAAATGGCTCGTTGTTCGGGAACAACTCGTGTACGGCTCGTAAAAAGCTCGTGTTCAGCTCGTTCGCTAAGTTAACAAGCCAAACACGAACAAAAATTTATTTGTTCATGTTCGACTCATTTTAGCTCGAAATACTACNAATATTTTTTATTTTATTTTTTTTTTGGAAGATTTATATACATATCACTCAATTCCTATGTATTTATATATCTGACTAGGGCTGTCAAAATGGCTCGTTGTTCGGGAACAACTCATGTTCGGCTCGTAAAAAGCTCGTGTTCAGCTCGTTCACTAAGTTAACAAGCCAAACACGAACAAAAATTTATTTGTTCATGTTCGACTCATTTTAGCTCGAAATACTACTCATCAATTATATATAATTGATTACATGGCTACAGAAATTTATAATCAATTAAAAGTATTAATTAAAAAAATAAAATAAAAATTTTTAAATTAGATTCAAAAAATATTTTAATATAAACAATAATTTTTAAATATTGCACCAACCCTTAACATCTTATGTTGATTTGATTAGGGTGGTCAAAATGACTCTTTGCTCGTAAACATCTCACATTTAACTCGCTAAGCAAACAAGCCGAACACGAACACACTTTTTGAGCTCGAAATATAAACGAACCGAACACGAGCTAAACCTGGGCNGTTAAATTAGATCCAAATAATGTTTTAATATAAACAATAATTTTTAAATCTTGCACCAACCCTTAACATCTTATGTTGATTTGATTAGGGTTGTCAAAATGACTCTTTGTTCGTGAACATCTCGCATTTAACTCGCTAAACAAACAAGCCGAACACGAACACACTTTTTGAGCTCGAAATATAAACGAACCGAACACGAGCTAAACCTGAGCTTGCTCGTGTTCGACTCCTTTACACCCCCATATCTAACACCTAAACTTCAATTTTCAAATAGAATCTTAACATTACATGAAAAAATGCATTTCACGAAAAAGTGTATTTCACTTTATAAAAATCAAAATGGTGGCTTCTTTTTATTTGATATTAAAATACTTAGTGATATAAGTACAAAAAGCACAGCTTAGATGTTAAATATGTAAATACATAGGAATTGAGTAGCATGTATGCAATTTTTTTTTCTTTGTTGTTGTTCAAAAAACACCTTAAAATTATTCACTTTATTTCCAATCAATGTGCTGCATATTCTAAGAAATTCTTATCATTTCAATTAGGGCATTAATTCACCTATCTTTTATACATGTGCCTTGTACAGGAGGCCAGTGAAATATCAATTCAGGGCAGAACATGAAGGTTATAACAACTATCACCACCAGCTGCAGACCAAATAAAGATGAAATCATGGAACAGATATACTTGAAATCACTTTCTAGAGTAAAGTAATCAGATAAATGTCAAATAAGCATGTTTAACAATACTAAGCACCAAATGTTACTACGTGGAAAACATGTTTAACGTCCAGATAACATGTGTTAACTATAATAGATAACTTTTAAAGACTGTCCAAGACATTAAATAATTGGCATCTAAAACTATTATTGCAAACATTGGGCACTCATAACAAATCATGTTTTCTTTTACATACTCTGAATTTGATTTCAATATCCTGCTCATTTGTAGAATCATACCAAACTCCTTTCGTGTAAACGTCAGAAGACCTTTTCATCGTATGCTGATATTGTCTGAAATTCAGGATAATCAATAAATATACAGTAAAATTCCAGTCATTGTCCCCAAAGAAGATATCGGTCAAGACGCGACGAGTTTGAGCCTTCTCTATGGTCGTGATACAAACTATGATTGTGCCCTGGTTAGTGGAATGAATACCTCTTTTTTCCTAATTTGTGCTCTTCCGCCTGAAGCAAAAGAATATAATTAATGACAGATTAATAAAATAAGAGAAGCCTTATCACACATGAACCTGATTCTTTCCTAACATATCAACTAAAATATGGATGTTTACCCTCCTACAAATCAAACGTTCTTTAAAGAGTGGTGTAAGTACTTCCGATTCTTCTGCTGTGTCCTCCAAAAGTACGCCAAAGCTCCAAAGGCGCAGCTAGCGACTGCAATGGCCAGTGCGGCACCAACGGGTACGGCAACGGCGTGTGCGGTTGTTATCACATCATCAACTGATTGGTTCGTTCTTCGGTTTATTATTGTGTCATCTTTGTAAGCAGAAACAAGCAAACTTCCATAATATTTCGTTATAAACTTAAAAACCTCATCTTCGTTCCAGTCCAGAATGGCGTGACCAGCTTTACTGCTAGAAGAGAACGAACATGATGGACAGAGATCCTTTGGTGGCCATATCATCTTAGGATATCTGTGGTCTTCAGTACCCGACTCTTTTTCTTCTCTCATTAACCTTTCATTGACATTATTATGGGAGCGCCACAACCAGAGGACTAGAGCCCGAGTTGTGTTAAAAGGGACCGGGGCACTACAATTGCAAAAAATAAATAAATAAAATTTTTCAATGAATCATGTAACACTGTTATTAATGAAATAATTTGAAGGCACTTCTAGATATATACCTGGAACACATCTCATGAAAATGTCTCCGGCATTCTTCGCAGATGAAGAAATTGTAAACAAAATCGTGGATAACCGTAAACGTTAGTTGGGCCTCCCCATCTCCAATTCTTACAGAGAGTGAGTGTAGCAGAATCCAAAGGCCACAACTACAATGAATGTTAGCATGAGCTTCATTGTATTGATTACAAACAAGTAAATGCATTCAGTAGTCCATTTTAATTTAGCACTGAATCATTAAATATGCATAGAGAAATGGTTTAAAATTACCATCTAATAGCTCCTGAGAATCACACTTGGGCATACATTTTATTGTCAAATTGTATTATTTGAAAAGAACCTTAGATATTTGTAAACAAGGTCACATCTAGAATGACAACTTTCTTCTTNGATTAAATATGCATAGAGAAATGGTTTAAAATTACCATCTACTAGCTCCTGAGAATCACACTTGGGCATAGATTTTATTGTAAAATTGTATTATTTGAAAAGAACCTTAGATATTTGTAAACAAGGTCACATCTAGAATGACAACTTTCTTCTTCATATAGTTATTATTCTTGAAGAAAGAACAATTCAGGCGGACTAACCGGTTAGACCTACTATTTTGTTAGACTGACAAGTAGACCTTGATGCTGTAAATTATAATACTGAAATTATGCGTCAAAGTTTATAGAAAGAATAAAATGACATGACGTCACAGATCTTTATTATCCTAAAAAGAAATATTTGTTTACATTAGCTTTCTTTATGATGCATTCAACATGAANGTCATATAGTTATTATTCTTGAAGAAAGAACAATTCAGGCGGACAAACCGGTTAGACCTACTATTTTGTTAGACTGACAAGTAGACCTTGATGCTGTAAATCATAATACTGAAATTATGCGTCAAAGTTTATAGAAAGAATAAAATGACATGACATCACAGATCTTTATTATCCTAAAAAGAAATATTTGTTTACATTAGCTTTCTTTATGATGCANGCATAATTTAAATCAGTCTATAATATCTTAAAGAGTAGACTAACGTTTAAGAAGTAAAATAAAATTTACTTTTCCTTGGAAGCTGGAACATTTCTGACCACCAACAAATTTAAAGTAAGACTAATTATATGTTTTGGTATTTTGGAGGCCATTGATATCTGGCGCAAACCACTATTGATGGGAATTGAAATTTAAATCTAAAGGTTGATAAAAAAAAATACACCAGATCCATACACCTTTACATTTAACTTTTAGATAATATTATTTACAAAATAAATCATCATTTTCATTTCCTTAATCAACATTTCTGTAATAACAGAAAAATAGACAAAAGAAAATGAATAAAAACAGAGAGAGCGAGAAACAAATCCGTTCTTCGTCAAATAAGAAGACTAGACAAACAGAAGAGATGGAGCGAGAGTGAGTCGTAAGAAAGAAGGAAGTCTCATATCTTGTTGTTGCGTCACATTCAAGCAAAGGAGGAGTGTTCGTGTGCTAGGGAGGAAAACCACCACTTCTGGGCTCGAAAGACATGTGTTGTGGCGTCGTTCAGGTGCATTGAGGATGTGGGGACGAATGACAACGCCAAGAGTGCATTTCTATGAGCAAAGGGGAAGGAGGAAGTGCCTCTAGTGTGGATAGTATCGTTGACCCACACTCTGTGCAGCAAGAGAAGGGGTGTTCTCTCATGTGTGCCAAAAAGAAGAGGAAGAACCGAGATCTCATGTGTGGGTTCGAGCAGAAGAGGAAGGATGAGACAAGGGAAATTGAGGAGCGCACGGGACCCGTGTGTGGAGCAGAGTGTCGAACTGAGCCCATGCGTGCAAAATTTTGGTGTGTGGAAGACTGGACCGAGAGTATGCAAGTTTTTCTTTTATGAGTTTTATGTTTTAATTTTATAAATTGTTTAATGAAAAATGTTATTGAGCTAATATTAAATTTTATGAATTAATNTCGACCCACGCTCTGTGCAGCAAGAGAAGGGGTGTTCTCGCATGTGTGCCAAATAGAAGAGGAAGAACCGAGACCTCATGTGTGGGTTCGAGCAGTAGAGGAAGGATGAGACGAGGGAAATTGAGAAGGAGCGCACGGGACCCGTGTGTGGAGCAGAGTGTCGAACTGAGCCCGTGCGTGCAAAATTTTGGCGTGTGGAAGACTGGACCGAGAGTATGCAAGGTAAAGTTTTTCTTTTATGAATTTTATGTTTTAATTTTATAAATTGTTTAATGAAAAATGTTATTGAGCTAATATTAAATTTTATGAATTAATAATAAAGATTGGGAGATATTGAGATCAACTTTTGTGCAACAAAATTTAATATTAGCTTAATAACATTTTCCATTAAACAATTTATAAAGTTAAAACATAGAACTCATAAAAGATTGGAAGTAGTAAAGTGAGATAATGTTAAAGTTTAATTCTTATTTTATAATTTAGCATATTTATCTAAATCATAATGATCATTTTTTTATGAATTAATGGAATAAATCAAAAGGAGGACTGACATTTGGTTGAAAAGAAGATCTACGATAGCGAAGGAAAAAAGTTTAAGGTAATTAAAATTAAAGTTTAAATTTATTAATTTAAGTTTGGATGCTTATTATAATATTAATGTTAGAACATATTAATTATTAGCAGGAATAAAGATTTAAGATTAATTGATTGCAAGAAACGAAAATTGGAATATTTGATTTCAAATAAGATTACGGTGAGTAATTATTTTTCTAATAACAATAACTTTTCTTACTTCTAAATCTATATTCATGTTTTAATATTGTTACATTTATCTTTCATATAATGAGATTTAAACTACACTTAATTCTTCATATTATGAAGCACACAAGTTATCTCTGTTGAATAAGTAATGGTTTATTAGTTTTCTTAAAAAGACATCAGAGTATTACATGACCTTTAAATTTTAATAGAGATGCATATATCATATTATCGCATGATATTTAACCTCTAGCAAGGATGCATGTATCAGATTATTGCACGCATTTAGATTTTAATAGACATGCATTTATTCTTTAGAAGATAAATGTAAAATGCTTCATAAGAAAGTAATGCATGCGATGAATAACGAAAATAATGTATGCATGAATTTTTATATGTGCATATTAAGAGGAGTTCACCCCTTATGATATTGGTCGGGGACGACAAGATAACCACTAGCTTAGATGTTTTCTGTAGTGGAATAGTCTCACCAGCCCGTAGAAGAGTCCAGTAGTGGGTGAGTAGAGTCTGTGCTTTCGTGGGCATACAGCAAGAAGTAGCTCTGTCAACACAGCTCTAAGCGCACGCAATCAGCTCAGGAAGAGCACAACTCTAACTAGCGAAGCGAGGCGACCAGCTCAATTGAAAGAAAGGGCATACAATTCTTTATATTGTTTTAATAAGAATATGAAAATGGACCGAATATTGAATCGAAAGAAAAATGTTCAAAGGAAGGTAATGANGCGAAGCGAGGCGACCAGCTCAATTGAAAGAAAGGGCATACAATTCTTTATATTGTTTTAATAAGAATATGAAAATGGACCGAATATTGAATCGAAAGAAAAATGTTCAAGAATAAATAATTCAAGTGGGGTTGAACAGAAGGTTTTAACCGAATGACATAATAAATACTTAAATTATTTTAATATAATTTAAATAAGAAAATAATGATACATTAAAATCATTTTTATCGATTCAATAAATAATATTTTAATTTAAGACCACTTTTAAATATTTTGAACAATATTATAAATAAAAAATTTAAGACATAATAATTTCACTCTTTTTAATTTAAATATTTTGTTTTTTGTCATCCGATTAAAATCAAAAGATTAAAATTGGATAATATTTGAATCAGACAGTTCATTAAAAATCGAGTCGGTTCACCGGTTAACCGGCTCGCCAGTTTAACCACAGCTCTAAGAGTTTAATATTGATTCTATGCAAAAACGATTCAAAGCTTCGACCAAATCGGATGAATGACCGGTTCACAATTAAATCAATTGAACCAGTCAAACTGATCAGTCTGGTCTGATTTTTAAAAACAATTTTAATATTTTTTCAAATTTAAGCTTTTGAATCAGAAGAATAATGAAAGAAATAATGTATACAGAAGACGGGGTCAATAACCAAATTTTTTATTTATTAAATTAAATTATATTTTTAGTAGCTTTTCAAATTTATTTGGATTGTTTACTGTGAGTGATAGAAAATAAAAATAGAAAATAAATGTACAAAATTTAAATTTCACGGTCTGACAATTTGTTCCCCCGCCTTGGTTAATTTCAAGCATTGGCCCGGTCGTGACAAAAGTGATCGGTCGAAGGTTTAAGTTACACAATGTGATTTTTAATGAAAGATACCTTAGGATGATTGAATTAAGTTATAAAGAGTATAAATTGAAATTTTAACTGAGTATAATTAGCTTGTTTTATTGTATTTCAAAATTATAGATGATCAGGTAGAAAAAATAATGAATGATAATATAGAAACTAATATGTCCCAAAATATTACAATCAATGTTGAAATAATAATTATTATGAATCAGCTATTCAAAAATTCTCAGTATCAAGTTAGTAGCAATGAGGGAGCACGGATGGATATTTGAAGCTCTCTCAGGATATGAGGTTACCATTATTTTCTAGAGCGGGTGGACCAGTGAAAGCTGAAAAGTGGTTGATGATAGTAGAGAAAAATTATAAACGATATGACATGTACACCAAGGATAAGAGTTTTTATTTACTACATTTTCTTTTGAGGGATAAGCTGGCAGATGATGGCAATGGAAGCTATAGGAGAAATTTGGTGATCAACCTAACCACTTGGTACAGTGGGGGCAGTTTGAGAGAAACTTCAGAAATTAGTTTGTACCGCTGTTAGCAAGGAACTAGATGCAAGATAAATTTATTAAACTGGTGCAGGGAGATCGATTGATCATGTTGTATGNCCTGGCAGATGATGGCAATGGAAGCTATAGGAGAAATTTGGTGATCAACCTAACCACTTGGTATACTGGGGGCAGTTTGAGAGAAACTTCAGAAATTAGTTTGTACCGTTGTTAGCAAGGAACTAGATGCAAGATAAATTTATTAAACTGGTGCAGGGAGATCGATTGATCATGTTGTATGAAATGGAAGTTTATCATGTTTTCGAGGTATGTGTCACAGCTTAATCCAAATGCATAAGAGAAAAGTCACATGTTCCTTTCCGGATTGAAGGATTCAATTAGGTAGGTATTAGTGTCACTTAGGATTGAAGACTATTTGATCATAGCGGAGAGGACTAGGCAAGTGGAAATCGACAACAAACTCAGAAGCGTGGGGACTCGCTACAAGAAGAAGAGCTTGGAAGAAGTGACAAAAAAAAAGTGAAGGGATTTGGCATAAGAAGAAAAGCTTGGAAGAAGTGGCATCAACAATTCATTTTGAAGAATATAATGGAAAAAAAATGAAATTATATGATGATAAAGTTAATAGTCAGGCCGACAACCTGTGTTAAATGTGGGAAGCTATGTCAAGGTGAATGCTTATTTGGTTCTAAGCTGTGTTACTCATGTCGACAGCTTGGACATCAGATCAGGAACTGCCTTAATTCTGCTCAGAGATACACATCAAATGCTAAATTAAGAAGGGATTCAACTCAAAGAATTTTTTAGAAGGAATCTACTTTTTAAGAGTGATCAACAGAAGATGACAGAAGCTGGTGGAGTGACTCATAAAGAGCAACTAAGACAAAACAANTCGTGTTACTCATGTAGACAGCTTGGACATCAGATCAAGAACTGCCTTAATTCTGCTCGGAGATACACATCAAATGCTAACTTAAGAAGGGATTCAACTCAAAGAATTTTTTAGAAGGAATCTACTTTTTAAGAGTGATCATTAGAAGATGACAGAAGCTGGTGGAGTGACTCATAAAGAGCAACTAAGACAAAACAATCAACCAAAAGTCCAATNGCTTGCTTTTGAGGGATAAGTTGGCAGATGATGGCAATGGAAGCTATAGGAGAAATTTGGTGATCAACCTAACCACTTGGTATAGTGGGGGCAGTTTGAGAGAAACTTCATAAATTAGTTTGTACCGCTGTTAGCAAGGAACTAGATGCAAGATTAATTTATTAAACTGGTGCAAGGAGATCGATTGATCATGTAGTATGAAATGGAAGTTTATCATGTTTTTGAGGTATGTGTCACAGCTTAATCCAAATGCATAAGAGAAAAGTCACATGTTCCTTTCCGGATTGAAGGATTCAATTAGGTAGGTATTAGTGTCACTTAGGATTGAAGACTATTTGATCATAGCGGAGAGCACTAGGCAAGTCGAAATCGACAGCAAACTCAAAAGCGTGGGGACTCGACACAAGAAGAAGAGCTTGGAAGAAGTGACAAAAAAAAAGGTGAAGGGATTTGGTATAAGAAGAAAAGATTGGAAGAAGTGGCATCAACAATTCATTTTGAAGAATATAATGGGAAAAAAATAAAATTATATGATGATAAAGTTAACAGTCAGGCTGACAACCTGTGTTAAATGTGGGAAGCTATGTCAAGGTGAATGCCTATTTGGTTCTAAGCTGTGTTACTCATGTAGATAGCTTGGACATCAGATCAGGAACTGCCTTAATTTTGCTCAGAGATGCACATCAAATGCTAACTTAAGAAGCGATTCAACTTCAAAGAATTTTTTTTAGAAGGAATCTACGTTTTAAGAGTGATCAACAGAAGATGACAGAAGCTGGTGGAGTGACTCATAAAGAGCAACTAAGACAAAACAATCAACCAAAAGTCTAATCCTTAACTCATCCAGAACCTGAAGAATATGTTGTTACTGATGTAGATGCTAATAGAGTTTGATGAGTATTATGTTATCATGTTAGTTGACTTTTGTTGAGTATCCTCATGCAGTTTCATTTTAGAAGTTGAGTGTGTTAGTCACTTTACCCTATTTAGGATGTGGTCTTCTTTTAGTTATTTATTATGTTTCAAATATTTAAGAATTGTTTAGTTCAATTAACTTATCTAAGAAGTCACATTTATCATATCTATATTTGTTAGCACTTAACAAGAATGACTTTTTTTTTAAGATTTTTGGATAGTTCATATTTCATTTTAATAAAGATTAGCTTGTGAAGTTTCATTAATTGACGAAAAAATTCTTATAAGGATGGGAGATTGTAATAAATGAAAAATAAACAAAATAATGAAAAAAAGAAAAGGAAAGAAAATTTGACAGGTCAGTTCGAATAAGAAACCATCGCAACGTTTCGACGAGGGATAAAAAATATGTTCTCTTTCAAAACGGAAGACCAGACGAGCAAAAGAGATACGGCGATGGTGAGTCGAAAGAAAGAAGAAAAAAGCCTCATATCTTTTGCATTGCATTCGAGCAAAGAAAGTGCTCGTGTGCTAAGGAGGAAGATGACACCGCTAAAGGACTCGAGAGACGTGTTTCGGTGTCGTCTGGGTGTATTGAGGATATGAGGATGAACAACGATGGTGAGCATGCATTTCGAAGCACAAAGAGGAAGTGCCCCTTGTTCGGGTAGTATCGTCGACATGTGCTCTATGCAACAAGAAAGAGGAATTCTCACATGTGTGCGGGATAGAACAGGAAAAACTGAGACCTTATGTGTGGGTTCGAGTAGAAGAGGAAGGAGGAGACGAGAGAAATCAAACAATCCTAGCTTGTTGTGAAGGAGAATACACAACTCGCATGTGGACGGAGTGTTGAATCAAGCATGTGCATCGAAAATTTTGGTGTGTAGAAGTTTGAACCAAAAGCAGATAAGGAGGTAAGGATTATCTTTTATGAGTGTGATGTTATAATTATATGAATTATTTAATGAAAAATATCATTAACTTGATATTAACTTTTATGAATTAATAATAGTGATTAAATTTGAAAGGAATTAAATTAAAAGATTGTGAGAAATCGATTTTGTGCAACAAAGAAAGAAGTTAAGTGAGGTTAGGATAATGTTTAGTTCTTATTTGGGAATTTAGCATATATTAATCTGAATCGTAATGATTATCATTTTATGAATTAATGGCAGAAATTAAAATGTAGAGAAAAATTGATATTTGGTTTGGAGAAAAATTGATATTTGGTTTGAAATGAGAGTTGATTATAATGGAGAAAAATGATTTAAGGGAATAAATTTAAAATTATATGTTTATTATAATATTAATGTTAGATCATATTAATTATTAGTAGATATTAAAATTTAAAATTAATTAATTGCAAGATTAGGAAATTGGAATATTTGATTTCAAGCAAAGTTAATGTAAGTAATTATTTTTCTAATTTAGAGTAATTTTTCTTACTTCTGAATATATATTCATGTTTTAAATTTTTAANGTATTAAAATTTAAAATTAATTAATTGCAAGATTAGGAAATTGGAATATTTGATTTCAAGAAAAGTTAATTTAAGTAATTATTTTTCTAATTTAGAGTAATTTTTCTTACTTCTGAATATATATTCATGTTTTAAATTTTTAANTAAAGTTAATGTATGTAATTATTTTTCTAATTTAGAGTAATTTTTCTTACTTCTGAATATATATTCATGTTTTAAATTTTTAATATTTATGCTATATATGGTGAGGTTTATACTACAGCTAATTCTTCATATTGTTCTACATGAAGCAAGCATGTCTGTTAACTGTGTTGCATAAATAGTGGCATATTAATTTTCCTAGAAAAATATCAGAATATTACTTGACCTCTAAATTCTAGTAGAGATCAATATATCACCTACTACATGACCTATTACTTCTAATAGAAATGCATTGACCTTTAGATTTTAGTAGAGGTGCATTTATTCTTTAGTAGATAAATATAAATAAGTTCATAAGAAATTAATGTATGTTATGAAGAATGAAAATAGTATATACATGACTGCATGTATGTGGATGCCAAGAAGAGCTCACACACTTATGATACTAGTTGGGAACCACAATTTACCCACACACGTAGATGTTTTCCCAGCATCTTAGACAATAATAAAATTTATAGATCACTAACCACTGTGTTGACGGGAGAGTATAGATCACCAACAAATGACAGTAAAAGGAAAAGGACAAGAAAAATAAGTGAACACTTGCCTTCCAATTCTTTTATTTATCCAATTAAGCAACTGTTCCGCTGTCCTTGCATTATCAATTGACATAATCTCACTTTTTTCCTGCTTAGGATCCCATCCAGCAGACGTAAATTTATGAGGTGGACCACAAAGAAGCATAGGGTAGCGACCAACGGAAAACTTCTCACACAGGTTTGTATTCACCTGTGCTGCCAAGTGGAGACCAAATAGAAATTTGGATGAGTCATTAGATGTGGATGCTGCGCATTTGGGACAATTATGAACAGTGCCAAATCGATGCTCAATAAGTATTTATCAGTGTAGCAATCTAAAATTAGCAAATCAGATCTGTTAGAAGGTTTTTATCGAACAGTTAAAATTATATCCAGTCTGTCTAGCAAAAAAGACTGGTTATCAAACCTGCAGAAAATTGAACAAACCTCAGCAAGTGATAATCTACTGAATCTTGAGAAGAGCAGACTATCCTCACAAATAATATGTAAATGAGTTAAGAACTAAATCCCATTAGCGTGTATTGGTATACAATAAATTGTTAATTGAAATGATAAAATATGCAAATCAGTCAGCAAAAAGGTACCAAGCAACAAATAAACTAATTAGAATCTTCCTGAAATGAAATAACAATAACACATATTGGCAATTTTAGGGCCCGCCAAATAACGGAAGTCTCATTTATTCCCCTTAAAGAAATGTCACCGCTCTCACCATATACCTCTTCCAATTTAGGTCAACATGCCAATATGACAGCTTTTCTCAGGAAAATAGAATCACAAGTCAGCTTCCCATTCCGCCTATAGAATTCTATTAAGTCGCTTTATGTTTAAAAGCATTAATTTGAGTTAACATTAGAAAAATTAAAATTTTACTATTTCAAGCACGTACATGCATCTATTTTCCTATTGAATGCAATTATTTACGCAAACCTCGAATAAATGTGTAAACATTTGGCATATAAAGACATTCCAAAATTTCAACCTTGGTGAATGCCACATGGACAAACACAAAAGGTTGAGGTTTTAGTAAATATTATGCCAAGATGCAATGTGATACATGAATCAAGGAGCTACTATTTTTGCAATATTTTAAAAACTACATAGATGTAAAAGTAAAATCGGATGGTTAAATTTGCAACCAACAATCTCCAAGAAACACATAAGGTGTAGTTGACTATATAAGATGGGATACAACAGTTCAAGTTGGGCCAGTAAGATATTTAATGGCTTCAGAATCAAGAACGAACTCTTAGAACTTTTTATCAGATTAACCAACAGAAACACATCTTACAATTGGGTGTCTCTAGCTCACGAAAGNAAGATTAGCCAACAGAAACACATCTTACAATTGGGTGTCTCTAGCTCACGAAAGAGAAATGTAGAATTTACTTGGGGAGAAAAATTCTTTCAATAAGGGATGCATGCATATGTTCACTTTAAGTAGTTAAAATAACACTTTTTGTTCACTTGCAAACATATTACAAATTTAGTGTCTTTTAAAACTCATCATCAGAACTTAATATTTCGAAGCATGCAAGCTCAAAATTCTCTTGACTTACAACATTGTGACAAATTTAAGAGATGCATCTAAGACTTCCGAAAATGTCTTATTTCTAATTTGTTTGAAAATATATTCATGCTTGCTCAAACTGATTGAGTATAACTTTGGCACCAATATGGTAAAAAAATTTCAATTGGGGATCTCGCATCTGCGCAATATCAACCCGAAAGATAAAATATATTTGGGGATCTCAACTTGAAGCTTGATGTCAACCCAAATGACAGAAGAGAGACATATTTGAAGATCTCAACCCTATGCTCGATATCAATCCTAATAAAATAAGCAGCCCCTGTCTTGATAAGAAGGGAAAATCTGAAGCTAGTTGAATATATTTGAAGATTTCCGCTTAAAACTCGATGTCAATCCACATAAATATATGCAATCCCTTTATCTTAATAGCAAAGAAAAATTGATGCCAGCTTTAAGCTTGATATAAAGTTGGAGCTAGCTTCTTTGGTTTTATGCTTCACACTTCATCGGATTTGTTGAAGAGAGGAGTTCCTTTAGCCGGTGCTTAATACTTTTTCAGACCTATAGAAGAAAGTTGCTCCTATCAAGATCGGCTTGATGTCTTCATCATAAGGATCGTCTCCTTTGACTTTTTTCTTCATTCTTAGATCAGGTGAGAAAATTTGATGAAATAAGATCGCTTGAAATTGTTAAGTTGGACAATTTTTTTTTTTTTGTTAGACTGACAAACGGGACTATTCACTACAGCTTTGATCATGTTACTGAAGAGAAAAATTGACAACTCAGCCACATCTTGGCTTGATGAGTTCGGCCTCCGTTTGAGTCCTAGATTTGAGCAGTAAATAGTCTTATGCTTTGTCGTTGTCAGACTGACAAACAGAGCTCTTCACTACAACCTTGGCTTATTATATGAAGAAAAAAGCCAGCAAAGGCCACATCTTGGCTTCCAGCCTCCGTTCGAGTCCTAGATGTGAGCAGTAAACATTCTTGTGATTGTAGTCGTCAGACTAACAAACAATGCTCTTTACTATGACCTTGTTCTATTGAGTGAAGAAAAAAACTAGCAACTCGGTCACATCTTGACTTAAAGAATCTCACCTCCAACCAAGTTTTAGACTTGAGCAGTAAATAGTCTTATGTTTTGTCATCGTCAGACTGAAAAAATGGGGCTCTTCACTACGTTCTTGGCCTATTGAGTGAAGAGAAGGGCCAATAACTCAACCACATTTTGGTTTGCTGAGTCTGGGCTCCATCCTAGTCCCAGACTTGAGCAATAAATAATCATGTGCTTTGTCGACTTAGGACTACAAACAGAGCTCTTCACTACGGTCTTAGTCTGTTGAGTGAAGAGAAAAGTCAACAACTCGGACAAATCTCAGCTTATTGAGTTTGGTCTTTGTCAAAATCCTAGACTTGAGCAAAAGAAAATTTATGCTTGTCCCACTTAACTAGCTGAAACTTATAGATTTTAACATATTTTTTCGCTTGAAATTTAAACCTAAGCAAGTTTTGAAGACGAATCTCTAATCATTAGAATCATCTTATATATAATGTTTGAAACTATTCCTTTCTGAATTGTCAAATTGAACACAACTTTATCATTGATAGCTAAAACATATTCTCAGGGATCTCAACATAAAACACTATCTTACCCAAGTTATTTGGGGATATTGACTATAATTATGATATCAACCCAAATGGAGGAAGATCTCGGTAATAGGTGTAATGTCGATCCTCATGGCTAAGAGATCTGAGCCTTGGGACCTGCGGGTGGAAGAATCATTGAGACCTGCGGGTGGAAGAATCATAGAGACATGTGGCTAGGAAAGGAAGACAGCAGCAACTTCTATACAGGGAAAAGATTCGCGGCTGCAAGAAGGATTCTGACGCTGCAATAAGATCTAGCTCTAATATCATGTAAAATTTACTTGGGGATGAAAATTCCTTCATCTCATTATTCACAAATAAGATACATATGTATGTATGTATGTGTGTGTGCCTATATATATATATATATATATATNACCAAACATATCTCACCTAGATTAGGAAGGAAAATAATTCTGAATAAAAAATAGAAAGACACAAAATAAGAAAAGAATAAACTAATCAAAGGTTTCCTAAGATATCCCAATCAAATCCTCCAAGATTTGGAGGTGGTGGTCGGGCCCATATAAGAGGTAAACATGAAAAGAACCAAATCTTCTCAGATTTTCACATTCCTCGTCAAGCAAGGTAGTAGATGTTATAGAGACCGAGCTTGTGTGGACTCCGAAAATTTGATATCTCGGGAGTCCTTTTTTTTTTTATTGAGAGCTTTGATGGTCAAATTTTCAAAAGGGCTGATTGGATTTTGTATACAGGGATGTCAAAACGGCTCGTTGTTNAGATTTTCAAATTCCTCGTCAAGCAAGGTAGTAGATGTTATAGAGACCGAGCTTGTGTGGACTCCAAAAATTTGATATCTCGGGAGTCCTTTTTTTTTTTATTGAGAGCTTTGAGGGTCAAATTTTCAAAAGGGCTGATTGGATTTTGTATACAGGGATGTCAAAACGGCTCGTTGTTCGCAAACAGCTCGTATTCGATTCATTTGCTAAGCAAACAAGCAGAACACAATTTTTTTTTCGTTCGATATATAAACGAGTCGAACACGAACAAAGATTTGTGTCCTTGTTTCGCTCGTTTTGGCTTGAAATAATTATTGTATTTTTAATTGATATATATATATATAAACGAGCCGAACACGAACAAAGATTTGTGTGTTCTTGTTCCGCTCGTTTTGGCTTGAAATAATTATTGTATTTTTAATTGATATATATATATATATATATATATATATATATATATATATAATTGATGAGCAGTATTTTTAAATAATATAATTGACTACAAAGTTGCAAAGATTTATAATAAATTAAAATTGTTAATTAAAAAATAAAATAAAAATATATTAAATTTTATTTAAATGAATATTTTAATATAAATAATAAGATTTGAATCTCACCCCTACCCTTAACATCCTACAGCCGTGTGACTAGGGCTGTCAAAACGGCTCATTCGCAAACAGCTCGTGTTTGGCTTGCTAATCAAACGAGTCGAATACAAACAAATCTTGTTGCGCTCGATATATAAACGAGTTGAATACGAGCAATAGTATTTTAACGAGTCGAACACGAACCGAGCCTGGCTCGCTCAAGCTCGTCTTGTCACCACTAATTGTAGATATGACACTACCCTGAGATTTCGCTCTCATTTTGCAAGGACTTTTTTTTATTTTTGGTCCACGGTTTCCCATAGCTGCAAGCCCTTATGGTTATTTAGCCCTTCTAACAACGGGAGAGCACTTTTGATTATAGCTACTCATTTAGAGTTCAAAATTTAATATATAGTAGCAACAAATATATACTTTTAAGTTGTAAAATTTATCACTCGGAGCTTAAAGCAATTGGAGGAAATGATGACAAATTGAATCAAGATCCTATGGTTTCGTCAACCCGGGTTAATGTGTTCCTAGTTTATTTAGTCAGAGAAGATAGTCGACTTAACCTGACTGAAGAAACATTGTCAGCAACCATGGGTTGTTCATCCAAGAGACCATTGTAAAATATGGGGTGGATGTTTGTGTAAGGTGGACATATTTAAGCCGACTTTAGCTGATAGAATTTTTGTGTCAATTAAATGTATCATTTATTATTCACAACTTAAAAGGTAGAAAGTTGTTGGGGTACATATGAGTTACAATTGTGACCATAATATCATAATATCATTTGCCGGTAAAATCACGCAAACAAATGATTCGAGCAATGTTCTTACTACCATGAGATTATTTTGAGTGTAGCATAGTAATACACTCGATGTGACGTTCTCTCTTTGTGAGCTGAGTAAATTAGAAATTTCTCACCCATGACAAACTGTTGCGGAAGGTGAACGAAATTTGCTTTTAAGTTTTTAGTGATTAATTTTAATTTATATAATTTGATTTATTTGCTTTAATTGTTTAGGTAATTGATTTTAATTTCAATGTTTTGACCAGTTATTTCAAGAACTGGATTTAAAATTTAATTTGAAAATTGATCCTCTGATCGAAATTTTCAAACAATACGGCATAGTCAGGGATTTGATTGCTTGATTTGAAACCTGTCAACTTTACATCTTGCTTGTAAAGGATAGGAAATATGATTGTACATAGATTTTGTCAAATATGTCTTGCTTATAAAGAATCGGGTTTAAGAATTATATCATTTGAGTCTATTCAGACATTCTTTTTAATTTGATTTTAAAAATAGATCTTTCCGGTTGAAATTTTCTATCAACACAACCATCATCAAAGAATTTCACATTTAAAACTTTGATATTTGAAATTAGTTTGAGCAGTCGGTTTAAACTTTTTAGGATATAAGTTATGTCGATTTCAGTCCTAATAAAGAAGATCATATTGGATGATTTGAACTTGCAAATTCTTTTCTTATGATTTGAACATTTATTTTAAAATTACTAGACTCATCAAAACTGGTCTTTAAGAGGATAAGCATCGAGCTAGTTGACTTACAACCTTTGTCTTACAGACAAAATGACCGGAGTGAAAACTTATATAATTTATCTTGAATTTGATTTCGAAATATGAGTTTTTAACTTTAATATAAATATAGATTTTCGTAAAATAATTTTGCACACTTATTAGAGCAAGAACTATTGACAGTACAACATTCTCAGACCATTTAATTTTAAACACTTGATCAATTTGGTAAAGCACATGCGGGTGTTTAATTTCGTATATTTGGCTATTTTAGATAACTTTACATGTCTTAAGTCAATTTACATAATTTTAAAACATTAATTGAATCAAAAATTGTTTTAAAAACAAAACATATAAGACTTGGAGTTATATGAATTTCCCTTATTTGAATGAATAAGGGATGCATGCATATGTTCACTTTAAGTAGATAAAATACCACTTTCTGTTCACTTTCAAACATATTACAAATTTAGTGGCTTTTAAAACTCATCATTTAATCAAAGTCTTATTCATTCACCATTTTAATCATGTGATAAAATCTTGATTTTTTACGAACTATTAAAATTTTCGTATAGATTATCATTTATACTACATTTAAGATGAAGGATTTGACCTGAATTTTCTCTACAGACTTGTCAGGTGAGTAAGCATACCATTAGTCTTGGTTTTGTGCTTTAGTAGACTTGTTGAAGGAACTAACATGAATTGTCTCTACAAACTTATCAGGTTGTCAGGTGAGTGAGCATACCTTCAATCCTAGCTTCATACTTGGACGGATTTGTTTAAGGAATTGACCTGAATTATCTCTAACGACTTATCAGGTGAGTGAGGGTACCTTCGATCCTAACTTTGTGTTTTGGCAAACTTGTTGAAGGATGCAAGTCAGTGATCTAGCATTCAGGCTTATGCTGAGTCAATGGCAAGAAATCGTAGATCTTATATTTTATGTTTTATCGAACTTGTTGACAATTGAATCCACTTAGTTCAAAATTGAGCTTTGAAAGAACTATGGGATAACTCATTTGGTCCTTTGCTTTCTGTTTTATCGGACTTATTGAAGAAAAGAATTTCTCCAATCTAAGTCTTACCCTTGATCAAACTTTTTTAAAGAAGTTTGGGTTTTCTAATTTAAATAAGACACTGAGCACAGTTTGATGTTTTCTCAAATAAAATGACCATTCCTTTGATTTCCCTGGCCTTTTGATGAATTAAGAAATACTTTTTGATATAGTTCGCTTGAACTTATCGAGTTAAATAGGCTTGAAACTTGACAGCCTCTATCATTAAACNCTTGGGTTTTCTAATTTAAATAAGACACTGAGCACAATTTGATGTTTTCTCAAATAAAATGACCATTCCTTTGATTTTCCTGGCCTTTTGATGAATTAAGAAAAACTTTTTGATATAGTTCGCTTGAACTTATCGAGTTAAATAGGCTTGAAACTTGACAGCCTCTATCATTAAACTAGCAAAACAGGGACTTCTTCTCTGCGGCCATTCTAATGGCTTGTTGAGAGAATAGAGTTGTCAGCGACACGATCAAATTTGAGTTTGTTGATTCCAACCTTCAGGACCTGCTTGAGTCCTAAACTTAGACTGCAAAAAATCTTGTGCTTCTTCAACTTAAAAGGCTAAAGCTTATAGACTTAGAAAGTCTTCTTTCGGGTCTTAGAACTTAAATATTTGAGAATGTTTTAACTTGACTACATATCTATTTTTTTAGTGTAGATTATCACTTCAATTCATCCTTAATCCATTAAATCGGTAAGAAAACTTCCTAGATTTGGATCACTTAAATTCATCAAATCAAATAAGCTTGGAAACAAGACANTTATATCATCGGGTCTTAGAACTTAAATATTTGAGAATGTTTTAACTTGGCTACATATCTATTTTTTTAGTGTAGATTATCACTTCAATTCATCCTTAATCCATCAAATCGGTAAGAAAACTTCCTAGATTTGGATCACTTAAATTCATCAAATCAAATAAGCTTGGAAACAAGACAACTCCCATCATCAGACTAAACAAGATGGGGGCTCTCCTACCACGATCGTTTTTAGTAAAGAGAGCTGCCAGTGACTCATCCATATCTAGGCTTGTTGAGTCCAACCTTCAGGACATGCTTGTGTCATGAACTTGAGCTGTAAACAAATTTTGCTTCTTCAACTTAATATGTCGAAGCATACAAGCTCAAAATTCTCTTTACTTACAACATTGTGACAAATTTAAGAGATGAATCTAAGACTTCCGAAAATGTCTTATTTCTAATTTGTTCGAAAATATATTCATTCTTGCTCAAACTGATTGAGTATAACTTTGGCACCAATATGGTAAAAAAATTTCAATTGGGGATCTCGCATCTGCGCAATATCATATTTGGGGATCTCAACTTGAAGCTTGATGTCAACCCAAATGACAGAAGAGAGACATATTTGAAGATCTCAACCCTATGCTCGATATCGATCCTAATAAAATGAGCGGCCCCTGTCTTGATAAGAAGGGAAAATCTGAAGCTAGTTGAATATATTTGAAGATTTCCACTTAAACCTCGATNATTGAAGATCTCAACCCTATGCTCGATATCGATCCTAATAAAATGAGCGTCCCCTGTCTTGATAAGAAGGGAAAATCTGAAGCTAGTTGAATATATTTGAAGATTTCCACTTAAACCTCGATGTCAATCCAAATAAATATATGATATCCCTTTATCTTGATAGCAAAGAAAAATTTGATGCCAGCTTTAAGCTTGATATAAAGTTGGAGCTAGCTTCTTTGGTTTTATCCTTCACACTTCATCGGATTTGTTGAAGAGAGGAGTTCCTTTAGCCGGTGCTTAATACTTTTTCAGACCTATAGAAGAAAGTTGCTCCTATCAAGATTGGCTTGATGTGTTCATAACAATGATCGTCACCTTTGACTTTTGTCTTCATTCTTAGATCAGGTGAGAAAATTTGATGAAATAAGATCACTTGAAATTGTTAATTTGGACAAAATTATATTTTTTTTTTTTTTGTTAAACTGACAAACGGGACTATTCACTACAGCTTTGATCATTTTACTGAAGAGGAAAATCGACAACTCAGACACATCTTGGCTTGATGAGTCCGGCCTTCGTCTGAGTCCTAGATTTGAGATGTAAATAGTCTTATGTTTTGTCGTTGCCAGACTGACAAACAGAGCTCTTCACTACAACCTTGGCTTATTATTCGAGTCCTAGACGTGAGCAGTAAACATTCTTGTGATTGTAGTCGTCAGACTAACAAACAATGCTCTTTACTATGAGCTTGTCCTGTTGAGTGAAGAAAAAAACTAGCAACTCGATCACATCTTGACTTAAAGAGTCTGACCTCCATCCAAGTTTTAGACTTGAGCAGTAAATAGTCTTATGTTTTGTCATCGTCAGACTGAAAAAATGGGGCTCTTCACTACGGTCTTGGCTTATTGAGTGAAGAGAAGGGCCAATAACTCAACCACATTTTGGTTTGTTGAGTCTGGGCTCCATCCTAGTCCCAGACTTGAGCAATAAATAATCATGTGCTTTGTCGACTTAGGACTACAAACAGAGCTCTTCACTACGGTCTTGGTCTGTTGAGTAAAGAGAGAAGTCAACAACTCGGACAAATCTCCGCTTATTGAGTCTGGTCTTTGTCAAAATCCTAGACTTGAGCAAAAGAGAATTTATGCTTGTCCCACTTAACTAGCTGAAACTTATATATTTTGACATATTTTTTCGCTTGAAATTTAAACCTAAGCAAGTTTTGAAGACGAATCTCTAATCATTAGAATCATCTTATATATAATGTTTGAAACTATTCCTTTCTGAATTGTCAAATTGAACACAACTATATCATTGATAGCTAAAACATAGTCTCAGGGATCTCAACATAAAGCACTATCTTACCCAAGTTACTTGGGGATATTGACTATAATTATGATATCAACCCAAATAGAGGAAGATCTCGGTAATAGGTGTAATGTCGATCCTCATGGCTAAGAGATCTGAGCCTTGGGACCTGCGGGTGGAAGAATCATTGAGACCTGTAGGTGGAAGAATCATAGAGACATGTGGCTAGGAAAGGAAGACAGCAGCAACTTTTAGACAGGGAAAAGATCCGCGACTGCAAGAAGGATTCCGACGCTGAAATAAGATCTAGGGTTTGTTCCCTAGCTCTGATATCATGTAAAATTTACTTGGGGATGAAAATTCCTTCATCTCATTATTCACAAATAGGATACANCTAGACAGGGAAAAGATCCGCGGCTGCAAGAAGGATTCTAACGCTGAAATAAGATCTAGAGTTTGCTCCGTAGCTCTGATATCATGTAAAATTTACTTGGGGATGAAAATTCCTTCATCTCATTATTCACAAATAGGATACATATGCATATATATATATATATATATATATATATAAACATAGGGAAATCAATCCTTCCTTATTTACAACCTTACCAAAAGTATCTCGCCTAAATTAGGAAGGAAAATAATTTTGAATGAAAAATAGAAACACAAAATAGGAAGAGAATAAACTAATCAATTCCTAAGATAACCCAAAGAAATCCTCCAAGATTTCAAGGTGACAGTCAGGCCCTTATGAGAGGTAAATATGAAAAAAACCAAATATTGATAGATTTTCAATGGAAAAAAAATAGTTTCTTTCTACTGTTCAAGATGAATTCTCACATTAGCTTCTTCCTAGTTAAAAATGTTTAGGTTAGTATTAGAGTTAAATGTTGGATAATGTGGAAGCATTGGCAAGATAAGCGTGTAATAACAAAAAAAGCAAACAAGCAAAGACAGCATCACAACAAAAAATGATGTATATGGGCTAGTAGTAAGTTACATCAATAGGGGATGATGAAAAGGATAGTAAGGAAGCTGAATCTTTACAATCAGAAAAAGGCAAATTAAATTAATTCCCCAAAATCCAAATGTACCAAACCTCTGATTAAAAAAAAACTAAATCCTACTATAGATGCTATGAAAAAATCCTTGATTTAAAAAATATATAAAAGAGAACAAAATAGAAACAAGATAGATATCTTGCTACGAGTAATAGATACTAATGAACTCAAATTTACAACAAATTCTTGCTATTCCATGGACCTGAAAGGTGAGATATTAGAAAAAAGATAAAAATAAAAAAAAAAATGTGAGACATGATTGCAAAACGAACAAAAATGAAGAGCTCAATTTCTCTTTAGAAGTACACACCCCATTGTAGCTCCTGCTCATTGGTATATTTTTAATGTCCAACCTTTTGTGAACACTAAATTCACCAAAATCATGAAAACCCTCTCTTTTCAACCATAAAAGGGTCTCACCAATCTAAATACAAAAGGAGGCTCTCTTAATCATGCAAAACATCCAAGAAGATCGCCATCTACAAGCAATCAGTATACCACTCCTTCCATTTACAACAAAAAGTTCCCCTTCATTAATAAAAAAAAACAAGGCCATGCACGCTTCGCTTGATAATTCCAGTCAAATTTGTTCTCTGTCTCATATACATTTAGTAGTGTTCCTCCTCTCCACAAGGACAATGATGGCCAAAAGATAATGGTCCTACAACTCACTAATCATGTTTCCAATGAATTGTAGGTAACATCAAATATTCAACTACTTTATGCTAACTTAATAATTTCAATCACAAGCATTCAGTCTCCCAATTTTGGGGTCAAATGCTTATCGGTATTATGAGGGTAATGCAAACCAAAGCCAGAGGATTTCAAAAGTTATGGGTTTGGTTAAATGAGAATGGTATGCAGTGTAACATGTTGGTGAATTCAATAATTGTTTTTAGTTTAAATTTGGTGTATTTAAAAATCAATCAATTTGGCCAATTTTCAAATGCACCGCACAAGTTATCACCCCTACACCACCACCTGTTGTCAGCTCCACCACTGCCCACCACCAACACAGGCACCATGACAATTGTTGTTAGGTTTTACATTGATCTTATTTTATTTCAGACTAAAGTAAAAATTAACCTTTTGTATTTAACACATGCTAGAATAACTCAAAAATATTTTAAATACATCGCATTTCAATTATAGTATATTTATTTTTACTCTGCATTCCATTTCAAGCAAACCAGAAGGCCCTTAATGTTCTTCCTCTTCTTCACAAGAAAATGAATGACCAAAATATACTGGTGCTACAACCACTAATCACATCATCAATCAATTTTAGGTCATGTCATGTCTTCAATAAATTTAGGAAGATCAAACATGTCTCTCTCAACTCAAATTTGTGGTATTAAAATAAATATTTACAATAAGTTTCCTTCAAGTAATCTCCTTTGCAAACAATCTGAAACGTTGAATGCCTCAAAAAGCAATCAACTACTCCATGAATGAATTGAATTCGAAGCATGAATTTGCACTAAGAATTTGGCAAGCAAAGTTTATTGTTTGAACAACAATTTCACTTGTCAGTGTCTCATTGTCATACCCGTGTCGGACACATATCGAGCACTGACACTTGTCTAACAAGCTCTGAAACTTCTTCGACACTACAAAATGTATGTCTGAACTTTTTTAGGCTCGAACACATCGAAGACACACTCCAACACCGCATTAGACGTGCGTATAACACAATTTCGAGAAAATAAAAGATGGGAATTAGAAAATTATAAATATATGTATAGCCTTAATTAAGCCTCATAGTCGAAATCACCCCCTCTCTCGTCATGTTGAAGCTCCCTCTAACATTCATCAAAATCAAGCATTGAAGATTAATTCAATATTCGTCGAAGCCTTAATTCCCTTTTGTAATTATAAGATTTTTTTTTAATTTTAGTAGATAGGTTGGATTATAAGTTAAATGAATTCTTTTGAAACACATTATATCTGACTTTAAAAATTAATTTTCATAAGCATAAGGTTTTATAATATAAATTAAATTTATGAAGTTAAATTTATTATTTCATAATTTGTGTTGTGATATATTAATAAGAAAAATGAAAAAATATATATTATATATTAATAAATTAATTAAATATAAAAACATGTCAATGACGTGTCATGCCATATTTTTATCAATTATGTCGTGTCCCCGTATCGTGTTTGTGCCCGTGTTTCATAGCTTTCTAGTGATGCTACACAGCTTATTACCATTATGGAAAAAAATTATCAAAGTATCACTATATTAAGCCAAGGTTGAACTTATTGTAAGAAAATTAAGGATTTTTATTGAACTAAACTTAATATGGAACAACATGATTAGTTGCATTAAAAATGTTATTACAAGAAATTTACAGCCTAAAAAGAGACTACATTTTAGGAAAGAGATGAATAGTTAAGTGATAGCAAAAATGTGTGCTTTTATAAAATGGTAATGACCAAAAACTACAATGGCTTACAACAAACTATTAAAAGGCTAGAAATCTTATTAAAAATGTAGTAAAACATTGCTTATAATGCTCNCGGAAAAAAATTATCAAAGTATCACTATATTAAGCCAAGGTTGAACTTGCTGTAAGAAAATTAAGGATTTTTATTGAACTAAACTTAATATGGAACAACATGATTGGTTGCATTAAAAATGTTATTACAAGAAATTTACA
The DNA here is from genome assembly GCA_002079205.1 of Phalaenopsis hybrid cultivar. Taxonomy (NCBI): domain Eukaryota; kingdom Viridiplantae; phylum Streptophyta; class Magnoliopsida; order Asparagales; family Orchidaceae; genus Phalaenopsis; species Phalaenopsis hybrid cultivar. The sequence goes on from JXCR01059291.1 coordinate 62,553, forward strand.
GCCTAGAAAGAGACTACATTTTAGGAAAGAGATGAATAGTCAAGTGATAGTAAAAATGTGTGCTTTTATAAAATGGTAATGACCAAAAACTACTATGGCTTACAACAAACTATTAAAAGGCTAGAAATCTTATTAAAAATGTAGTAAAACATTGCTTATAATGCTCAAAATAATAAGCACGATACTAAGGAGAAAAGGAAATTCATAAAATAGCTAAGGCGAGAAAACAAAAATAGATGAAAACTTTAATCTACTTAGATGTGTTAGAAGTATAGAATCTTAGTTAAATACGAAGACATCAAAGAAAGATAAAAATGTTATTATCTAAATTTAATATAGGTTTTTAGAAATGCAACAAAATAATAAAATCATGAAATTTTTTATAAATTAATCCAAAAATGTGATATTTACTNTGAAGACATCAAAGAAAGATAAAAATGTTATTATCTAAATTTAATATAGTTTTTTAGAAATGCAACAAAATAATAAAATCATGAAATTTTTTATAAATTAATCCAAAAATGTGATATTTACTTGGCTCTTAAGAAGATGTGAAAAGTAAATCCTTAAATCTAATAGTTGAGATCTATACTAACAATGACGATTTGGAGAAGTATGGAAAATATTATAGTATTTGTAATTTGTTCTTAAATGTTTTTAATAGAATCTTAATGTCAAGGTTTCAAATAGTTAGAGAAGAGCAAATTGGTACCAGTATTTAAAAATAAAGAAAATGTTCATGATTCTGATAATCAAAGATGGATTAGTCATAAAATGAATTAATTGAGATGTTAATGGAACATTGGCTTAAGAAAATTATGTTGATATTGAAAAATCAATTTGATGGTAAACTAAGAAGACCTCCCATATAGCTGAGGTTTGTGATAAGGTAATTAATGGAACATATTAAAAATATTGTAAGTACCATCATCTAGATTTTATTGATCTTGAGTAAACATATGGCCAAATATCATAATAAATGATTTGATATAAATTAAGGAAAAACGATATAAAAATTCTTAAAGACATATAGTTAGCACATCAACTAACATTAATGACCGAAAGGTCACCTGAAAAACTAATATGGCATCAAAGAAACAGCAATAACCTCTTCTTGTTTCTTCTTTCTTTTTTTAATTTTTTTTTCTTTATTTTTATTAGTTAAGATATGTTTTCAAAGAATTTTCAAGATGAAAAAATTAAATGTATACTATTTCAAACGAAAAGCTAAAAACTCATGTACTAAAACAAAAGAAATGTCAGAACAATGGAGAAATATTTAGGAGATAAAGAACAAATAAGTAATATGAAAATAAAGATCCAACAAATGCTTTTAAAAGCTTGTTTTGAAACACTCACATGAAAGTGAAACGAAGCTAGTATTACTAAATTAATTTAGCTTACCTTATGAAACTTGAGACCTTATTAGTTTAGTTGTGCTTTAAATTTTATATTTTTTTTTGAGTTATAAGATTTTTTTTACAATTTTTAGGTTTTTAATTATTGCAGCAAACTATTAGAAATTGTTCAAAATTTTAATTTGCAGGTTCACCCTCAATGTTTGCCTTCAAGTTACATATTGAACACATTTTTTTATATCAATTTTAAATCATACTTTATATTTAATAATAGTTAATGCAAGTATTTATACAATAATAGTTTTATATAACCTATTAGCGTTTCAGTTAATAAAAATATTGTTTCGCTCTGTGTTCTGCATTTTGAAGTAAAAATAAAGCCTTGTGTATGGCTTTGCGATTTGCACTATGATAACACTGGATCTAGCATAAGAAATGTACTTAATAAGAATAAACTTACTAATCATCAATCAATACTAATAAAGATCAAATTGCAACAAATGTGTTGAGTTAATTAAGGCCTCCAAAAAATGAGCAAAAAGCAAAAACATTATTGAAAAAATTTAACAGATATAAGANACTGCAGAAAATTGAACAAACCTCAGCAAGTGATAATCTATTGAATCTTGAGAAGAGCAGACTATCCTCACAAATAATATGTAAATGAGTTAAGAACTAAATCCCATTAGCGTGTATTGGTATACAATAAATTGTTAATTGAAATGATAAAATATGCAAATCAGTCAGCAAAAAGGTACCAAGCAACAAATAAATTAATTAGAATCTTCCTGAAATGAAATAACAATAACACATACTGGCAATGTTAGGGCCCGCCAAATAACGGAAGTTCTCCTTTATTCCCCTTAAAGAAATGTCACCGCTCTCACCATATACCNATGTCATGAACACATACATTAGAATTTTCTATGCTTGTCTATAATGAAATATGAAAGACCAGCATACATTTTTTTTTTTTCTTGAGTTATTGCGATTTAAAAATGTGATTACTCCATTTGGTTATCTTAAATAATTCATTACATTATTTTAATATTTTTTTCAGGTTTAAGCTTTTAAATAAGATGAATACTAGAGGAAATAATGTGTACAGAAGGCGATGTCAGCAACTTAAAAAGTGAACTTTTATTTGGTCAATTAAATTATATTCTTTGGTGACATTTTCATTTCATTTGAATTGTTGACAGTTAGTGGTGGCAAATAAAAATTTAAAATGAACATCGAGAATTTTAAATTTCCTCGTCTAACTATTTGATCTCACATTGATTAATTTCAAGTCATTAATCGGATCGTCAAGGATTCTCCTTGCAACTAAATTCCTACTTAACTCAAATATGCTACAACATAAAAATTCAATACTCGCTTAAGTGAAAGACACCCATGTCATCAAGNAACGGGAGAGTATCGATCAGGGATAAGCACCCTACCATGTCAAATAACTGTGAAATTTAGATCACTAATTATTGTGCCGATAAGAGGAATATCAAACAAGCGTGAATAGACACATCACCACCTCAAACAATCGTGTAATTTAGATCACAAATTGTTGTGCTGATGAGATAATATCGGTTAGGAGTGTGTTAAGTATGTTTGATGATGCTCCTAAGATGGATGTGAAAGTTAAGAATATGAAGTATACAAAATCTAAGAAATATAACTTTGTAAAGTAAAGTTAAGGTTAATGCATAAAGAATTTTACACTATTTACATCAAAAAAAAATGTCATGAACACATACATTAGAATTTTCTATGCTTGTCTATAATGAAATATGAAAGACCAGCATACATTTTTTTTTTTTCTTGAGTTATTGCGATTTAAAAATGTGATTACTCCATTTGGTTATCTTAAATAATTCATTACATTATTTTAATATTTTTTTCAGGTTTAAGCTTTTAAATAAGATGAATACTAGAGGAAATAATGTGTACAGAAGGCGATGTCAGCAACTTAAAAAGTGAACTTTTATTTGGTCAATTAAATTATATTCTTTGGTGACATTTTCATTTCATTTGAATTGTTGACAGTTAGTGGTGGCAAATAAAAATTTAAAATGAACATCGAGAATTTTAAATTTCCTCGTCTAACTATTTGATCTCACATTGATTAATTTCAAGTCATTAATCGGATCGTCAAGGATTCTCCTTGCAACTAAATTCCTACTTAACTCAAATATGCTACAACATAAAAATTCAATACTCGCTTAAGTGAAAGACACCCATGTCATCAAGTTATATCCACTTCAAAACAATCTGCATATAAATCAATCATCATTATCAACCGCATCATATTGAAAATTTGGGTTGAATCTAAAGCCCTACAAAAAAAATCCTTTATTCAACCTCGTTTCAAAGTTTATTTAATAATGGAATACAAATTTGTACTCATTCTTCAAATCATCCAATCTTTCCCAACAAATAGTGCTTATGTGTT
>JXCR01059308.1:5672-28074 GCA_002079205.1 Phalaenopsis hybrid cultivar
AGAAAAGGTGGCCCAAAACAAAGAGAAAGTTAGCTTTTTGTGCCTCGCTTTAACCATCCAACATGGACTGCAATTGAGTTGGTGCTTCAAAGTTTAGGTTCGATGGGATTTCTTCTCTATCGCTTTAATTAAAGTATTGATGCTCTTAATTTCAGATTTGTTGCTTTAGAATATTTTATTATAGTATTTTTACGAATAATTTGCCTCAAGTTTTGGTAATCCGGTGACTATATATATATTTTTTTCATTTTTGGTAGATGGTTTTTTCATTAAAAAATTTTAAGATTTAAATGCTAGCATCAAAGACCAAGCAATACAATGTAAAGTAGGGGTATAAACACGTCGAGCCAAGCTTGAGTTGGACTCATGAGCTCAAGGATGCCAAAGAAGCATAATGAGGAATTAGTGATAGAAGTAAATTGGAGAAGGTGATAGTAACGAGGATGTCCGAGCGGGATCTTGCCAACAGGCTAGAATTGAAGAAGTGATGGATGAAATGTGACCAAAGGGATTTCAAGAAAAAAGGGGAAGTTATGAGAAATTTATTCCTCTCAATGTTGCTCTAAATCGAGCAGTTGTGAGCTCTTGAAATTTAATATAAAATGGGGAAAAAGTGAGATTTAAATTATTTTATCCAGGGAGCTTTTTACCAAATAGAGCTTGTCAAGCCCAAACTCTAGCAATATAATATATGAGTTCTAAATTGAGCTCNCTTTTGTATCGAAGATCTTGCGAACTCCTCATACTTTTGTAGCCTGGATTTTCCACATAAAAACTTTTGTTGTCTCTACCGGTTGTTTTCTTTTACTTGAATGTGTGATGGATTCTCTTGCGACGCTGAGACTATTACTCCACCGCCACGAATTCTCCAGCACACATCAATTTTGTTTAGCATTGGATAATGATGCACAATAACTCAAGTTATCTCCCTTTTGGGAATTTTAAGAACAATTCTTTAATTTTAATTTTTTTTAGTAAAGAAGTTATCTTGCTTGGAATCGATGGATGGCGTGATGAAATCTATTAGTTCTATGCATTACTCGTATGGCAGACTGGCAGTTGGTCACAATTCCTAATTCTATGAATATTCAAAATGTTCAATCATCTTCATTTCTGTTATTTGGTGTATTTTCCAAGCTAAATGGCACCATTAAAATTGATGTTTTTGTCAAATAAACCTTCCATAAGACCTATATAATCTTTTTTAGGATTTCCTTCTAGCTTCTGAAACAGCATCTCTATGATAATGTCCTATCTTTAATTATACTAATTAGTGTTTCATTTTTACTTAGTTTTGATATAAATTTAAGTGTTTGCTGTCGTTAATTAATCTTTTTGGGGTGATAAATATTAATTGATTTGTTTAGAAAAATAAAAGATTGTATGTTTGGGGCAGCTTGTGCGTTTCATGATAAACATCCTATCCTGAAATATGGCCCCAAGGGTCGACCCACGGTCTGCATTTAGTGTAACAAACTCAAACGCGGCAGATAACGTTTTCAAAAACGCGCAAACCAAATGGTAAAACGCCGCCGCTCTTATAAGCTGCCCCAAATGGGCCCTAAAATGCTACTTCTATATGTTTATTGTAGAAAAGTTATTTGCATGAAACAAATCTAGCAATGTCCTATCTGAAATCCTCTCTGTGCATACTCATAAAGACTTTGTGTTCTTAGGCTGAAAGAAAATCCCAAAGAAGACGGTAGATGCTTTTGCAAGTTTTTTAGGCAAAAACAACAATTTTCATGATGCCAATTAGCTTGAAAAATTGACCAAGTAGCGTAAATGAAAATGATAGAAAAAAATTGATCCATCAATTCCAAAGAAGACAACTTCTTTAGCAAAAAAAAAAAAAAAAAATTGAGATTAAAACATTGTTATTAAGAAGTTTTTTTTTTTTTTTTTGAGAATCGTTTTTATATAAGAAGTTTAACAATTTATTAAAATAATCAAGTTAATTATCACTATAATAATATGTTTAATCCAACTATTATGTTGAGTTAAACTTTGTTAGACAAAGACAAAAGTAGTAATAAGATGAGATGTTATAAATTGCAAGTCTTTTATTATTATATTTTAAATTTTTTTATAATAATAACTTTTAGCAAAAAATTTTTCATTATTATTATTTATTCAAGTCCCAAGTCATAATAAGAAAGTTGGGAAAATTTTTGAATAAATTATTTATACCCCTATTTTGAAAAATTTCTGGCTTTTTGCCGCTAGTTAATATGTCATTATAACATCATTTAAATTATATTTAAATAATTTGCTATTTATCGTATAATTTGATTCAAAACCAATCAATTTAATTTTTTAAACCTTGAACATCTTTCTTTTGGTTCAATGCTCAATTCAATTTGTATGCTAAGTGAATGGATTTTATTATAAGATTGCTAAATTCGTCTGAATTCCGAATTAATCAGGCTTTAGTTAAACACAATCCCCCAATTTAAATTAATGGTCACCACATCATAAAGTGTTTTATATTTTCCAACAAAGAAAGCATGTCGCGTCTTATAACTATTGCCACTGTTTGTAATTGAATTTCTTGACTTGTAATCGATATTGCCTACCTCATCTATGGGGAGATGATAGAAACCTAACTATATGTTTCCTACTGTGCTCATTCTTCTTATCTATTCACAATTTTATGTTCAATAATGCTACTATTCGACAAGGACTCATAGCATAAAAAGGGATGGGTTGAATACTCCAAATGACTAAATGTTCAAATATTAAAATTACTAGAATTCTCTCATAAATTAAAGAGCTCATTTTTTTTTACATTGAATGTTTGTGGTTTATAGACAGATTTTTTTATAGTGGCCCTAGTGGTATTTAATCATCATAACATGTATGAGACAACGATTAATGTAACATTAACATGAGATCTTTGTATCATATGTAAATTTATGTACATAGTTTAAAAAAAGATGGATGATAATCTATAATCGACATTTATGAATGCAAAAATCACACAAAAAAATGTAAGAAAGGATTCAATGTGACCCTACAATGAAAAATATATGTTCAAGATAGAGTGAATATTAGAAATAATTTATCTTTGATATGTTATGAGAGAGAGAGAGAGAGAGAGAGAGAGAGAGAGGCGCATAAAAGAGTTGATTTGCTTTTCTATTGCTTTATTGTGCATGCATATATATATATATATATATGGGCATATAAAGAAACTTACTATAAAACAATAGAATAAAGTTATAATAAATGAGTATATCCTCAATAATGAGAGAGTATTTGATAGTGAATATTGATAATTCCTATCTAAAATTGGTTTTGTACATATATGGTAATATGTTTACATTTATGTGAAAGATTGCATGATTTTATTTCAAGGAGAGCTATTTTCTCAAACAAATTTATGCATAAATTTAACGTTTTTTTTTTATTCGCATAAACCTCATAAGCATGTAAAGAATATTTTTATATTTTCATAGACTACTTAGTTCTCTAACAAGCAACCACATTATCATGGGTGGAGCTTTGGCCCAACCCAAAAATATATTAAAACCCTAATTTTCCTAGCTCTCTTGCTTTCTTCCGAACTCCCATTTCTCGCTTGCAATCACCGTCCCATTTCTCGCTTGCATTCACCGTCCCCGCGCCTCATTGTCTTCGCCTAGTGTCATTTGATTGTCTGGCGATAGTCGTCACCCCTCCATTCTGCACGTCATCTCGTCATCTCATCAGTCACCTTCACGTCACTCTCACAACTCATCCAACCGTTCCACATCTCACAAAGAAACAACTATAGATTGTCGTTCGACTATCCAGTGTGTCGTCTCACATCTTGTAAATGGAAATGCACATTCAAGTTCTTGTTTTGCATTTTCAGATAACATAAGTTTTCATAATTTTTCATAAACTTTTATTGTTTTTTTTAACTATTAAGCTAATTTAATCCCAATCGAAAAGAAATTATATGTGTATTAATTTAGAATGGCTAATACAATTTCAAAATTTGGGAATGGTGTTGTACAACTAAAATGTGTCATAGGAGGAAGAAAATATGATAAAGGAGAACCCACTCATAAAAGACCAAGAGGTCCACTTATCCGACCAGATATAACCATTCAAGCTGAAGCTAAAGGCCAACTGAGTGTAGCCGCCCAAGCCAAAATCGAAGGCCGACCGAGCTAGGAGAAAGATAAAAGGACGACCGATTGATCTGAATCCAAACCAATCGAAGAAGACAGAAAAAAATTCAAGCCAATCACTAAAAGAAAGCTGAATTATACACCAACCTACCTTTCGGTAGAACCGACCAGAAGAAAGACTCAGTTCTTCATTATCAATATTCATCTCACGGACACCCCTAAGTCTCCTCATCAAGGAACAAGAATTAACAATACAACATATTCTTATAGTCATCCCATAGGTTCTCCCCGTTGAAGAATGAGCTATCTTTTGAGTTCTAGTGATTCACCCCGTGCTTGAAGCATAGTCGTGCTCTGTCGACAAGAGCTCCTCATCATGTTAGAATTCAAAGTCGACAACCAAACTATATCAATAGATCAACAAAGTTGAGTCAGCTGAAATAGTCATGCCCACCCAAAGGTATTAGAGTTCAGTCGACCGACAATGTCGGCTCAACCTAGCCAACAAAGCCAGTCTTACCGAGCTAAAGCCAAATAAGCTCATTAAACTAAGCCAGAGATTAGCCTAACAATTGGCTCTTACAAAATATCTAAAATAACTTATACAATCTCCATTAAAGTATAGGTAGAAATATAATATCATTATATTATACCCTCTATCTTATAAATTAGGAGATCATTTTATGAGAAAAGAAAGAATGACAAGACATTTTACTACTTTTTTCTGTTCACTCTTCTCCCTCTCCCCTTTTCTTTATGTTATATTCCTTGGGGTGTGATTCACAAAAAAAATTGGGATTCAACATCCTAAAATCTGTGGTGAGTGTGAATCATTCCACATACAAGAAGAGAAGTAGCATATAAACAAGAAGCTCGCAACAAAGACAATGATAATGTGGAGTGCACGATAGAGTTCATGAACCAAGATATCTAGGATTTGAAGGTTCAAATGTTGGATGTCATTCAAGAGGCATTGACTCAAGAAAGAGAGAATCTTCTTAGAGAGGAAGGGTTGGTAGCCAACAACTGAAGAGTCCCTTAGCTTTGTAAAGAGAATCAAACTCCTAGGACTTCAATAGTGTTGGATCGACATCGATCGACATCATTGGTTCACGCATACTAAAGCTCCTCAATAACAATTGAATGCATTCTTTTGGAAAAACTCTGAGGTCAAACTCTCAGAGAGATGGTCCTGATATTGAAGTTTTATAAGGATATGACCGATCCTACCGATGACATAGCCTCGTTTGAGTTGATTGTGTATCTAATAAGGATCAGTAATGCACTTAAATACCATTTTCTCTTTGCCACGCTGAGAGAGTCGACCCTCAGACAGTTCAACGCATTTTTGCTGGGAGTGATCACATCATTCACCAGCTTCAAGCCAAGATTTGTAGTGAAGTTTCTTGGTGCTCGGATGCTGCAGGGGAATTTGTAGGCCCTTCTACAAATAAAAAGAGGATAGAACATGAGCCTTCGCTTGTTCATCACATACTTACATAAGAATATGTTGGAAGTGCGGGATTTGGAGCCCGCAGTATCTTGTGGCACCCTAGCTCAAGAGTTAAAGGTAGGGCCATTTTGATACGCGCTAGGCCTACAACAACCGAAGACATAAGAAAGCTATTGGAACTAAACAACATACACATATTGGCAAATGAATACAACTCTTTTGCACGATTCAGGACAAGTCAACTGCCATCCACCAAGGATAACTAATGTTGAAAAAAATCAAGAGCCAAGCACAATCCTAACCGCTCGGCTCAAATTCATCTCAAAGGCTCACGAAGATACTCAAATTACTTAGCGATTGATAAAGCGTACAACGGAAGGAGCCATAAATGATATCCTCACTAGCCCCGACTCGGTAATGAGAATGGATTATCATTCTAATTCTTGTATTGTATCATCAAGTTCATAAAAATGGATAAGTAATTTTTTTTAATAACACATATGTTCCTCGTTCTGGCTGATACCGGGGGAACTTGGGAAGTTCATTCAAGGAATCATCAAAGTTCGACCATCACTCGGGGAATTCAAAATATCTCGTCAATGATGGTTTCACCTGAGCGGCAAAACTAATAGTGATGTAATACATCAAACCGATAAATAATTTATAGAACTTATAGCGGTGCATGATGTTTGATCGGTAAAAAATTTTTAAAGCTAATAGTGACACACCCATTTGATCGATAAATGTTCTTCGAAATTGAAAACGATGAATAAACATCTGAGGGGTAAAAAGCATCTGTATTTGACAGATAGTGAAAATTAACATCTGATCGATAAAATACAAAAAACTACCCTACAATGCCCAAGCATCAATAAAAAGTCTTCTCTCCTAACTTGAAATGGATCATTATTTAACAGTGGTTCCCTTCCCATTAGCGATAAAATTTGTGGTGGGTAGCCTACAAATAACCCATCAGTAAATATTGACGGTTATCTANCTTTTTTCGTCTTGTTTGTGTTCGGCTCGTTAACTTAGTGAATGAGTCAAACAAGAGCTTCTTAACGAGCCGAACACGAGCTGTTTTCGAACAACGAGCCGTTTTGACAACCCTAGCTGTGACAAGATATGTTTAATAAGCATGGCGTAAGGTGTAACTTATCCAATGTAACGACCTAACCAAGTAGCTGAGAGATGAGATTGTATGACTTCAGTCGGGTGGTAATACAAAAAAAACCAACCAAAGGTATTCTTAAGAAGGTTGATCCATCAATTATTACAAGCATTTATCACAAGAAAAATAAAAAAAATATGATAAGAGGAAACACACAAGAAAAAAATGTGAAAGCTGACAAAATGTTTTTGTTTTATTTCTTGATTGAGAACTTACAAAGAATTTTATATAATTCTTTTTACAAGTATTCAAAAATAAAAAGAAATAAATATCTATAAGTATTGGTGAAGACGAATATGAGTCAAATATTGGAAGACCCTTCATTATCTTCATCGTTTACCTCCTCTTCCTCATCCTTCGATACTAAGAGTAATGTAGCAACTTTATACCAATTGTCCCACTCGGGAGAGACTAGCTTTGCCTTTATCATCTGACCAATAACTAAAAACACTCCAACTCTAAGTTGTGCAATGAGGGCCTCCACCTGTTGATGGTCGGAAGACAGCTCAACAAAGAAATCATCAACATCTTCATTGTCGCCATCTTTTATCTCAAGGGTTGTTCCCTCCCAGTGCAGTTGAGAATTATTTCGACAGTCTGAGCACTTCAGCTTCAACTATTTAGACTCGCTTCTCTGCTACCTTCCCCTTATCCTTTGCCTTGGACAACTTCTCCTCAGCCTCCCCAAGGATCGTCAACTAAAACTGTGAAGCATCCTAGTCCATCAATTGATACCAGTTTATCATCTGGCCCAGACTTGAGAAACTTTGCTAGTGAAGGATCTTTTCAAAAGCTCAAGACAAAATTACATTGGCGGTGATTAAAGGGCATAGAGCCACTGTAAGGGAAACCGAGTACCAGACCCTCCTTACGTTCATCAAGGTTTGTGTTTGCAGATCCATGTAAGTGGGGGATCCCTTTCCTTTCTTTTGGGGAGGGGAAGGAGGCAAGACACTCATTTTATTGGATAAAGTTTTACCATTCTATAACATAACTCTTTTTCTTGATTGGCTGGCTCAAACTCAGACTCAGATTTGAATTTGATTGGGGCAACGATAAATGATTGACTGGCTTCACCCATCATTGACAACTCATTAGAAGTAGGGTTAGCTAGCCGAGGGGCAACAATGTCTACCGACTAGCTCAAATCGCTATCATATCACTAGGGTTTCGATCACGAGGGATTTTGGACGATGCTGGGAGGAAGGGAAAGTGGGCGAAGGTTTTTGAGCGGAGCCTAGAGGAAGGCAGGTACGGGGCAACAACATCAAATGCTGAAGGAAACACCGAACCGCAGGGCTCCTCCCGCGTCCCGCGTTTAATTAAACAGCGAAATGACGTTTTGAAATAAGCATTCTGAATGCTTTTTCCAAACACTGAGGTGGCGTTTTCAAAACCCCGCCGCAACTAATAAGCAGCCCCAAACGCACCTGTAGATTATATAATTAATAAGAAAAAAAATATATATTTAGATAAAGAAATATTAAATACTAAAAAAGTATTATTGATTGAATATGATGGATAATGATATATTATTTAATAAAAAAATTAATTAACAAACATATAATAATAAAATTAATATATAACTAAATACATAATAATTAATTAGATTTTATTCAAATAATATATCATATATGAATTGAGTTATCATCAAATTTAATATTGAGCACTTAATAAGCTATTTATTAAAAAAAAAAATCAAATTTAAGTTTGATTCATTTGTCTTGAGATATTAAATTTTTTTTCATTCATTTGTCTTGAGATATTAAATTTTTTTTTCAAAATACTTATTTTTAAATAACACATTTACATACATACCACAGAAATTTTATATATTTCCAGATCTGATACTTAAAAGTTTACTTTTTTATTTATATCACACAAAATTTTTTTATCATATAAAAAATATCGCTATTTTAATTTTTATGAAATAAAATACATATTTTGATTTATTGGTAATATTACATATATCTGTGTGTGTGTCTATATATACATATATATACATACATACATACATACATCCATATATATATATATTAAAATGNGTCATTGAGATATTATAAAATTTTTCAAAATACTTATTTTTAAATAACACATTTACATACATACCACACAAATTTTATATATTTTCAGATCTGGTACTCAAAGTTTACTTTTTTTATTTATATCACACTATATATCTATGTATGTGTGTGTGTATATATATATATAACCTTACCTTCGATATTTTCGTATCACATAAAAAATATTAATATTTTAATTAAAAAATAAAATGAATTATAATTTTTCATGCATAAATAAGATGACATATATGAAGAAATTGTAATTTAAGGCTGTGTTTGGAGACAACTCAATATGATTTATCAAATCCACGGTTTCAGTAAGTTCAGGATGGAGATAGAGTATGCAAGAAAATGCGGCGTAAATTCTTTTAACCTGTCTCCTATCATGATTTGATAAATCCAAATTTACGTCACTAAAGACACGAAATGGGAGAGATACGACTTTAACGGAGAGTTGGATTTTGTTTTACATTTTTTGGCATTTGGATGGATTTAGATAAAATTCATGATTAAATCTGATTAAAAGTGTGCTAAGAGGCTTGGTTGGAGGAAAAATTTAGAGTTAGTAGGATTTAGTAAATTCAGATTTAATAAATTTACTCTCTTAATAAATTTATTAAATTTAGATTTAATATAAATCTAAAGTAAAATTCAGATCTTAAACCTGAAATTTTATAAATTATTAGTGCTTGTATTCTCTCATATTTGACTGACTGGATTAATAAATACGACAGATAAATCCCCCGCCAAACTCCCCGAGTGTTATATACTAATTGAAGCAAACATGATTCAGTCTTACGAGCGTGCGCAGGCAAAAATTTTTCTGTGCGTACTCTTGACGTAGCTCTACGTGTGACCGAAGTTATTTCTGAATTATTTTTAAATTATTTTTAATAATATCAAAATAATTCAAAAATAAAGATGATGAGTTATTTCTGAATTATTTCAGAGTATAATCGAAAAATAATTCAAAATTATCATCTATGACGTCCGACGGAAAATGCGCGCTCGTGCGCAAGACGATAAGAGTGAGCGGGCGAGTGGAGAATCCGCGTGCCCAACAGCTCTCGTGCGTGATCGGCAAGGGACTCGACACTGAGGAACCAGGCTAATTTTAGGTATGATTTTTGGCACCAAAACATTTTGGCTGAAATTTCGCTGAAATTTTCATACTGAAAGTGAAAACCCTAACTTCGATTTGAGTTTGAATGCAAATATCTGTTAGGGCTTCTGTGAGGAGGACTAAATCGGAGATAGTGAACATTTTAGAGAGGAAAGAGGTAAAAGAAGGAACCCTTAAGGTGTACTTGCATATCAAATTACTTTTAAATTTTATTATCTTAAAGTTTCAATTTTTTTTTTCAGGGATATTATGTTGCTATAGAGGTGTTAAATTTTGATAATATATTGATAAGTTCATTTTTCTTAGAAGAATTATACGAAGTTAATTGTGTAGGTTTCAAAGAAAAAGAAAGCAGAGTTAATTTTTGATGTAATAATGAGATTATTGATGTAGGTTAATTTCTCAAGTAATAATATTTTGATGCAGGGGCCCTTTACTTGAAAGGTTTTGCAGTGCGCCCTAATACTTTTATAGGGATTTTAGGAAATTGTGTTTTTAGTATGGAAAATTAGAAATGCATTGTGAAAAATGAATGAATTTGAAGTTCATACCTTAGTTCATTTTGACTGAATTTAGAATTTGACCAATTTTGCTGAATTTGAGTTATACTGTAAAATGCTATTCGCAAACTGCTGTCGCCACCCCCCCCTACTGCCGCAACCTTCAGCCGCCGCTACTGCAGTCGCCGCCTCCGCTTTCATCCGCCATTGCTTGCCGCCTTCAGCTGTCGCCGCTTGCTGCCCACTGTCTTATGCTTGCCACCGTAGCCACTGCTGCTGCCCGCCACTGTCGCTACTCTCCTTCCACCGCCGCATTCCGCCTCAGTCGACTGTTCGCTGCCTTCGGCTGAATGCCCAACTTTTCGTCGGCCACCCACAACTGCCGGTCCCCTCAAGACAAAAAATACATTTTGAAATAAATTATTATCAATTTACTTCTAACCAAACAAAAAAATAAATAAATTTTACGTTTATTTTACAGTGAACTGAACAACTTTAAAGTATTTCAAATGCATCGTAATCAGACTACTCTGCAAACCTTTTACTTTGCATTTCATTTTGAGCAAACCAAACATCCACGATCATTAATGTGTAATTTTAAAATGATCATATTGATAAAAGTTATTTGGTTATTCAATTATGATAATTGGAATGTAGAATTGAATAATGGTCATCAAAATGCACGTTACTTTTAAATTTCATAATGAATATGATATATTTAATTGAAGGGTTTAATTACTAATTTCATTATGATAACTGTCTATTTCGTTGAAGGTATGATGTTAAGAGTCACTTTGGAAGTATGTAGGTTAGGGTTAGAAGAGTAATATGATAAGTAAAAATATAAAAGAAAATCTGTTTTATTAACTTTTAAACTCATTACAGAGGATAGGCATTATTTAAGTAGAGAATATATTTTACCGTAAATCTAATAAGAAAAGAAAATGACATTAAAGTCGACATTAATAAGAAAAGAAAATCAACATTAAAGTTGACATTGAACAAATTATTGCCTGATGAAAATAGATAAAGCGAAATAATATAATTGTACCTTAAATATCAAATTTAAATTGAGGAAGGAGGATGTAAGTTATATTAATTAATTAATTTAGAATAACATGAAATATTAATATAAATTGGAAAAGAGAAATGCATATTAAATAAATATAATAACTAAATAATTGATCAACACTAATCTTGTGCATGATTCTCTCTTATTTACTACACCATAGAAAGTGATTAAGAGAAAAAAAAAAAAACAGATATGTATTTCGGATACCGTATGCAACTATATTTCTTTTTTGTAGTAAAGGTTTAGTTATCTTAAACTTAACATTAATTGTTATAGTTTCTTATATGAACCGAGTATAGTTATTGTTTGTACAAAATTTATTTTGAAAGTTGTTCAAATTGATTTTCTCACTCTTCATTCACGAATGTCTCATATTGACAATAATGATATTTTGTTACTTCATATGTTAAGTTTCATTGATTATTTTATGAACAATGCAAAATATATTATTTAATTAAATATTTGATTAGATAAATGGAAAATAATCTGTTATATACGAATGCGTGTATGGGCATGACAAAGGATCGAGTCATCCTTTGTGATACTGGCTAGGGACGCGTATAGCCCACAAAAGGTGACTTACTCTTATGAGTTAGATTTGGAAAACATTATTGAGATGATTGTATTTTAAAGGTACAATTAGATATTACTTTTGTGATGAGTGTTTATATAAAGTAATTAAAGTACTCAAAATAATAAGAAATATAATATTTGATGATTATATATTTTTTTATTAATGGAAAGCTCTAATCTATTTCATTTGATTGTACGAATGAGAAAGTTTTAATATTGTGTACAAAGCCTTACATGCATATTGATTTCTAGTTATTGAATTACCATAATTTAAAATATATTTAGCCACTAAATTATTTAACTCACATAATAGTTGATCAATATTTTACGAAAATTTCTTTCAAGTTAAATGGGTGGAAGGAGAGAATCTGTTTATAGCCTTTGAGGTTACTTTTTTATGACTTAGAGATTTATATTGGTGAATTTGATAAATATAAGTTAAAGAAAAATTTAAGTCTGACAGTTTGTTTTCACTTCGATTTTCCATATTGTTAGGCTGGCTTGTGTGAGAGCTTATGTATTTATGNGAATATTTTACGAAAATTTCTTTCAAGTTAAATGGGTGAAAGGAGAGAATCTGTGTATAGCCTTTGAGGTTGCTTTTTTATGACTTAGAGATTTATATTGGTGAATTTGATAAATATAAGTTAAAGAAAAATTTAAGTCTGACCGTTTGTTTTCACTTTGGTTTTCCATATTGTTTGTGAGAGCTTATGTATTTATGCTGAACCAAAAGATTAAAAAATAATGGATGAATTGGTTTTTTTTGGATCTAATTGTTACACATCATGATCAAACTCAACTTGAGATCGGATAAGACCAACCCAGATTTTGCTTGGCTTGAGATCAAATCAAATGGCTTCGAGCCAAACTTAGGTTGAGTTTAAATTGGCTTGATATCAAATCGTTATAGAGCAACTCATGAGTTTGTATCACGGCTTATGTTGTTAAATCAAATACACCAAATTTATTTAAAACATTTTTCTTTTGATGCACTAACCATATAAACATTGTTCTAACTTTTTCCAGAACAGAAGATCTATATAGAGGANTGGATCTACTCAACTTGAGATCGGATAAGACCAACCCAGATTTTGCTTGGCTTGAGATCAAATCNAATTGTAATCTAATCTCCAGGTTCGTCTCTTAGCTTATATTAAATTGTATAATTTTGTATTTATCTTCAGTTTTGTCTCTTAGTTTAAATTTTCTTATATTTCTTTTAGATTTAATTAGTTTATTTGAGCGAAACCTAGTTTTTGGAGTGAAATCTCGCATATTGCTTCTATATCTTAATTTTTTATGGATGAGATAAAATATTATGGTTTTATTGTGAGATGTGTTTCGACTATTTTGTATTTGTGTTGTGATTCATACATGTTTAAGCATTAATTTCAAAAAGGTTTAAGCTTTTGAAAGATTTCGAATATTTCGAGCAATTCAAACAATACAAATAAATTTGTAAAATTTGCATTACTCAAACAATTCAAACAATTCAAAATAATTCGAATAATTCAAATTTTTCAAACATATTTCAACCAAATCAAACCGAACACGAACAATTTCAAACACGAGTCTATTTCAAACACAAATAATTTCAAACAAACCGAACATGAACGTGAGTTCTGTTCATTCGTATTCAGCTCGTTTACACTTCTATCCATGATAGAACATTCTCTTATGGTTTCTTTTAAATGTCTAAATTTGTTAGAAATTTCATTTTTCTTAAGAAAAATAATTCTATAGGTAAAGTAGAAGGAATGAATTCACTAAGTGTTAACTATCTATTTTTCCTTTGGGCGTTTAGCTCTCCACATGGAACCATCCTAAGAATACTTTAGCTACACCTACAAAAAAAATTTAGCTACACCCACACCTAAAAGGGCAGCCAGACTCTACATATACATGTTTGATCTTAATTTTATACATCAATATCAAATGTAGAATTAAGATACGAAACACGAGCATCTGCTCTTAATTCCCTTCACGTGGGTCCCATGTCAAACGCCTCGGTACCCTATTGATCACATTTTTGGTGAGATCTAATTCTTTTTCCTTAGAGCTTAGGATTTAGCCATTGCACTTTTCTATTGACTATCTCAAAGGACTACTGATGGGACCCACCCCGTTTAACAATTTTAGGCACTTCTTATCTCTTTTGTGAAACCTCACATGGGTGGTCTCAAACCCTCGACACTTGGTTGAGAGGGTTAAGACCAATATGATAAGCTCAAAAAGGGCTGCCCTAGGATCTTGAAGCCCTAAGAAGACCCTGGGTAACTTGGAAATTCTCACCTATAACCACATACACATTCATACATATCATTGCAATCCACATCACCCCATACCTCCCCACGCAGATCACTCACTTCACTCACACATGCACTACACTCATATTCCCCATACCATGCCTCACACACCACCACTTTATATCACCAAACCCTATACACCTCTCACTCACATGATTCACCCAACAACCCAATTCTGCACCAAAATTCCCTAACCTCTACCTAAAATTGCCCAAAATCCTTAATTTCACTCAAACATCTACCAACATCCAAATCACTAAATCCACCCAAATCTACCCATGTCCACCAAATCCATCAAATCCATCAAATCCCCCAAAATTGACCAATTTCATGAATTACCCAATTTACCCATAATTCCCAAAATTCCCAATTTCCACCAAAGTCCCCCATTCCAATTTCAAATCCAATTTTCATAAGCCCTCAATCCAAATTCATCACGCGTCCACTTTGAACCCAAAAGACACCAAAATTGAATCCTCATACCAAGCTTAAAATTCACCAAGCCCAAGTCTTAGATTCCAACACGACAAATTTAAGACTTCATGAAAACCCTCATGATCAATTTTTAATAATATTAACATTAAAAACTCATCAAGCCCAAATCCAAGCCCTAAATTACCCCCTTCATATCAAAATTTAAAAGCCCGTAATTTAAGCCCAATTTCCAAATTTCCTTAAACCCAATAACACATGACAAATTTTAGCCCCCACATCAAATTTAATCAAACATATGGTGGAATTTTTCTTGATTAAATTAACTAAAAGTAGAACCCATGGAAAACATTTTTAAGAGCTTAAAGTCCCNTTCACCAATCTCCACCCCTGAGCTCCCTCAGCCGGATGGTGACCTCCCATGGCCTAGTCGACCACCCTAGCCACTGGAAAATCCCAAACCCGAGATCCACCCCATGGCTAAACGCCAAAATTGAGCCCAAGAACTAAGGCTCACTCCCATTGGATCTTGGAACCTCTTTGCCCTCCACTTAAGTGCCATCGCGGACCTCTTAGCTTGTCCAATCAAGCTCCATGGCTGAGCCTACAAGAAGGATACCCCTCACTATACATATAGTACTTTTGATTACATTAGCATTAATGCAATTTAAACTTTTTGTTTTCTCTTGAAACTATTGTTAAGTACATATATCCTATAACGTCGAAGTAAAATTATAATTATTGTTGGAAAGGATTCCAATTTAGCAATAACATTATATGGTGTTTTATCCTAATTTGTTTATGGTTCACACATTAAAGAAAGATCTAGGAGAGAAAATAAGTTTTTTAATCTATCTATTTTTGGATATGTACCATGTATTATAGTGATCACCCTCTTTTGTCGAGAGGTTGACTAATACGTACAAATAAAATATTTATTATACCTGATTCTAAGAAATCTTTGATCAATCCTCTTTATCCTTTTCTGGCATATGTGTTATAACTAATATTATTTTGATAACACTTTGTATTAGTAATCGTTTCTTATAAGTACATCATTTTTTATAATGCTTCTGTCGACCAAGTCAACCATGTGGTGAGTTGATATTCTTGGAGAGTTGAAAAGCTATCTCAGTCAAGTACTTGTTAAGCTATCAGGTCAGCTTAATATTTGATGGAACATAAGCTCTAAAATTTTAAATAAAAATTTTAACTTGAATGTAATTCAATCTCTAATTATGAAAGCCCAAATATGGAAGCTTTGAGCACTTTCAAACTTTTTAAAATATAATGCTCCTAGTAGTTTTTATATAAAAAAATTGGTGTCAACGTTGATCCAATCACCAATTAAAATTCAAATATCAGTTACTTTAAAAAATTTTAAAACTATAAAGTATTTACGACAACTTTAGGCAAAAGCGTTATTAAGAAAAGACCTCACTTAAAATGTGTATTCTACAATAGCTTACCTTTTTGCATAACATGTACGTTAGAATACAATAAACCTTATTTGATTTAGCCATATCAAAGAGAATGTTTCTATGATAGAGTAAATTATAAATTCCAAAATTTTAAATAATTTTTCAGTTTATAGTAGAAGCATATTTTTATATCTTAAAATAATACTTATGTTCTCTATATTACACATAATTATAAAAAAAACATATTTTTAATATATATTCACTTTTTGAGCTTTCTATTTTAAAATTTATGTAGTTTATATCTTTCAAAATCATATACATAATTTTTTAATGATATGACTGAATACTAAATCCAATAGTTCTACATCTTAAAGCATGATTTTAATTTTGCTCAAGTTAATATGACTTAAATCAACCATAGATTTATTTTATGTCATTAATATACTTTAAAATATTTCTTATCATTATAAGTCATTTCACCCTCTACGTGAATTATATTGGTGTATAGCTATAATAGCCTTCATCCATAATATTAGCTCATCCTAAATTATAAGTATAATCATTACAATAGTAAATATAAACTTTAACTCATTGGATTAATAGATAAAACTATAATTTCTTTATTTATTTGACCCCCTCTTCCATGTATAAACCCAAATTTCAATTATCAATTCATAGTGGGAAAAAGTATCTTTAAATTGGAGTGTCATTAAGCATCAAACTAGGGAAATACTTTCCTTATGGGCTTGTGCTCATTAAAAACCCAAATCTTAGCCACAAATAAATTCAACATTATTTTAGCCACAAAAAAATATCTAAAGCCTTTATTCTGTTTTTTAAAGCTCTGTGGCTCTCAACATTCATCCCTTAAGACTAAATAGAGCAATGCAGAAAATGGATCACAAAATGAGCTTTTAAGCACTTTTAGAGCCCATGACACTCATGAAGTATATACAAGTTAAGAGAATGATTAGGTGATTTTAAAGATCCTTTTAGAAGTCTAGATTCCCATGACATTTGATTGACTGTAATCATCAATATCAATAATATATTAACAAGTGCCCACATATTTCAATATGAATAATTTAAAAGTCTCTATTCATTTAAATTATGATTATCTTATAATTTAAAAGAAATCAACTTTTTAAGATGTTGAGCATCTAATTAATGACCAGTTGATTGTAATAATTTTTAAATTATGCAATGAATAGTTTCATAGTGCTAAATAAATGCATGCTCTCATTTTCCCGTCCATGTTAAGATTTAATACTTGTGAATTCCTAATACACTACCTGCTTGATTAATTCACTACTCAAGATTTAATTGAGGCTTTTTTTCTAGAGGAAGGAAGGGAAGTGTTTTAGAAATCTAGAGAGATGATTTTAGAAGCCTTTTTAATATTAAAATTTAATTAAGTTACTATCATTAATAAATATAAATAAAAATATAGATTTAAATAATCAATATAATTATGATTGAAAGTAAAAGTATTATTAAGTAAATTATAACTATGCATTTAGAAGTGGCAAAATTTTAAAAATAGTTTAGAACGTTTAGTGATATACTCTAAATTTAGATGGGACATGTGGCCCCTTTAGTCATGCTTTGGTTTCAATATTGTTTGCAACCCCTAACTCTATTGATGATACACATGTAACTGTGCAGACCCCAATGANCGGGACATGTGACCCCTTTAGTCATTCTTTGGTTTCAATATTGTTTGCAACCCCTAACTCTATTGATGATACACATGTAACTGTGCAGACCCCAATGACTCTACAACCCTTGCCACTGTACGTGACACTTGTAACCTCCACTATGCAACTTTTCCTGCCCCTACGATGATCTTACTGCTTGTGTTGTCTCATTTTTTAGTTTGCCCAAGTCCAATCCTTAACATAAAAAAATAAATAAATAAAAAGGGATTCATATACTAAATTTCAATCCAAGCNGCCTCCACCTACGATGATCTTACTGTTTGTGCTGTCTCATTTTTTAGTTTTCCCAAGTCCAATCCTTAACATAAAAAAATAAATAAATAAAAAGGGATTCATATACTAAATTTCAATCCAAGCACCAAAAAAACATGTCCTAATATCACTTTACAATCAACCAAACATAAGTAAACATTATAGATATGTTGACTATGTTCTCTCATTACATTTAAAAAAACATGAGAACACATTATCAAGCATTTTGACACTCAAAAGAAGATATATTACATCACTTCCATCAACTAAAAATTTATGTGCACATTTGAATGGACGTGTAATATATTTTCTTATCTTTAGCCTTGTTATGTGGTGTAATGATTGATCAAAGTAGTACATGATTATTCATGACTTAAGTGAGTTTGAGCTCATTCTTTCACTAAAATAATGAATCTATTTGAGAGATGTCTTAATCCTATACTAATTTAGACCTTGTGATAATAGAAACAATATCTCAACATAATTGCCTTCTTTTGTTCCAAATAAATTCCTTACATTGGATTCCTTATTATTCACACACTATTTGTTTAGAAGGAATACTAAAATAAATAGATAGAAAACAAGTATTTTATGCTAACATGATTGTGATGATGAATGTACTTTCATTAGTTTTGTCATCTATTTCACATAAGGCTAAACAGCCGTTTAAGATCATTTATTTTATTTATATTATTTTTTTTAATTCATTTTGTACCTTTTTTATTTATATTATTGTATTAAGGGGATAAATATTTGGAGCCCTAACAGCCTAGCATGTGTTTATTTTGTTTTGTTCAATCTTTCACAACTTGATATTGAAGCATGAAAGCCATCTCCTCTTTCTCAATGCGCGTTGTCGTGCCGAGAAGGGTTTGTGGTGGGGATGGGGGAACAATGGCATCGAATATTAGTCACAACAATGAGAATCATTGAAGTTCTTCAACCTTCATTTTGGTCAATGAAGAAGGAGTCAGAGTTTTGGTCAATGACTGAACAAACGAATGGCATTATCGGCGTCAAGGAAGGAGGAGCAGAGCGCTGTTCTACATTATGAGATTTTATTGTGTCCGGACTCCCGACACAAATTTACGTCCGATGTCCAATTAAAATAGATGCAATACACATTTTTTTTATAGTGGGACCAACTCAAATTTTATGTCCGTTTTAATTGGGACTGCTTTAGAGGGTCATAGGCTGGACTGCGAAGAAATATGTACATGCCCACCACAAAATTCTTATATCTTCATATTTAATATCTAAAATTTTCAATATAAATATTTAAATAGATATATAAGTAAGAAATAAATCCAAAATTGCCTTTATAAGAAAAAAAAAGCTTAATTCTTTTTAATTTTTTCTTAAAACCAATCATAATAATGTTAAGTTTAAAAATTTTAATAAATATATTTTTATTCTTTAATAATTTTAAAATAAAGAGAATAATAATAATAATTTGAGGCAAGTAATGCCTGTGTTTAAAAAAAAAAATAGACGTGTTAGAGCAAGATCCTCTTCTACCTTTGATTCATTTTTTTAAGTATTAAGGATTTTTTTGGTGTTCTTCATGCTTTATGAGTAGATTTCCTCTACGTTTCTCTTGTGATGAATAAGTAGGATTTGTGAAATGTGTAGAATGCTTTTAGAACTAGCCCTTAATATCAATGTGATTAATATTCTTCTATGCTTAATTTACTTTTTGAAAATTAGTATTACTTAATGCGCATAGACCATTAAGGAATTATACTAAACCTACGACAGATGAAATTCACTTAATTATTCAAATTTCTGTTGTAGAAGCTAACACATTTGAATTGAAACCTGTTACTATCCAAATAGTGCATAACAATCAGCTTGGGGGAACCTTGTTTGAGGATCCAAATTTATCTTTGGAAATTTTTCTAGAACTCTACACTAGATTTTATTATAACGAAGTGTCAAACGACGCTGTTAGGCTTAGACTTTTTCCCTTTACCATGAGGGATAAAGCTACAATGTAGTTAAACTCATTAACACCGGGCCAACTAGAGCTTCAGCTAACTTGCCCAAAAATTTCTAGCTAAGTATTTCCTACCTTAAAAACTTCTAAACTTGGAATGATATTTCTTCATTTTGTCAATATAAAAGTGAGTCAATATACGAAGCGTGAGAAAGATTTATTAGGTAAGTTCACCGCACGCAGAAATGAATACGGTGAACTAATTAAAATTCTTCTCCTCCCAAAAATGTATGACAGTTGGGCCCGATTAACAACTTGGAGAGCAGCTATAAGTTGAGTCGGCTGTCCGCATGAGATAATCGCTTGCTCCCATAAGCGCTCATTGGTCCCAAACCAACTAGAGGCAACTACTTATCCTACACCACCGTATCAAAATTCACATTTCAACAAACCTAAGCATCTAAACGTCCAATCCTGAATCCGTACGCTAACTAAACCACCATTAAATTCCACCAGAACTATTCATTCCCAGTAGCATTCCGCAATAAAGCTCGCTCCTCCCTCCCTCACTCTTCTTGTGCACAAACCGACACAGCACATGAAGAAAACGCCGAGCGCATCCCCCCTTTCCTCCGGTGAATCGTCCGCGATCGATTCTCTCACTCGGCGAACTCACTCCTTCCCCTTCTCCCCTCAACGGCCTGCTTCCTCCTCCGCCATCCCATTCTCCTGGGAGCACGTTCCCGGCATACCCAAAAACCCTAGAAAACCTAATTTCAATTCAAGTCCCGATCGCATCCCTCTCCCTCCACCTATCCGATTTGAATCCCTAAAATCATGGTCGGAGGCCGACCCTTTCGCGGTGGCGTTCGCCGAGTGCGCTAAGGAGAAGCCGCCGGTAGATCTTGAACGGGAGGAAATTTTTCGANAATCTTTAAATTGGAGTGTCATTAAGCATCAAACTAGGGATATGCTTTCCTTATGGGCTTGTGCTCATTAAAAACCAAAATCTTCTAAAATTAAAATAAATTTTATTCAATATTATTTTAGCCACAAAAAAAAAACATCTAAAGCCTTTATTTTGTCTTTTAAAGCTCTGTGTTGCTCAACATTCATCCCTTAACACTAAATAGAGCAATGCAGAAAATGGATCACAAAATGAGCTTTTAAGCTCTTTTAGAGCCCATGACACTCATGAAGTATATACAAGTTTAGAGAATGATTAGGTGATTTTAAAGATCCCTTTAGAAGTCTAGATTCCCATGACATTTCATTGATTGTAATCATCAATATCAATAATATATTAACAAGTGCCCACATATTTAAATATGAATAATTTAAAAGTCTCTATTCCTTTAAATTATAATTATCTTATAATTTAAAAGAAATAATCTTTTTAAGATGTTGAGCATCTAATTAATGATCAGTTGATTGCAATAATTTTTAAATTATGCAATGAATAGTTTCATAGTGCTAAATAAATTCATGCTCTCTTTTTCCCGTCCATGTTAAGATTTAATACAACTTGTGAATTCCTAATACACTGTCTGCTTGATTAATTCACTACTCAAGATTTAATTGAGGCTTTTTTCTAGAGGAAGGAAGGGAAGTGTTTTAGAAATCTAGAGAGATGATTTTAGAAGCCTTTTTAATATTAAAATTTAATTAAGTAACTATCATTAATAAATATAAATAAAAATATAGATTTAAATAATCAATATAATTATGATTGAAAGTAAAAGTATTATTAAGTAAATTATAACTATGCATTTAGAAGTGGCAAAATTTTAAAAATAGTTTAGAACGTTTAGTGATATACTCTAAATTTAGATGGGACATGTGGCCCCTTTAGTCATGCTTTGGTTTCAATATTGTTTGCAACCCCTAACTCTATTGATGATACACATGTAACTGTGCAGACCCCAATGACTCTACAACCCTTGCCACTGTACGTGACACTTGTAACCTCCACTATGCAACTTTGCCTCCACCTACGATGATCTTACTGTTTGTGCTGTCTCATTTTTTAGTTTTCCCAAGTCCAATCCTTAACATAAAAAAATAAATAAATAAAAAGGGATTCATATACTAAATTTCAATCCAAGCACCAAAAAAACATGTCCTAATATCACTTTACAATCAACCAAACATAAGAAAACATTATAGATATGTTGACTATGTTCTCTCATTACATTTAAAAAAACATGAGAACACATTATCAAGCATTTTGACACTCAAAAGAAGATATATTACATCACTTC
>JXCR01059308.1:30994-44939 GCA_002079205.1 Phalaenopsis hybrid cultivar
ATATATATATATATATATATATGGTTTGAGGCTATTATAGAAGCCCCCAACCACCCTCATGTGGCTAACCATTCGAGAACCGCCCTCACTACCTCCAAACTAGCCAAAGAGATTCGAACCCGTGACCTGAAGGTACTTGCGACCTTCAAAAAAATTGTTCTACCACCAAACCACCCCTGGCAAATATATATATATATATAAGGGTCCTGAAATTCAAAGTTTTACGTATAATGAGAGAGTAATTTAGTCTTTTTTTTTTCCTCCTAAAATATCAATTTTGCTTCTCTTGCATTGGATTTGATTCCCCCGGTGGAGAGTGTGGTACTTGAATTGTTAGGCGCACGGGACTAGCCGAGGCTAGTATAATAGCCTCAGGTCATTCTAAATATGTGTCGCGTACTCAGATCAGTTGTTCGGGCATCTGCTTGTCAGTTGTAAGCCCCCTCTAGGCTGGGGTCGATTCCCCCCGATGGAGAGTGTGGTACTTGATTTGTTAGGCGCACGGGAATAGCCGAGGCTCGTATAATAGCCTCAGGTCATTCTTTTAGCGTGTATATATATAAACTAATAGATGTATATATATTTGTGCGTGCCATAATCTACTCCTTGAGAAGAGAGAACAATTAAAAAAATAAAAAATATTTGCCATGACTTTGAATTTTTAAAATTTCAAGTTTAGGCGGACCTTTTTGTAAATTATCCTTTCAGATTGACTAGCCCTATTATATTTGAATATCTTTTTCTCTATTATGACTATTAATTTATTGAGTATATAAACTAATCACAATCTTGACATATTTTTTTAAGTCATTGCATTCAAATAAAAAGGGGAATTTACGTACTCAGTACTCAAATTTTGTATTTATCTATCTCGCACCAAAACTTTAATTTATACGGTTCGCGGCTGTATGACAGTGGGACCACTGTCATACAACCGCGATGTGCGGCTGTGATCCTGCGCTCTCCGCACCTAATAACTAGACCATTTACACGGGCGTAGCACCCGTTAAAATTGAAGTTTAGGTGTGACATAAGTAAATACATACGATTTTAGTGCTGGGTATGTAAATTTTCCAAATGAAAAAAAAAATACAAAAATTTAGTTTTTAAATATAAATTTGGTATGTTATGAAGTCATATATATTCTAATATTTATTTGGAAGATTTACATTTATACCACTCAATTCTTATATATTTACATATCTAATATTTAAATTTAAATTTTGACATATATGCTACATTGCATATTCATAAGAATGGTATATTTCTGTTTTTAAAAGTTATAGTGGTGATATTTTTTTATATGATATGAATGATTTGTGCGGCAAAAAAATATAGAAAATAAAAGTTAGGTATTAGACATGTAAATACATGAGAATTGGGCGGTATGTTTGTGAATGCCCTAATTTTTTCTTTTCCAAAGTTTTTATTGTTTCTGAGTAGTTGAGAGCTTGGGGTGGTTTGAATTGATATTCGGGTTCTTGATTGTATTTGATATGTTTTATGTGATATAAAGTGGGCATACTCTGAGATATGTTGATATATTTCATATATTATGATTTCGTTATCTCTCTACTAACTTTAGCTCTAGTTACAACAATATATTTGATTTTAGTCTTGACAACTTCACTGCTCTAGGCGTCATCACAAATACTCTTTTCATAACAAATAATAAGTGAAATAGTAGATTGTATGCACCAAAACCGTTGACATGAATCAAAAAATAATCGAACAACTCAAGGCAATAGTCTGACAATTGGAGCATCAGGCTACAAAGAGGTGATCCAAGTCGGTCATTCAATGGTCGATAGTTTAGTCGGGGTCATCTGACGCATGATGACAAAAAGATTGAATCAGTGGGCCGCACATACAATCCTGAACCGACTAAACTCTTTACAAGGGTGTCCGACAGGTGTCCGACGACCGCAATATCTTGACTGACTGGTCTTTTACTTCGGCAGACACATTCGCCACTCGATTGGCCGTCTTGGTTGACCAAATTCAAGCATATCAAGTAGTTAGTTACTGCCATGTTCAAATTCAAATTGTAATATATATTTGGTATAAAATCAAAATAATTAATCATGTTAAGGGCATTTTTCATAACCGCTCATTTCTGTAATCGTACAAATACGCCTCTATAAATAATAGAAAAAATGAAGAATAAATGGACCTCACCTCCATTTCTTTGTGGGAGACTTTCTGAATTACTCGACTTTCTTTCTCATCCTCCTTCTTCTGGCTCCAACTCTTGAGGCACGTTTCCACAAAGAGCAATTTAGGATCCAACATCTTGAAAGGTGGTGCGATGAGTCTGGACTTGCCCCAGACAAGAAGTAGAACCAACTATGAAGGATAATTCAAGCAAAGAGAAAAAGTGCCCATGGAGTTCAACAGAGAGACGGTGTGCCATGACATACAAGAAGTGGTCTAGGCATTGCGAACACAAATAATGGACCAGTTCAAGGCTCATCTGGAAATTCTAATTTTGCAAAGTGCACGGCTGCTGCCTGTGGAAGGAGAGTCCCACGGAACCTGCCCCCAGAGAGCTCCCATCGACAATCTCAATAGAAGATTCTCAATCGACATACAACATCGCATCTAGGCCGACTATCTCGCATTGATTGGACAGAGAGGGAACGTTCGCTCGACTGGTTACAGGTACCGCCTACTTCTGAAGGATCCTGGAAACTATACCCCTGACAAATTTCAGGATTCCCCACTTTGAGTCTTACAATGGAAGGAATAACCCTGTCGATCACTTCGCCTCCTATGAGTTGACGATTGTGGTCTTGCAGATCGATGAAGCCATGAAATGTCGGCTATTCTTGACTACACTAAAAAAAGCCATGTTATGATGGTTCAATAGCCTACTGAATAGAGTCATCTCATCATTCTTCATTCTGGAAGCTCTGTATAGCATACTTTGCTAATGTATAGAAGCCAATGAAGGATACAGAGAACATGTCGCAGATCAGCTAGGGGAGGGCAAAAGTCTATGATCTTACATCACTCGCTCGCAAAAGAAAATGCTAGAGGTGACGAACTTTGAGCCTCTCATCATACGCATCGCCTTGAAACATGGGATCCCCAATAAGCGATTCAAGTATTACTTAGACTTACTTAAGCCAAAGACCTTCACGGAGGTCTTAGAATTAGCAAATGATCACATCACTGTAGAAGAATACCTTATGGAGTCCTCGGAAATTAAACCGAGGGCATCCAACCTCGAGCCACATAAGCGAAAGGACCGGGAGGACGACCGAAGGCCAATAAATAAACGAGCAATCAAACGACAATCTGAGATCCCGGGACAACCGAAAGGGCGACCAAAGAACCCAAGGCCAGCAGCGACACCCCTCCAACCAACGGCCGCCCTGATACTTTGAGTAACCGCACATATATTAGAAGATACAAAGTTCGACACCCCTAAATGTGTGAATAGTCGAATTTTTCCAGACCATTCAAAATAATGATTATTTCAAGAAAGCCCTTCCGTTGAAGACTGCACCAGCGCTGCTCAAACCGATTAAATATTGCTCCTACCATCGGAACCACAAGCATGACAAGGTGGAATGCCGCCACCTAAAAAATTTGGCAGAGGAGCTCATCCGGGTGTTGGCATCAATTTTTTTTGTCGCGGTTGTAGGATGTTCGCTCAAACAGTATGAAACATTGTTTGATGCATGTGTTGACTCCCGTAGTGCAAGACATGCATTTAAGACCCTCTGATGGATGTTGAAGGACACGTGGCCGAAGTTGAGTTTGCTAGGGTCGGTTGTCTCTTAAGCAAAGGTCAGTCGGTATTTTGTCTATCGGAGAATTTTCTTCATCCGGGTGTTGACATCAATTTTTTATGTTGCGGTTGTAGGATGTTCGCTCAATCAGTATGGAATCTTGCTGGATGCATGTGTTGATTCTCATAGTGCAAAACATCTATTTAAGACCCTCTAGTGCATATTGAAGGATATACGAGCGGACTTGAGTCTGCCAGGCTTAGCGGTCACTTAGGCGAAAATCGGTCGGTGTTATGTCTATCGGAAAACTTCCTACATATTTTTTCTTCATATTAACAATATATGCTAAACTTGATTACTACTTTCCTTTTTTATTCAAAAAGTCTTATATGATTAAGGCCTTCTAATGTATATAAATTTTATTCATCAAAAAATAATGAAAAATAAAAGATACAATTTAATTTAGATGCCCTACAAGGCACACAATATTCGACCATATCTTTATTTAATCAATAGAAAAAAAGATAATATGTTTTAACTAGAGAGAACATTTTCTAGTAACATATTAGATTTACCCATTTAAAACATATACAAAAGGTTTAGCCTTGTATTGTCATATTCTAAGATAAAAACCATTCATAATATCCTTAATAGTTGGACTAACTAGAATTCAAATGGCTAGAATCCATCAATAAAAGTTCTCAAGCTTTTGTATTTTGCTATGGAACATAAATTTTTATGGAACATAAATTTTTATAAAACCCAAAAAGTAATTTATAGAGAACCATTTAAATTTTTTAAGGTCTAAAGTCCTAACTTCCATTAAACATTAAAACACCTTCCAAAAATACAATGGCTTTATATATTCTCACAAACATTTTTAATGACCTATTTTATTTATCTTATTATTATTATTATTTTCCATGAGTTTAATATCATAAGGGGATGCATTGAGAATTCACCAAGTGTTACTACTTTTAGTAAAGAATGGAGCCACATTATAAAAACTATAAGTCTTGGTTACCTCCAAGTATGATCCATCCAAGGGAAATGGTTAACACCACTTTCAAGCAAACATTGTAGCCTCATCATAGGAATTATAGATTTTGATTATTGTAAATTTTGGTTTATTTAATAATGATAATCAAACTTTGTTTATGAAAAGATTAGAGCCCCATGGTAAATATTATGGGTCTTGATTTCTCAAAATATGATCCATTTGAGCATGCAAGACGATAATTGATAGATGTGAAAATTTTTCATTCATGTATGATACTATGTTATACAATAGGGACAAGAGTAACATTTTCTATAATTTTCTTAAATATATATATTTTTTTATTTTTGTAAAATTTTTAAAATTTAGTCATTAAAATTTATTATATAATATCAACAAAAATAGAATAAAAAGAAAAAAATAGAAGTTCTTTTTCCACATAAGAATCCTAAAATTTGTTATTGCATATGTTGTGCCTGCATGTGGGTGGCGTTGCACATAAAGCTATTAACGATCCAATTTCGAGCTGAGCTGGGGCTCGAAATCGGCTAAAAAAAATTCAATTCAAATTTTTTTGCTCGTAGCTCGGCTCGTTTATCTTGATCCAATCTTGACCCGAGCCGAAATTAGAATTAATTTTGGAACAATTAATAATCTTCAAGCTAAATATGCTAAATTCACAAGCAAAAGCTATTAACAACCCGATTTCGAGCCGAGCAGAGGTTTGGCTCAAATTCAGCTAAAAAAAAATTCCATTCAAAGGGCTCGTAGCTCGGCTCTTTTATTTCGATCCGATCTCAATCCGAGCCAAAATGTGAATCAATCTTCAAGCGATTAACGATCTCCAAGCTTAATTCACAGCTCTAATTGCACATCATTTAAGCGCCCACTATGCCTATGTTGTTATATGCGCAACAACACACAGTCCTGACGCTTAAGCATATGTGCATGCGCATCGACATGGGCTTCAATGCACTCGAGTGGTGGAGACAAAATTCTGATAGGGCAACCCGAGGCTCAAGCATGTCTATTACATAATTTTTAAATATTTTAAACATAATTTTAATATTTTCAAAGCCTAATTGAGCCTTTATGGTCAATTTTGAGTACATTTAAGGAGTCCCATATTTAAATAATAGTTTCTCCCATAAACATGCATGCTTCATTGGAACAAAAATTATGATTGAGAATAGTTTGCTTAGTTCACGACATTGAGAGAAGATCAATGATGAGGTCCACATCAAGAATCTCTATGCTTTCTCTCCAAATAAATTTTTGGATCCAAAGTATACTTTTTGTCAAGAATGTGAGCCCGTTCGTTATTTTGAAGCAGACAACTAAATAATTTTGGTTCAAATTTGAATCTCACGCTTCATCAGATGACTCATATTCATAATTTTAAAAATAGACGACTCTTTTGGCATTTAACTATCTTAATGATCTTAGATTTGAGTGATCTCTCATGAAGGCAATCATATTGCTTTTTAATATCACGAAGCTTCTAACCGAATTTTCAAGTGTTCATTTATAATTGGATTGAGACACATTTAGGGTCTGTTTGGGGCAACTGCAAATTATTAAAAATTAGTTATTAAGCTGCTGAAAAATAATTTGATATTCAAAAAGTGACAGTAGCTATTACAATTTTCCTTTTTTTTTTTTTCAAAAAATCAGACCGTAGCTAGAAAGTTGTCACTGCACCTAGTAAGGATCGGTAGGAAAACACACATTTTCGCGACATTTTTAAAAAAAAAAACCGTCAAAACACAGTTTGACCAAATAGACAAAACTGCGGTGTGGTGCAGACACCACACCGCATCCCGAAACGGATCCTTAGTATCTTCGGGAACTCCTCGAGACTTCACATTTAACTATAAACTCGGTAAAAGGAAAGTAAAAATTGTCTCAAATTTAATTTAATTTAATTTAATTTTTTATTTGCATTCAAATCAAACTTAATTAATGGATGTTACATTAAACTTTAATAGGTGGGGTTTCATTCGTATATGATGTGGTTGAAGTAAATGAAATTTGCCGGTGATTTTATAAATTTTGTCTATAATTGCCTCAACCAGAACTGATAGAGACTAAATGCCATTTATGCATATGACATCATATATAATAAATTTTATAACCATTGCTTTCTCATTTTATATTCATTAAAAATTCCGCACATGAAAACTTTTAATTATGTCACGTACCGATTCAATAAATATGGTCACAATTTATTTATTTATATTATTTTCATTATTTAATGCTCCAAATATGATGGACAGACGAAAGAGAAGCATAGAAGAAGGCTTCAAATCAATTTAATTCGTCTCTCTATTTACCATATATAACTATAACTATAACTATAACTATATATATATATATATATATAATCCTTGTGGGAATATGAACTTGATCGGGCATCATGATTTCTTCTTCACAACCTCTTTAATGAGTGACTAACTTAGCAAGGTAATGCAAACGTTACTTTATAAAATTAGTATGACAAAATATGCTCAAAATATGATGGGTTGAATTTAAAATGAATTTGAGCACTTATAGATCACATTTGGGTATGACTATGGGGCTCGAAAGGGTTTTAAGATTGGATTTAAACTTGAACCTATCAAATTTGGATATGGCAGAAGAGTTCAAATTCAAAAAGATTAGGGCCCGTTTTGGGCAGCTTATTTGGTGCAGTGGTGTTTTGAAAACGCACCTGACCTGTTTAGGTAAATTGTCTTTTGACAGCTTATGCGTTTTGAAAACGTTGAAAATAACGTTTTCACACCGCCTATATAAGTGCAGTGACAGCTTTCTGGCAGCGGTAGGTCTCACTTTTCAAAAAAAATAAAAGTTTGTAATAGTCATCACACCTAACTTATCAGCAGATTATTCAATAAGCTGCAGCTGCCCTAAACATACCCTAAGTTTTTTGTTGAACTTTGTTCTGTTGTCTGTTTGTTATACATTCTTTCACTATCTTTCCTTATATAATCTGGAAATTCGTTGCTTTTTTTTTTGTTATTATGATTTTAATATAAATAGGAACTAAGACTATGTGTTCTAACAATCCCCTCAAACATGAAGGTTTATTGTATCGGTTATCACTCGTTTTCAAATATAAAGCTTATTTAGTGTCATACATCAATCACTTGGAGGTTGCATTGGACTTGTCTCCACTTGAATTCTGATCAACCACAACAACAACAAAGCCTTAATCCCACTACGTGGGATCATCTACATAAATCCTTTTTCTCCATTGAATTCTGATAGACCATGATAAGAAAATGTTAAGATTCATTAAAGCCACATATCACATGAAATACTTTATATTAGCTACTTAAATATCTCTTATTGAGATGATAGAATATAGATTGGCGCAAAATTTAGCTCCATATTACATGAGTATGATCAAGTCAACTCATGCGGCACAGCGCTGCACAAAAGCAGTAAAATTCAAATTATAAGGATTAAGGTTTGGGAACCTCTGCCAAACGTTCATTAGGCAAATTATGATTCAAATATTGTGGGGAAAAAAAAAAAAGCATAATAAAGATTATTTACATACAAACCACACAATTTATATATATTTACATGTGGAATATGTATCATCTGAAATATGCATATAATTGTTGAATTTTTTTGAGATGTTAATTCTCGTGTTGTTTGTGAGTACATACAAAACAGCAAAGAATCTGATAACATAGAGAAGATGAAAAAAAAGAGAGACGAACCAAAACTCACTGAAAGGAGCTAGTGACCTATAGAAATATATATATCTAGGTAGTAGAATAAGGAAAAGATTCTTCCGAGATTACTTCAATTAAAACTTTTTAGAAAAAAGTTCTCTCCGAGCTGGAACAAGAAAAAGATCAACCGAAGTGAGGAACTCCCTCTCTTTTATACATAAAGAACTAAAATAATAAGTAACTAACACCGACCCCTTGCTGACTCTCTGTGGTGACCTCTTTTGACAATTTTAATATGGAAGAGATTCATAATTATCGAGCTATCAGATATGGTTAGTACTGCAACAGTCTTTGGCACCTGCATCACACTTTCTATTCCAAACATTGGTTTCATTACGAAGAATTGATAGATCTGTATCAATCATATTTATTCCTTCTAATAGCTTACCGAGGTGACTTTAATTCAACCACTTCGATAGTGGCTTAATTCAATCACTTCAACAGATAGACTCAATTCTCATAAATTAACTTTTACTGTATTATGATATTTTTGTGCACAATAATACTTTGATTTCTTAATTACATTAAAATATTACATAGACATTTTATCCTTAAAACATAATCTTAAAAAATATTTTTAATGTAATGTCAAACTTTTTATATGTTACATATATATGAAAAACTAGATGTTATATAAACCTACCATTAAAAAAAAAACAAATGTTACATAATTTAGCAATCAATGGCTGCCATAGTATAGCTGCTGTAGACTTCATTACAACTATGAAGACTTCACCATCATATAACTATGAACAACAACTCTAATTCCAAGATAGCAGACCATTTTTATGAAAAAAGAAATGACAATAAATAAATAAAAAAACAATACAAAATAAAATTTCAGAACAGCAATGAGAAAATAACCCAAAGTAACTCAAAATTTACTCCCAAGGCAACATGTTCTTCCTAACATTAACCCATTCCACCCAAAAAAACCATCCTGAGGAAAAAATTCCCATTCTGCAATTGAAAAGTGAAAGAAAATAATAATCCACAATCAATAAGGATGGATTTCAATCAAGCAAAAACCAAAAAATTAGTTAACAGCAATCCTCACAAGAATAAATCATCTTGAGATCCTGCATCTCTGGAAAGATTGGGGCAGCTAATAAAAGTAAAAGCTGAGACTGCAACAATTTTTTTTCTCTTATTTTTTTCATCTTATGTTGCAAAGAATGCTTCATATAATATGTCCAAATACCAAGCTCTAACCCCATAATAACATACAAGACCACCCATCACACCTCATTCTTTATCTTACAAGGCCGCCTCAGAGGCATACATCTATTTAAAAAAAGAAAAAAAAAAGGGTTATACACTGCCGTGAAAGTCAATTTGCCTAGAACACTGGCTCATTATGATGGAGTCACCCTGATCTCTATGATTTATTCAACTCATAATTTTCTTAATGTATCCACTCTATCAATTACATCAAGAGCTTTCATCTTATCAATACCAAAATCGATAATAGGTAATAAAGACGGCCTTCGCAAAGCGCAAAGTTCTTTCTTGCTTGCAGTTGTTGGTGAATGACTGTTGCTCTTGCTCAGCCTGCTATGTTTGTCTAACTTACACCTGTGAGTGTCAAACTCCTGGCTTTTGCTGATACCAGGGATTAACTTCCTGAAGTTGACATACCGAAGCATCTCTTGATCCTCTTTAGACAGTAAAGTAGACGCGTTGGCCATGCTTTCAGGTGGATCGATAGCCAAGCTTTTATTTGTGGGAGAACGAATAGGAGACTTGATGGGAGACCTTAAACTTCCATTTTCTGGTTTTGATCGACTTATGAGGTGGTGGAGCCACACAATTAGCTCCAGTATGAATGATTCAGTTTTGACTTTATCTGCATGATAAAGAGTCTCGATCTTAATCAAGTCGGCCTGTCCACCTGCCTTCCGATTCATATCCGTCCTAAAACAAGAAACGAAATGGAAACAGTTAATGGACACTATGCTTATGCCAGTACATCCAGATTAATGTAGTGAAAAGTGAGGTACCCTGTGTTTGCCCACTCTCCGACCCAGCCAAATCCATGATGAGCTCTGTTAAAAAAAAATACATCATGTCAGACACATGGATAAGAATGTGATTTTAATAGGCTATTAATATTGAAAAATCTAAGATCAGAAGACAGCAAGCAAAAAAAATATAGACCAGCTACAATTATATGAATTACTTGGTTGTGTTATTGGCAAGTGGAACAAGCCATCTTAGAGTTTTATCCATCTCAGTTTTGATCTGTGAAACTGTTATCTGGAAAAGGATTGAAAGCTGAGATATGCTTTTTTGTTATATGACTAAATCTGGATGAAGCTTCTACGAGAATTTTGTATGAAACTGTAGTGCGGCTTTACCTCTTCATCAACCATAAGAGAGTGCAACTTTGCGCGAAAGGCATTTTTTATGCTTGGCGGTAATCCTTGATATAAGGTGTCCCGCATGTTTGGGGGCACAGAACTTGATCGAGAAACCTGGAAATAACCATGGATCAGCAAAGACCCAGAGACGTTAATTGCATAGGATCATGATAATTGGATATAACTGCTTTATATCAGAAATCAAAGGACAGGTAAATAAAAATGAGGGACACCAAATGTACAAGAAGAACAGAGTCCCTAAAAGTCTNTACCCAGAGACGCTAATTGCATAGGATCATGATAATTGGATATAACTGCTTTACATCAGAAATCAAACGACAAAGATAAATAAAAATGTGGGACATCAAATGTACAAGAAGAACAGAGTCCCTAGAAGTCTAAAAATTAAGTTAGAAATTCAGGTTTTTATTAATATAACATCTCCAATATGGCATATTATATCATTTATTGAAAGATCTTACATTCGAAACTCCAAAACTCATCTCTTCAGATATAATCCAGAAATCCGAAGAATCATAAAAAAAAGCTGGGGGAGCTTGAGATTTTACAGATCCATAAAGCTAGAAAGTGGAATTGATTTTCTTTTCAGAAACCTTTTACATGACTCCACAAACTCCTGAGACAGCCTGGTTTCTGCTACTTGAATATAGCAATGTAGTGATATTTGACGTTAACAAAATGGAAAAAAAATTATAAAGCTTCAAGTTCTTTGCCTGAACAGGTAAGAGGGATATAGAAACCAGACATAACGGCAGCGCCTGCTAGAGGGTTCTGCCAGAACACATAAAAAAGTAAGGGGAAGGATGCAGATAGGTGTGTAATAATTATGTGAAAGAGCTTTACCAAAACATGCAATAAAGAAAAATTTTGGTGTTAAAAAAAATTATAACCATTAGCATTAACTTAACTATTTAATACATTTTCGATCTTTGATTACGCATGCTTCAACTAGTCATGCTTTCTGCTATATTCTCTTTAATATGTGCTACTTTCACCACTTTTCTAATTTTTTAATTTCCTACTATATTCTCACTAATATGTGCTACTTTCACCACCTGTAATAAAAGGACGTCCCCTCTAAATTACCCGGAGACACGACCTCTCGGTCATTCCCCCTCCACTGAAAATCCCAACAAGGTAAAGCCTTCCTTTGTTGCAGTTGTCGCTGATTATTTGCCCTCTATATTTCGTCTTTGTTAAGAAATCTGCACGAAATCATAAGTTTTGGTTTTCTATTTTCTTTCTCCCACAAAAACACTTCTCCTCTCTTCCCTATTCAGACTACCAAAGCCCCTTCCATAATCGAATTGCTCTTGCCCTAATTTGCTACTGTTCCCCTTCCCTCTGCATGAATCCTTCTCTATGTCTAGGGCTGTAAAAAAGGCTCGTTGTTCGCAAATAGCTCATGTTCGGCTCGTTAAGAAGTTCGTGTTCGAATCATTCGCTAAGTTAACTAGTCGAACGCGAACACTATTTTTTCTGCTCGATATATATATTGATGAGTAGTATTTAAGTAAAAATTAATTGACTACAAGGCTACAAAGATCTATAATCAATTAAAACTCTTAATTAAAAAAATAAATATTAAATCATATTTAAATGATGTTTTAATATAAATAATAAGATTTAAATTTTGTCCCAACACTCAACATCCTACGACTGTGAGATTATGGTTGTCAAAACGACTATTTGTTCGTGAACAGCTCGTGTTCGCCTCGCTAAGCAAATGAACAAAACACGAACACTCTTTTTATGTTCGAAATATAAATGAGTCGAACATGAACAGCGATATTTTTAACGAGTCGAACACGATCTGAGCCTGAGCTCGCTCGTATTCCGCTCGTTTACAACCCTAGTTATATCTCCTCTGCACAGTGTCACACCCATTATTCACAGTGCCCCAATCCTTCCCGTTGCTCATGAAGCCACATACGATCCCTAACCTACTTTGTTCACAGTCTCGCCTAAATGTCTCTGTAGTTAGTCGTGATTAGAGCTAACCGAGAATGTGGCGTTGAGGTTGTTGGCTTGCAAAGACCCGAATATCCCCTTGCACAGCATTGTTCTCCCCTTTTCTCGCCAATCTGAATCCTGCCGCACCTCCCGCTCAATCCCTCTCTATCGTAGCCTTCACAAGCCTCGTGAAGCATTTCCATGTCGTCGCTAGAAGTCTGCACATGTGTCCTCCCTCATGCAAACTACATGACTGTAACCTTCCTCCCATTCACTTGTCGTGATCTTCCCTTGAACAGGAGGCCACGATCTTCCCTGCACCGAAATTACACTCCACCTGAAAGCCTTCGCCGGCTCGCCGCTCCTTCCCCTGCAAATCGCCGGGAGCCTCGTCCACAATCCAATCTTCCTTGCCTAACCCCTTTCGCACTACTCGAGCCAACAAATCTACCGAAAACTTCTCTACCCTAGCCTGATCCACCTCTATGCTCTCTTTTCTGTCTAAACTAAGGGATTGCTTGTTTGTCTGACCAAGCCCACTCAAATATAGTTGGGAGGCTGCCGAATTTTAAGGTGAATTTAGACTTGTAAATATATTGAAATTTTGGAATTTTTGGACTTTAAAAATAAAACTAAAATGTGAATCATTTGAAATTTTAATCTTTTTAAATATAGGCACTTCAGGCTTTAAATTGTTTTAAATTTTGGGCTTCTAAATATTTAGGCTCTTAGAATTTCAAAAATTTCAAAGTTTTTCGATTTTAAAATATAAAATTTCGAGGCTTAAAATTATTAGTATTTGAATTTTAAATTTAAAGCTCGTGACCTTGAAAGTATTTTTTTTTTAAATGATTGAGCTCTTTAGATTCATGCTCCTATAGTTCAAAAATATACTTATGGGGCAAATCATGATTCAAATATGAAGTTTTTCTTAAAATTTGATATTAAACACCACCAAATTCACAACATGCTTACTAGCGAACAGAAGACGATTTTCAAAAGATCAAAGTGAACAAATATGTATTAATATACATACATACATGCATATATATACATATATATATATATATATATATATATATATATATATATATATATATATATATATATATATATATATATATATATATATAT
>JXCR01059308.1:45429-77233 GCA_002079205.1 Phalaenopsis hybrid cultivar
GCCTAACTATTCGAGAACCACCCTCACTACCGGCAAACTGAGCAGAGGGGGATTCCAACCAGTGACCTAAGAGGACTTACGACCTTCAAAGAGGTTGTTATACCAACAGAACACATATGTATGTATGTATGTATGTATGTATGTATGTATGTATGTATATATATATATATTAAGATGAGACAAATTTATGTAATGACAAGCCTTAAAGATGCCATTTAAAGCATTCTTTAATTCAATCCTTGTTTTAAATCATATTAATTGTCCTAAGATACTAAGAGCTCCAGCTGAAATAACTCAAACATATAAAATTAAAAACTCTGCATGTGCTTCAATCAATGTATAGAATGTTCAAATACTAGATTCAAGGATGTTGCACGGGCTAACAGACCGCCTTGTCTATAAAACACAATTGTAAGTCCTACTCAACAAGTCTGATCCTCCTCATAAGGACTAGAGTTGACGAGTCTAGTAAACCTAATATAAGAATTTACAAAATCAAATTACTTAGTCTGGTCCTTCGGACAATAAACATAGGAGTCCACAACACTTATATTTTGAAAAACTTAAACTAACAAAACTAAATGTCCCCCCTTCAATATAAAAGTTTTAAAGGTTCAAACCGTGTTGATATAAGATTTAAATTGGAGGGGTTAATATTTAAAATCAAGTTTTTCAAAATAACTAACTGATATGTAAAGCAAAATTCAATCACTTAAAAGCTAGAAACTGCCCTCCACAACAGTTTGTCGAGGGTGAAGTCTTTTTCGATGAGCTTCAACTCACAAAGAGTAATGTCATATCAAATATATCAATATATTCGCAATCAAAGTAATTGCATATCAGTAAGAACGTGGCCCGAGTCCTCTGTCAGTGTGGTTCTACCGCTAAACAATACCACAAAATAGCGGTTAAGACCAGAGCTCTTTGGCGGGGTAGTTATCGTCAAATGACACCATTATATTACAGTTATGGTCGCAGCTCCTATGTTCTTCAACGGTTTTCTACCCTTTAAGTTATGAATCATAAGGGTACAATCAATGGGCAAAAAACTTTCTATCAGCTAAGGTCGACTTAAATTCATCTCCTTAGACAAATAATCACCGCAGATCTAAAAAATGTCTTTGACAACGCAACATATACTTGTTGCAAGAATCCTTCTATCGGGTTGGGTCGACTATCTCCTATGACAAAATAGATCAAAGACAACGAAGACCCAAGAAGACAGAACCATAGGATCATAACCGGGTTTCATCTTTATTCCCCCACCATCCACTTTAAACTTCGAGTGATGAATTCTACAAACTTAAGTCCTAAGTCCACTACAATTATATGTTGAATATTTAATTCTTAATAACTAACCATAGTGACTTGCGCCCATGGGAAACCTCGAATCCCAGATAAAAAAGTCCTCGCTAAATGAGAAATCTTTGAGTTGTGTCATATCTACAATTCAATCTGCATTTTGAAAATTTGACCCTCTTACAAAAATAAAACTAAATGCAGAGAGTTAACAGGGTAGCGATCATGAATTTTTGGAGCCCACATCACATACTTATCTTAATATTCTCATTTCTATCATACTTTTTGATGCATCTAGATGACTAGTCAAATAGCATGAATTGGTCTAGAAATTTTATGCTATGTAGAGAGGAATATTAAAAGTAGACCTCCGTCTAACAATAGCTAAGTCCAAAAATTAATTTGTGGAGCCTATGCAACGTTACATGAAACCTAAAATTGGAATTAACATCAACAAACTTCTGTATTGCAAGTAAAAATGGAACAATTAACCTAGATGGTCAATGTAAATATGTATTAAGTGACATATCTTATATCATGTAAATTTAATTGACATAATACTTGCATGGTGCCAGGGCATATTTAATGGCTTAGTTTATAGTATAAAGCGCTAAAACCTTTTCAAATTAGTTTGAAATTTGCTAAAAGATTATTGTTGCTCTGTCGACCAAATCATGTAGATTTCTTATTGTAGTGCTAGGTCTCAAGTCCTTGATATAAGTACCCTGCATGTTTGAGGGAAACTTGCAACATATATGTGGGAAATTAAAGAAATAATTTGTATTTCTCCTTATTCTTTGAATTGATCATACAAGGCATTATATAGGAGATTAAAGGGAGAAAAACTAGAAAACTATTTAACTAATTCTTTTAATTTAAGGGATTATAAATTTATTCTAATTTCCTTAATTTAAGGGATTTAACAATTAATTCTAATTTCCTTAATTAGGGAAATTAGAATTAATTCTCACAACTTTATTTCCATCTCAGTCACATCTCGACACTCCCCCTCAAGCTGAGGAATAGATGTCTTCCATTCCCAGCTTGGATACAAGAGCATGGAAACTTCAACTGTTTAGCCTCTTTGTTAGAACACCAGCTAATTGTCTTTCTGATGAAACATAAGACATACACACTAACCCTTCCTCCAGTTTTTCTTTGATGAAATGTCTATAAATCTCAATATGTTTTGTCCTATCATATTGTATAGGATTATGAGCTATATTAATGGCAGACTTGTTGTCACAGTAGAGCTTCATAGGACCCTCCCATGGGATTCTTAAATTATTCAAGATGATTCTCAGCCACAGTAATTCACATAATCTTTGAGCAATATCCCTGAACTCTGATTCTGCAGATGACCTTGCCACTACATTCTGCTTCTTGCTCCTCCATGTCACTAAGTTACCTCCAATAAAAGTACAATATCATGTAGTTGATTTTCTATCCACTATGGAGCCAGCATAATCAGCGTCGGTGTAGGCATCCAGAGTAAGAGTGTCATTCCTTTTGAACAAGATTTCTTTCCCCGGATTGACTTTCAAGTAATGCAGTACCCTGTAGGCAGCCTGAAGATGAGGTTCTCTAGGATCATGCATGAATTGACTGATCATACTTACAGAATATGCTATGTCTGGTCAAGTGTGAGCAAGGTATGAGTCTGCCAACCAATCTCTAGACAGTCTTTTATCCACAGCTGGTTCTTCTTTAGCTTCTCTCAACTTATAGTTTGGATCTATTGGAGTAGCAATTGGCTTACACCCAGTCTTCCATGTTTCTGTCCATAAATCAATCACGTACTTCTGCTGAGATATGAAGATCCTCAGTGTGGAATATGCCACCTCAAGACCGAGAAAGTACTTCAATTTCCCAAGTTCCTTGATTTCAAATTCTTTTACTAGTCTCAGCTTCAATTCATGCTTCTCTTTCTCATCATTTCCAGTCACTATGATGTCGTCCACATAAACTAAAAGAGCAGTCACTCCCCCTGCAGCTAAATGTTTAATGAAAAGAGTGGTCACCTTGGCTTTGATTATACCCAAATTCCTTCATGACTTTTGCAAATTTGTCAAACCATGCTCTAGGAGATTGTTTTAACCCATAAATGACTTTTTTTAGCTTGCACACCTTGTTACCTGTGTCCCCTTCAACTCCCGGAGGGATGTTCATGTAGATTTCCTCATTAAGGTCACCATGCAGGAAAGCATTATTTACAGCATACTGTAGCAGTTGTCAATTGAAGTGAGCAGTCAATTATAACAGGATTCTCACAGTGTTCATTTTTGCAACTGGAGCAAAGGTTTCCTGATAATCCACCCCGTATGTCTGA
Organism: Phalaenopsis hybrid cultivar; assembly: GCA_002079205.1. Classification (NCBI taxonomy): domain Eukaryota; kingdom Viridiplantae; phylum Streptophyta; class Magnoliopsida; order Asparagales; family Orchidaceae; genus Phalaenopsis; species Phalaenopsis hybrid cultivar. The sequence continues at coordinate 49,058 of JXCR01059308.1, forward strand.
GGGTACCCTTTGGCTACTAACCTTGCCTTATATCTTTCAAGGGATCCATCAGCCTTGTACTTTAATGTAAAAATCCACTTGCAATCAACAATGTTTTTTTTTTCTTTGGTTTGTCAACGATCTCCCATATTTTATTCTTTTCTAAAGCATTTATTTCCTCTTTCATAGTCTCTCTCCATTCTTTTTTTGTCAATGCCTCAGACACATTGTTAGGAATGGCAATAGTGTTCAAACTCACAATGAATCTTTCGTGGGTTGGTGATAGGCGCTTGAGAGATACATAGTGAGATAGTGGATAGAGTAGATTGGATTGTTGGACTTGTGTCAGTTCAGGAGCGACCTTTCTCCTTGAATACACCTGAGAAAATCTCGGGAAATCATTAGTGACATTGGTTGGAGTAAAAGATGATAAGGGTTCAGGATCAAGTGACTCAGATGCGATTGGTTCATAGAACTCGGGTTCAGCTGGAATAGGAGGAGAGTTTGATCAAGGTTTAACAACACGGGCTGGCACATGTGGAAGGTCAAGGGTTTTAAGTGGTTCAAAGGGCTCACAAGTACTATATTCCATCATGAAAATCTCCCCCTGAAGAGAGGACTTAAAAAAAAAGGATTTATTTTCTGTGAAAGTGATATCTGCAGAGATGTAAAATTTTCTGGTAGAGGGATTGTAACGCTTATATCCCTTTTAAGTGGAGGAGTAACCTAGGAAAACATATTTGATGGCTCTGGGATCTAACTTCCCTCTATGTTGTTTGTGGACTTGAACAAAGCAGTACACCCAAATACCCTAGGAGTGAGGCTATTTGAGGTTCTAAAGTGAGGGTAGAAGCTATTTAGGACCTCTATGGGGCTATTGTTTTCTAACACACGGGAGGGAAGTATATTGATCATGTGTGTGGCAGTAAGAACGGCTTCTCCCCAATAGGACTTAGGAACATTTCTTTAAAGAGTAAGGCTCGGGTGGTGTTGAGTAAATGTCCATTCTTTCTTTCAGCTACCCCATTTTGTTGGGGTATATCCACACATGATGAGTCATGGATAATCCCCTGTGATTGAAAATAATGCGAAAGAATTTGATTGAAGTAATCTCTAGCATTGTCTTTCCTAAAGCCTTTTATTTTGACCCCAAATTGATTTTGAACCATTGAATGAAAGTTAGATATAACTGCGCTAACATCAAAATTTTGTTTAAGAAAGAAGAGCCATATAACCCGGGTGCAATCATCAATTAAGGATACAAACCAACGAGCCCCAGAAACATTAGGTATAGTCGAAGGACCCCATATGTCACTATGAATCAGATGAAAATGATGAGAACTTCTATTGCTAATAGGAAAAGATACACGGGTATGTTTTGCCAATTCACAAATGTCACAATGAAACTCAGAAATATTTAATCCTTGGAATAAATGAGGAAACATTATATTTAAAACCCCTAAAAGATGGATAACCAAGACGTAAGTGATACAGCTAAATTACATCTTTGTTTGAGAAACTAAGGAAAGACGAGAACAAATTGCTCCTGATTTTTTAGGATGGTTCAAGGTGGTAAAGACCGCTCCTTTCCTTAGCAAGTCCAATCCTCCTCCCCGAGTCCTGTACTTGAAAAACACAATAAGGAAAAAAAACAGCATAACATTTGAGATCATGAGTCAATTTTTAAATGGACACAAAGCTTGTTGACAGTTTTGGTACATGGAGAACATTTTTCAGGATAAGGCTAGGTGTGATATGTATATCACCAAGCCCGGCAACGGTAGCTAAAGAGTCATTGGCGATGATAATTTTTCTATTACTTGGACAGTGGGTATAGGACTGGAAGAGTTGAGATGTGGGGGTCATATGGTCAGTAGCACCGGAGTCAATGATCCAAGAGTTGTTATATAATTTGTCTAAGACATTCATGCAAACAGTTTTACCTGAAAGAGCTATCGAACATGCTCCAGAAGAATTCTCAAGAGATCCCAATAAGTTTCTCAATTTCTCAATTTCTTCATTGTTGAATCCCCCTATTGTTGATTTTTCCTCAATATTTGGTTGCTCTGCCATATGAGCTCGAGACATTTGTTTCTCCCCACGGTTGCCCCATTCTCGACTTGGAGGTTTACCATTTAACTTCCAACACTTCTCCCTTGTATGCCTCGGTTTCTTGCAATAAGTACACCGAAGATTGTCTTTGTTCTCCTTCCCTTGGTTATCGTTCTTTGACTTCCTGATTTGTGTTTGCTGCTAAGACTGACCCATCCATAGTATGTGGTTCTAGCATGACACTCATCCGACTTTCTTCTGCTCAAATTAATGAGATTGTCTCTTCTAGAGACGGTGTATCCTCCTTGCCGAATATTTGGATTCTAACATGATCAAATTCAGGATTCAATCCTGCCAAAAAAATCAAATATTTGATCATTCTCAATGAACTACTTCAAGGTGGCAGCATCATCAGGGCATTTAATCTCAATTACACGATAGTGATCCAGTTCCTGCCACAGATTCTGCAATAGAGTTGCATACTCTGTGACAAATTTGTCTCCTTGTTTGGTAGCTCCGGTTTTTTTCTTGATTTCATACACAAGGGCAGCATCGCGGGCTTTCGAGTATGTGCGGTTGATATAGTCTCAGGTTTCCTTTGTGGTGTTCAAGAACATGCAAGTGTCACTGATCGTTGGGTCCATAGAATCCCATAGCCAGGACATAATCATGGAGTCCTCCTCTTCCCATGTTGTAGAGACTGGATCCCTTTTTTCTGGTCCGGTTCCAAGTAGGTGATTAATCCTCCCTTTGACTTTTAGGTATATGCGGACAATTTGGGACCATTTGAGATAGTTCTTCCCATTGAACCTGTTGGATGCCCGAATATTATGCAACTCTCGAATTTTCTGAACAGCATTGTATTCTTCAGAATGGTTGGAGTAGTTGGAGATAGTGGCTTCGGACATTGACATGGTGGAGAAGAAAAATTTGCAGCAATTAAGGCTAGAATCAACCTGCTGTGGATAAAAAAATCTCAGCAATTAAGGCAGCGAATAAAAATAATCCAAACAGCGACAAAGATCGTGAGATCTGCGGCACAGGATTGCAGCGACAAACAGCAGAAAAAGATCGCAAGCTCTGCAGCGACCACACAGCGGCAAACAACGCAAAATACTTCAGCGGCAAAGATCGCAGAACGCAGATCTGCGTGATTAGCGGCAAAAGACGATCTTCCTCGTGACAACGTGCTGCTCCTCTCAGACGAAGCGAAGCGGCAACGAGTTGCTCCTCTCGGACGAGCGGAGATGATGGAGCGCAGATCACAGAGAGCCGACCCTAACCGGAATGATCGAATGGCGGCAACAGGCGGTGTCCTCTAGGGTTTGAGCCTGGGCTCTGATACCATATGGGAAATCAAAGAAATAATTTGTATTTCTCTTTATTCTTTGAATTGATCATACAAGGTATTATATAGGAGATTAAAAGGAGAAAAACTAGGAAACTATTTAACTAATTCCCTTAATTTAAGGGATTACAAATTTATTCTAATTTTCTTAATTTAAGGGATTTACCAATTAATTGAATTTTCTTAATTAAGGAAATTAGAATTAATTCTCACAACTTTATTTCCATCTCAGTCACATCTTGACAATATACAATATGAAATGGAAAAATATAAAGGATAGGTATAGACAAAATGTCGCTTCCAACACTTCTAAGAGCCCAACTAAATCTAAGCTTCATTCAAAGCCATTTGAAGATAGTAGGCGTAAAAAGGCATCCAGTAGTGAACCCCGTAATTGCCTTGGCCCTGTTAAATTAGGTAGCTATGATGACTAAATATGGTGTGATGTCCCTCTAAGAATAGGGTCCATATCCTTCTAGGTATACTTTTGATTATCAATTTGAATTTTAACCATAAATATCAGTAACACAATTATGTTTTGAAACATAAAGGCAACATAATCAAGCTATTCCTAACCCAACCAATAGAGATAAGAGCCTCACAAGCACCACACTAAACTTTGTTCAAGGCCTTAAGCTAGTCAATAATGAAAACAAAGATGTATCTAATCCTTCTAATGATCCATCTGTGATAAAACACTTGCTATTATGTCTTCCCTCCAAGTTTTATAAATAACACTGAAACACCCCTTCTAGTAACCCCATAAGAGTGTTGGAACCCACAATCTGACACCCCCTTTGATGTCTTTTCACCTAAAATATGCACTAGCACGAATACCAAACCATTAAGACATCAATTTCATGTGATCTTCAGCCCACCACGAACCACTCCTTCAACAATGTTTAACCTATTAGATTTTGTTGGCCGCCATAATGCGCATAGTAATCTAGATGGCTTATTCCAAAGGTCAACTTGCTTTGATGGCCTGCATCATGTATAATGATGCATTATTAAATAGCCTTCATTTAAAATTGTCATATTATATTGCAATATAAACAATCATGCGAGTATGTTGATTGTGAATANCTTGCTAAAAGATTATTGTCGACCAGATCATGTGGATTTCTTATTGTAGTGCTAGGTCTCAAGTCCTTGATATAAGTACCCCGCATGTTTGTGGGAAACTTGCAACATATACAATATGAAATGGAAAAATATAAAGGAAAGGTATAGACAAAATGATAAATTGAATGTCATGTCGCTTCCAACACTTCTAAGAGCCCACCTAAATCTAAGCTTCATTCAAAGCCATTTGAAGATAGCAGGGGTAAAAAGGCATCCAGTAGCGAACCCCATAATTGCCTTGGCCCTGTTAAATTAGGTAGCTATGATGACTAAGATTGGCGTGATGTCCCTCTAAGAATAGGGTCCATATCCTTCTAGGTAAACTTTTGATTATCAATTTGAATTTTAACCATAAATATCAGTACCACAATTAAGTTTTGTAATATAAAGGCAACATAATCAAGCTATTCCTAACCCAACCAATAGAAATAAGAGCCTCACAAGCACCACACTAGACTTTGTTTAAGGCCTTAAGCTAGTCAATAATGAAAACAAAGATGCATCTAATCCTTCTAATGATCCATCTGCGATAAAACACTTGCTATTATGTCTTCCCTCCAAGTTTTATAAATAACACTGAAACACCCCTTCTAGTAACCCCATAAGAGTGTTGGAACCCACAATCTGACACCCCTTTGATGTCTTTTCACCTAAAATATGCACTAGCACGAATACCAATCCATTAAGACATCAATTTCATGTGATCTTCAGCCCACCACGAACCACTCCTTCAACAATGTTTAACCTATTAGATTTTGTTGGCCGCCATGATGCGCATAGTAATCTAGATGGCTTATTCCAAAGGTCTACTTGCTTTGATGACCTGCATCATGTATAATGAAGCATTATTGAATAGCCTTCATTTAAAATTGTCATATTATATTGCAATATAAACAATCAGAATATCTTCTACGGTACCCTAGCCACTCAGTATATGACATATAGAGAAAATGGCCATCTTGATTCTGATTTCAGTTTACCATTTTTCATGCAACTTAATTATCTTTTCAATGAATTTAATGTCATTATTTATAAGAGTAATGAATCATAAGAATTTTCACCAAACTATTGACATAAAAGATCTTCACGTATTCTTATTTGTAAGGTTTCAACACGCACAAATACTCCACCATCCATCCTCGATTGAAGATCCTCCAACCCCAACGGACACTCCACCACCTTTACATACCTTGTGGATTTGAGTTGGAGCTTTGTTTGTTGAGTTTGCTAGATAAACTCTCTAGAGAAAATTTCTTTCGAGTAGGAGAGTTGATGAAGCTCATTAGAAGAAGCTCCATAAAATATTTGCATTCTCTTTATGATTAATTTAGTTTTTGTGATGCTATTGTTATGTAATATTGACATCATTGGAAGCTTATGGCATTAATATGTGAACTTCGGTAGTTATTAAGAATGATAGTGGAGAGACTTTTATGTCATATTAACTGGGAATAAGATGTCATGCAATTTATTTGTGCATGGAGCCATTTAAGACAAAGGGAAGCCATCCCATAAATGTGGCAAAATCAATTCAATTGAATGGTTTAAATGAAATAACATGTACCTAGAGCATATACACATGCACATGGGCATTCACGAAATCCACAAAATCGAAATATCATGTCAAAACAAAGAATAACGACAACTCAACCTCTACTTTCCAAGGAAACAATTCTACAAAACATAGATCCACCACCTCCACTCCCTTTGAACTTTTGATCAACCAACTTCCTCGAATTCAGGATTTAGTTTTTCTTATATTTTAAAGGTTTAAATGAGTTAAACTTCAATAATAGCTACTACTGTTGAATGAAAGTTATAAGAAATGTTCTTCATGAAAACCCTGCGTACTGCATTGGTTTGGAGGTTGGAGGCTTGGTTATTTTCATCCAACATGTTCCTTCAGTGAGCTGTAAATCTTTTGTTAAGTCAACAATATCACAATCCCATTCCATTATTTTTCTACCACTATTCTACATCATGTACACAACAAATAACCGCCAAATCCAAAAACTGAGAAAGCAACCGTCCAAAAAGTAGGGAAACTCTAATCTTGATGCAGTATGTGATTAGATATTTCATATAAAATCATTGCTTTGAGTAAGCTTAATTGTTCCAACTTTTACAAGAAGTCCGTAGGTTTGAATCATAAAATAGCATGCATTAAGAGTTATTAACTATTTTTTAAAGCTTTTAGGTGGATGCATGCACCTAAAGAATTCTATCACAAGATGCAGTATGTGATTAGATATTTCATATAAAATCATTGCTTTGAGTAAGCTTAATTGTTCCAACTTTTACAAGAAGTCCGTAGGTTTGAATCATAAAATAGCATGCATTAAGAGTTATTAACTATTTTTTAAAGCTTTTAGGTGGATGCATGCACCTAAAGAATTCTATCACAAGATACATCCACTTGGTCAACCCCCCATAATGTTAATGTCTCTTGATTTTTTAAATGTATCCAATATATCCAAATGTGATATATATGCATAAGAATGAATGCAGTATCATATTATAATGAATTGAAATCAATTTGAAGATTTAAGTTCTTTTGGAACTGGCTTGGTGGATATCTTGTGAAGGTTAACTTAGCAGCTCACCTCTCCCCATCCTTTGAAGAGTTTAAATTTATTTATTTTTCATTTTTATTTAATGGCTACCCTTCATTTACATGGCCTACTGAGTTATGGAGTTCAGTCTCAATCCTTCCAAATATGCAGAGCAATTCTATTTCGTTGTAAGCATCACCAAANTGAGGAATTCCTCCACGATGTGCATTCTTCTTTATTCATCAAACGTACCCAAAATGTTACATATGCATAAAAATGGTATATACTATCAAAATGTTACGAATTGATATGAATTTGAAAAGTCATCTTCTTTTGGAACTAGCTTGATGGCCATTTTCATGAGAACTACAAGATGGTTCTCCTCCACCCGTTCAATAGGTGAGGATAGATTTATTCACATTCTTATTTTCCACAAATATTTAGTGTTTTACCTTTATTGTAGTGTCCTACTCTCCAACCCTTCACCCCATGCAAAAGAATTATATATGTTTGTAAACTTCCTCAAAATATTTAAGAATAAAGCTTGAATTCGCACCAAGTCAAAGCCTCTTAATAGCCCCAAGCTTTATATACAACTCATCACATCATATACTTATCAAGCAAGGCATTTATGCCTTCATATGACCAAAAAAAGCATCCCCATGACCTCACTCTCAACAAGAACCCAAACTAGCCTAACACCAATTGGAGATCTCAGATATCTCAAAAATACAGTTTCCCAGAGTTCCATTCACTCCAAATCACTACCAACAGCTTCATAAAAACCTCCAACAACAGCAACAACAACAACAAAGCCTTAATCCCACTACGTGGGGTCGGCTACATGAATCCTGTTTCTCCATTGCGTCCTATTTAGTGTCATATTTTCATTTAGTTCTAGTAATTAAAAACCTCCATGCATCATAAAAAAAAAAATAAATAAATAAGAAATATCCCAACTAATCCTTCTACTTAAAACATCTTTCCTATACCAATATCTATATGACTTGGAATTATAGTCTGAAACTAATATTTCAAAGGATTGAAAAAGAACTGCAATTTGCCCCAAAAAAATAACAAGATAAAAAGTCACTGAATGCTGTGTTCAAGAAGGTGAAGCAATAAAAGAGTTTGGGAACAAATAAATCACAAATACGGTTGAAATCAAGATCCCATTAAATTTGTATGTTAGACCAGCTTAAGTCGTCAAAAAGAAAAAAACGGCTACCAAACTTGTTGTGTTGAATAAATATAGAAATAAATTCACATGCAATTTTTTTATTGGTGCAGGCATTCATTGGTAAACTAGACAATAAAAAAATAAGAAGATTTAGGGCCCGTTTGGGGCAGCTTATAAGTGCGGCGGCGTTTTTAAAAACGCCTTCTAACCGTTTGTTTTGCGCGTTTTTGAAGATGCTCCTGCCGCGTTTGAGGTTTTTACACTAAACGCAAGCCGCGGGTCGACCCCAAGGTCAACCTACGGGCCGCGTTATAGAATAAGTTGTTTATCCTAAAATGCACAAGCTGTCCCAAACAAACACTTAAATACGTACCACCCAATTACTATTTATATATCTAGCACCCAAGCTTCAATTTTACATACATNAATAAGAATTTTCACTAAACTTTTGACATAAAAGATCTTCACGTATTCTTATTTGTAAGGTTTCAACACGGACAAATACTCCACCATCCATCCTCGATTGAAGATCCTCCAACCCCAACGGACACTCCACCACCTCTACATACCTTGTGGATTTGAGTTGGAGCTTTGTTTGTTGAGTTTGCTAGATAAACTCTATAGAGAAAATTTCTTTCGAGTAGGAGAGTTGATGAAGCTCATTAGAAGAAGCTCCATAAAATATTTGCATTCTCTTTATGATTAATTTAGTTTTTGTGATGCTATTGTTATGTAAAGTTGACATCATTGGAAGCTTATGGCATTAATATGTAAACTTCGGTAGTTATTACGAATGATAGTGGAGAGACTTTTATGTCATAATAACTGGGAATAAGATGTCATGCAATTTATTTGTGCATGGAGCCATTTAAGACAAAGGGAAGCCATCCCATANCTTGAGTTTGCTAGATAAACTCTATAGAAAAAATTTCTTTCGAGTAGGAGAGTTGATGAAGCTCATTAGAAGAAGCTCCATAAAATAGTTGCATTCTCTTTATGATTAATTTAGTGTTTGTGATGCTATTGTTATGTAAAGTTGACATCATTGGAAGCTTATGGCATTAATATATAAACTTCGGTAGTTATTAAGAATGATAGTGGAGAGACTTTTATGTCATATTAACTGGGAATGAGATGTCATGCAATTTATTTGTGCATGGAGCCATTTAAGACAAAGGGAAGCCATCCCATAAATGTGGCAAAATCAATTCAAGGAAGGGAATGGTTTAAATGAAATAACATGTACCTAGAGCATATACACATGCACATGGGCATTCACGAAATCCATGAAATCGAAATATCATGTCAAAACCAAGAATAACGACAACTCAACCTCTACTTTTCAAGGAAACAATTCTACAAAACAAAGATCCACCACCTCCACTCCCTTTGAACTTTTGATCAACCAACTTCCTGGAATTTAGGATTTTTTTTTCTTATATTTTAAAGGTTTAAATGAGTTAAACTTCAATAATAGCTACTACTGTTGAATGAAAGTTATAAGAAATGTTCTTCATGAAAACCCTGCGTACTGCATTGGTTTGGAGGTTGGAGGCTTGGTTATTTTCATCCAACATGTTCCTTCAGTGAGCTGTAAATCTTTTGTTAAGTCAACAATATCACAATCCCATTCCATTATTTTTCTACCACTATTCTACATCATGTACACAACAATAAACCGCCAAATCCAAAAACTGAGAAAGCAACCGTCCAAAAAATATGGAAACTCTAATCTTGATGCAGTATGAGATTAGATATTTCATATAAAATCATTGCTTTGAGTAAGCTTAATTGTTCCAACTTTTACAAGAAGTTGCAAAATCTCTGGTAAATTTTCCACATGCCCAATCTAGAGAAATGAAATAAGGGTTATGGGATTTCAGTTCTTTTGGACTGTGGGTACAAAAGAACTGCATCAATAGCAGCTCGTCCAGCAGCACACCATACAAGAAAGATCAAAGCACTGTTGTTGCTCAAACAATAGCACTACCAACCTTCAACTCAGAATCCACAAAACAGTTATTTACCTGATCTTATATTTTGATTTTATTAAGTACTAGAATATATTTTATTTTCATCAGAAATCCTGATATGATTCCTAGAAAAATTGTGGTTTCATTCATAAGATGACATGCACAATTTGACATAATGAGCCATTTGATGCTAGACAAAAGTAACAAAAATGGTGCAGGCATTACAATTAATAATAATATTGCAATATAAAATAGTAGTATAAACAATTTACAAATAATTGGTTACTGAAGAAAATGAAGGATCAGATTGTAGCACAGTTAGGTTAGTCCTTTCTATTGTAGAAGGCCGTAGGTTTGAATCATAAAATAGCATGCATTATGAGTTATTAACTATTTTTCACAGCTTTTGGGTGGATGCATGCACCTATAGAATTCTATCACAAGATACATCCACTTGGTCAACCCCCCATAATGTTAATGTCTCTTGATTTTTTAAATGTATCCAATATATCCAAATGTGATATATATGCATAAGAATGAATGCAGTATCATATTATAATGAATTGAAATCAATTTGAAGAGTTAAGTTCTTTTGGAACTGGCTTGGTGGTTATCTTGTGAAGGTTAACTTAGCAGCTCACCTCTCCCCTTCCTTCGAAGAGTTTAAATTTATTTACTTGTGTCTAATTATTTTTCATTTTTATTTAATGGCTACCCTTCATTTACATGGCCTATTGAGTTATGGAGTTCACNCACCTCTCCCCATCCTTTGAAGAGTTTAAATTTATTTACTTCTGTCTAATTATTTTTCATTTTTATTTAATGGCTACCCTTCATTTACATGGCCTATTGAGTTATGGAGTTCACTCTCAATTCTTCCAAATATGCAGAGCAATTCTATTTCGTTGTAAGCATCACCAAAAATAGTCCAAAATCAATCCACTAGCCTTCACACCAACTCTGCACATCTTCACACCCTTTAGTAACTCCAAACCCTTATTTTCACTATCTCACCACATCATAAGCTCATCATAACCAACCTCTCATTCTGTCATAAACAGCGTGAATCATCCTTACAGGTTCCACACTCTCAAATAAAACACAAACAAGCCTATTCCCAATTGAAGCTCTCAACATCTCAAAACATACAACTTCCCAAATTTCCATTCACTCCAAGCCACCTTCATAAAAACCTACATTTATACACCATAAAAAAATTTCTAGCCCTACCACAAAATACATTTCTCCTCTCCATCATTTAGGACCAAAGATGAATATAGACAAATAACACCAGATTTTAAATTGTATAATTTGAGATGCACCTTAAATTGAGGAGCAAAAGAGTAACATTTAGGCATATAACTCACCAAGCGATTTTGAAATTTATATTTCCATAGGCTGAGGCATGCATCGAGGTGAATCTTAAAGTGACTAGGCACACCCCTCAATTTTTTAAGAACACACTTTTAAGTCAAGTTTAATTGGCATCAATAAAAAAAACAAAGAGCCTCATCTCCACACCACCATTGTGAGAGAGCCTGATGGGAACTACAAGAAGCAACATACCCAGAAGGCTAGCCAGCTGTTATGATGCTGTCACTTCTGGTTTACCACCGCTACAATTGTGTCATAGCAACTACTTTTGTCGCAGCTTCTTTTCAAAATATAGACCTCTTACCTAATTTTTCCTCTTTTGTTCGTTATCTATTTGTTCGCTGATTTTATTTATTTGATCTTCTCTCTTTTATACTCTTTACTTTGGGCTAAAATATTTTAATTTAGGAGTATCTAAATGATAAGAAATTTTTAAGAGAGTATGAAAATTTTGAGAAATAATAGAAAATAATCTTGCTTTAAAGCATAGAGCTCAAGTGCAACTTTCATGGAATGAGAAGATACATTTACTTGAATTGCGAATATCATGAAAAGAACTACAGGAGGTGTCCAATAATAATGGAATATCTTCCTAGTTCTCGTAAAAATTTTCACCATAAACTAATGTACTAAAGAAGTAAAGAAAAATTCATGCTTACATGAGTAAAGCAACTATGTCAAAAAAAATTAGCAAAAATAATTTAATGATGCAGTTGATAGTGACTTCTATAATGGTAACGGGACAGTGGCAAGTCTTCTTTTTCTCATAGGACAAAATCTCAAAAAAAAGGAGCTAAGAAACCAATGGAGTAAAATATGACAAATGTGCATGAAATGAATGACGGTATTCAGGGTGGCTTGCCAAATGCTTCCACAAAATAGTTATATGAACATTGGGAGATTCTTTTTTGATAATCTATATTTTTAAAATTTGGGTAACTTTGTCATCCTATTTTAACATATGTCAATCTATAAGTTCATGTATGAATTTAAACATAGATATTGAATGAGAAGTTGAGAAGTACCATAAAGATCATTGAGAAATTGAAGAAATGGTCACAAACTAGAGTTTACAATAATATCATACGGTTGATCAGATATTAAAAAATAGGAGTTTGATCAACACTCTTATTAACTATATTTTCTTTAAATAAATTCTAACATCAAACTAGATGAAAAATGAAAATAACATTTTTAAATTAATTGGAGTTATTGAGAAGATTGGAGAGCATTTTTCATTCAAAGTAGTCATTGAAAAATGCAAGCGCATACAAGGTGGCGGAAAATAAATTGATGGAGAAATACAAGCATCTTTACAACATTCCATGGGCCACATATTAATNAGTGATAATGGCAACGATATATATACGACATATTCATGATTGAAAAAGTAAAATACATAACACGAGTCCATCACATTTATAATACATAAGAAATAAATAGATAAGAGTCCACATAAATAGTCCATGTAACCCAACAGTAATAATGAAGTTACATAAAATAGCATTCAATCGTTCATAAAAGAACGCAAATAGGCAAGTCTAAATTCTGGGTCCAAAGTCTCAAAGAACTATTTGCGAGTTGAGTTCCCTAGCAACTTCACATACTTAACGTACATAGTACATAGTTTCGTCTTCCTTAATACCATGATATGTGTTAAGGATCTTAACACACTCCTGAATTGTGTTGTTCTTCACTGTTTTGGAATTTGTTTTGCAGATTTTGAGCAATGTCTCAATAGAATCTCTAATAAATGCGAAGCCTTTTTTCTTTTTTTCAGGTCGGGGATGTTTTGTTCCATCAGTGGATTGGACATCTGTGTGGATTTGGCTGAGATCTTCTCTTGAGTCACCTATATGCTCGGTCTCCATATCATGTGCTAAGCTTGCGAAGCCCGGCTCATTTGGGCTGAAAACATGAGCTCGTGTTGCTACAACGCTAGTGAACATACCATCTAACTTATCCTCTAAAGCTGATTCAATGCCAACCAATTTGAATTTTTTCGCCACTTGCACTACCTGTAACAACAAGAAAAACGTAATCAACTTTCAAAGCATTTTACTCTGAAAATATGTAGAAATAGTGATGTAGTTACCTCTCTAACTTTTTTGTTCACCATTCCTCAGGTGCATCAATTGTCCGCTTTAGTGGATCCCATCCCAATCCAGTTGATACCCTTTTGAGCTCTTTCCAAAATTTTCAGTACTTTTTTTTAATTGATCTTACTTGTTTTTTAATTTTATCCGATTGTAATCCCTTCCGGTTAATTCCTTGAATTTAGTCGTGAGATTCTGCCAATCTTCTTTATTAAAATAAATAGTGGGTCTATTTCCCAAATCGACCTCTCTCAGGCAGAGATCACAAAAATTATTAGTGGTATCTCTATCCCACATGACCGATAATCCGGCCTCTTTAGGTTTACTCATTTTTTACTGTGACATAAACGGATGGTAAGATGACATGTATGAAAAAAAAAATATACCTTTTATGCAAACGAAAGAGGGCATTTATTTTAAAGATAGAAGGATGTCAACCCACTTACAAATTCATGCATGTATAGTCTGTTACAGATGGCATGGTAACTAAGGACAATTAACTGTAATACTACAACATATTCACAACAAGTTTGTATGCTTTTTAATTTTTTTCAAAAAAAAATGGTATAACTATAGATGGAATGCTACCAACCATCCTGATAGAAATTTTCTTCATCCAAGTGTAAGTGTAGGTTAGACTTGGAAAAGCGATCTATCACAATCAAACTAAAATCCTTACTTTATTATGCTTGAGGCAGACCTACATGTAGTCCATGCTTACATTCAACCAAGACGACTTTGGAATAGGAAAATGGGTATAAAAACCATATGCTGTCTCGATTTTTAGGTAAGTGATACAACCTACTCTGATTGATATGCCTCTCCCCATTTCATGACAATCCAGGACATTAGAAGTTTAATTTCATTAGGGAAAGAGTTGTTGTTTGGAGTAGTGGAGGTATTTTTCACGTGATACAACCTGCTCTGATAGATAACCTTCACCTTTGATTCACAATATCCTCTTTGCACAAAAAACAAAAAGTTCTATTTTTCATCAACCAAAAGAAAAAAATTTTCTTTTNCTGAGAGTGATTGACTCAAATAATAAGTTAATGATCTTTTAATTTATAATGCAATAGAATTGATAGCAAAATACTTAGATGGAGATGAAAATAGAAAAAATTTAGAAGATTATAGAAAAAAAAAATGAAAACTTTGATTGCTATATTTGCAAACAAGATCTTATCTAAACCCTCAAAATCAATATGATCGGGAAATTCCACCAATCATGAGATCAAATATAGTTAATACCTTCAATTCATTAACTATTCTGTCAATTCTTCTTGATATGTTTCACCTTCCAATTCCCGTTGCATTTTATTATTTATCTCTTAAGAAATCCATTAAGTTATGGAATTTGAAGCATAACCCCCTTGTAAGTGAGACAGATCCTTTGGCAGTTGCTCATCTTCATAGATATACCTCCAACTCAGGACAACCCACCAACTTGGCAAATATCAATTTGGCTGCATTGTCTGCTTACCTGGTTTCTATCTCTTCAATGAAGAATATTTTTGGTCCAGGGCATTGATGAGGCATAATAGTTCCTAAATATTTTTATGAATTTGTATTTTATTTTTCTTGAAGGTATTTAATTGTATTAATGGAAAATGGTGAAAGAATTATGTAATAATTTATCATATAATTTTGTGAAAAATTGCAATGCAAGTTACAAACAATACAAAGTCGAGCTTCCACATCACCATGCAAATAAATG
Organism: Phalaenopsis hybrid cultivar; assembly: GCA_002079205.1. NCBI lineage: Eukaryota > Viridiplantae > Streptophyta > Magnoliopsida > Asparagales > Orchidaceae > Phalaenopsis > Phalaenopsis hybrid cultivar. The sequence goes on from JXCR01059308.1 coordinate 64,454, forward strand.
GTCAATAACTAGCCCTCCTTCAACAAGCTTCCACATCACCATGCAAATAAATGGTCAATAACTAGCCCTCCTTCAACAAGCTTCCACTCTAATGTGTTCACGCACGTTTGAAAAGTTACAGAACATATATTTAAAATTTTAAGTTGGTGCAAGCACTTGAGGAATTCCTCCACGATGTGCATTCTTCTTTATTCATCAAACGTACCCAAATGTTACATATGCATAAAAATGGTATATACTATCAAAATGTTACGAATTGATATGAATTTGAAAAGTCATCTTCTTTTGGAACTAGCTTGATGGCCATTTTCATGAGAACTACAAGATGGTTCTCCTCCACCCGTTCAATAGGTGAGGGTAGATTTATTCACATTCTTATTTTCCACAAATATTTAGTGTTTTACCTTTTTTGTAGTGCCCTACTCTCCAATCCTTCATCACCCCATGCAAAAGAATTATATATGTTTGTAAACTTCCTCAAAATATTTAAGAATCTTAAAGCTTGAATTCGCACCAAGTCAAAGCCTCTTAATAGCCCCAAGCTTTATATATAACAACTCATCACACCATATACTTATCAAGCAAGGCATTTATGCCTTCATATGACCAAAAAAATCATCCCCATGAGCTCACTCTAAACGAGAACCTAAACTAGCCTAACACCAATTGGAGGTCTCAGATATCTCAAAAATACAGTTTCCCAGAGTTCCATTCACTCCAAATCACTACCAACAGCTTCATAGAAACCTCCAACAACAACAACAACAACAACAACAACAAAGCCTTAATCCCACTATGTGGGGTCGGCTACATGGAATTCTTCTAAAGGTTAAATATGCAACAACAACAACAACAAAGCCTTAATCCCACTATGTGGGGTCGGCTACATGAATCCTTTTTACCATTGCGTCCTATTTAGTGTCATATTTTCATTTAGTTCTAGTAAATTAAGATCATTTTTAACCATTATTGACTTATTTACTGTCATATTTTCATTTAGTTCTAGTAAATTAAAAACCTCCATGCATCATAAAAAAATAAATAAATAAATAAGAAATATCCCAACTAATCCTTCTACTTAAAACATCTTTCCTATACCAATATCTATATGACTTGGATTTATAGTCTGAAACCAATATTTCAAAGGATTGTAAAAGAACTGCAATTTGCCCCAAAAAAAATAACAAGATAAAAAATCACTGAATGCTGTGTTCAAGAAGGTGAAGCAATAAAAGAGTTTCGGAACAAATAAATCACAAATACGATTGAAATCAAGATCCCATTAAATTTGTATGTTAGACCAGCTTAAGTCGTCAAAAAGAAAAAAATGGCTACCAAACTTGTTGAATAATATAGAAATAAATTCACATGCAATTTTTTTATTGGTGCAGGCATTCATTGATAAACTAGACAATAAAAAAATAAGAAGATTTAGGGCCTATTTGGGGCAGCTTGTAAGTGCGGCGGTGTTTTTGAAAACGCCGTCTAACCGTTTGTTTTGCGCGTTTTTGAATACGCTTCCTGCCGCGTTTGAGTTTTTTACACTAAACGCAGGCTGCGGGTCGACCCCCAAGGTCAACCTGTGGGCCGCATTACAGAATAAGTTGTTTATCCTGAAATGCACAAATTGCGTCAAACAAACATTTAAATACATACCACCCAATTACTATTTATATATCTAGAACCCAAGCTTCAATTTTACATACATACTACCTTTACCTATATGCATGAAAACTTGTGTTTCATTTTTTAAAAGTTAAAATGATGGTATTTTTTTAAAGTGATATGAAAGATTTGGGTGGTGTAAATGTAAAACGTAAAGTTTAGGTGTTGCATATTTGAATACAAAGGAATTGGGTGGTATGCATGTCAAAGACCCTAAAAAATATTGTTGATGATATTCGGATTTCTACCCGTTTCATAACTTTCTATGCACCGAAAAAATTAAATACTAGTGTTTTACATTGCTAAAAAACATACCCAGACATTAGGCATAACTCATTATTCTAGATTAACTACACTAAACATTTCATGATTACCAAGATTACAAAATTATGAGAATAAAAATGCTAAAAAAATTGAAAAATGTAACTCATCAAATCAAAATGAAAGCATTACGGGACCAAAAAAAACATAATTAAAAAAATGTTGCATAGTACTGGACAAGCACTTAAATAGCTTACAAGGGTGTCAATTTGAGTGATAATATTAGCATAGTGCAGTGCTAGGCCAGCTGGACCCAGTCTCCGGTTACTAGCAATAGATCCTTTCACTGGTTTATCCCCATCTGCAATTTTATTGAACCAAATGAAAAATAATGAGCATAAACAAAAGCAAAATGCATGTAATATAGGCAAATATTTAAGATAAAAAAGGCTTTAGAAGTTGCTTCATAATTCATTTATTGACTGATAATAACACATGAAAACCAATTTAAGTTATATACCAACCAAAAAAATAAACAAGCTCCACACATAAAATGATAAACAGCAATTTCACACATCTTTGAGAGGTAATGTAAGGTATCATAGCAAATTAACATATGTAAAAATTTCATGAACGCAATGTTGAAACTAGTTGTGTGTGCATAAGAGCTCATTATCATACAGAATGGAACACTGAAAAAAGCACGCCTACTCCAAAGCTAAACAATCCAACTTGCATCACTAAGTCATCAATTATAATGAGCTGCTTCTTGAAAATGATTCGGCTGCTACTTTATAAAATAAGACGCCCTTGCAACACTTTCTCACTACTGCGGTTAAGCATTGTGCACAAAATAGAATGAACTGGCATACCATGTCAAAAAAAAATTTCAAAGATGCCAAGTCTCTTCAAAATAACTGCATATACAAGACAAAATGACAAATAACGCTGATTCCACACAACTTCTAAACTTACATCTTCTCCGTTCTCCTCACAGGAATGGATGATATTTACTTGCATNTGTGATAATGGCAACGATATATATACGACATATTCATGATTGAAAAAGTAAAATACATAACATGAGTCCATCACATTTATAGTACATAAGAAATAAATAGATAAGAGTCCACATAAATAGTCCATGTAACCCAATAGTAATAATGAAGTTACATAAAATAACATTCAATCGTTCATAAAAAAACGCAAATAGACAAGTCTAAATTTTGGGTCCAAAGTCTTAAAGAACTATTTGCGAGTTGAGTTCCCTAGCAACTTCACATAACGTACATAGTTTCGTCTTCCTTAATACCAGGATATGTGTTAAGGATCTTAACACACTCCTGAATTGTGTTGTTCTTCGCTGTTTTGGAATTTGTTTTGCAGATTTTGAGCAATGTCTCAATAGAATATTTAATAAATGCGAAGCCTTTTTTATTTTTTTCAGGTCGGGGATGTTTTGTTCCTTCAATGGATTGGACATCTGTGTGGCTGAGATATTCTCTTGAGTCACCTATATGCTCGATCTCCATATCATGTGCTAAGCTTGCAAAGCCCGACTCATTTGGGCTGAAAACATGAGCTCCTGTTGCTACAACACGAGTGAACATACCATCCAACTTATCCTCCAAAGCTGATTCAATGCCAGCCAATTTGAATTTTTTCGCCACTGGCACTACCTGCAACAATAAGAAAAATGTAATCAACTTTCAAAGTATTTTACTCTGAAAATATGTGGAAATAGTGTAGTTACCTCTCTAACTTTTTTGCTCACCATTCCTCAGGTGCATCAATTGTCTGTTTTAGTGGATCCCATCCCAATCCAGTTGATCCCCTTTTGAGCTCTTTCCAAAATTTTTAGTACTTTTTTTTAATTGATCTTACTTGTTTTTTAATTTTATCCGATCGTAATCCCTTCCGGTTAATTCCTTGAATTTAGTCGTGAGATTCTGCCAACATTCTTTATTAAAATAAATAGTGGGTCTATTTCCCAAATCGATCTCTCTCAGGCAGAGATCACAAAAATTATTAGTGGTCTCTCTATCCCACATGACCGATGATCCGACCTCTTTAGGTTTACTCATTTTTTACTGTGACATAAACGGATGGTAAGATGACATATATGAAAAAAAAAAACCTTTTATGCAAACGAAAGAGGGCATTTATTTTAAAGATAGAAGGATGTCAACCCACTTACAAATTCATGCATGTATGGTCTGTTACAGATGACATGCATGGTAACTAAGGACAATTAATTGTAATACTATAACATATTCACAACAAGTTTGTATGCTTTTTAAATTTTTTCAAAAAAAAAAATGGTATAACTATAGATGGAATGCTACCAACCATCCTGATAGAAATTTTCTTCATCCAAGTGTAAGTGAAGGTTAGACTTGGAAGAGCGATCTATCACAATCAAACTAAAATCCTTAATTTATTATGCTTGAGGCAGACCTACATGTAGTCCATGCTTACATTCAACCAAGATGACTTTGGAATAGGAAAATGGGTATAAAAACCATATGCTGTCTCGATTTTTAGGTTAAGGGATACAACCTACTCTGATAGATATGCCTCTCCCCATTTCATTACAATCCAGGACATTCGAAGTTTAATTTCATTAGGGAAGGAGTTGTTGTTTGGAGTAGTGGAGATATTTTTCACGTGATACAACTTGCTCTGATAGATAACCTTCACCTTTGAATCACAATATCCTCTTTGCACAAAAAACAAAAAGTTCTATTTTTCATCAACCAAAAGAAAAAAATTTTCTTTTTTTTTTCACTCAATTCCTTGCCAACCAAAATAATGAGTAAATTCAACTCAATCCTTCAAACATTTTTAATTCCTTCTTCATTTCCTTACTTTCAACTCCTTAAAACCAGAAACTCTAAACAAACCATAAGGAATGAACTCACATAGAAACATAAAACAAAACAGTAACAAACAAAAAATTCAACCCAATTTCAAAAAATTCCAGAACCGATCATAGTAATCATGAACCACAAATATAAGTTTTCTGGCATTACTATGGATCAAATATAGGAGCATATTTCTCAAAAACCAGAAAGATCTAAACCTACAAAACCCTAAAACAACTGCTTCTTACTCAAAAAATGTAAACGATGTTCATTTTTATGGATCTAACAGTAACCATGAACCGACGATGATTGTATCAGATCATAAAGCCATGAAACGCTAAATACATTATCACAGGAAAAACTACACACTGAGGGAGGACGAGACGGGAGAGGAGAAACCCAAAAAATGCAAGAAGAAGAAGAGGAATGAGAGGAGGGTGCACGATTTTCTTTTACCAGTATATACCTTCTTCTTGGGGTAGCTAGGGCACGATCGCTCGAGCGAAGAACCAGGGCAAGCGAGAGCAGCAAGGGCAGCATAGGAAAATAGCCTGCCTAAACGCGATACACACCTATAGCCCCGCGTTTACTGTTTAGCCTAAACAGTGAAACACGGGTTTTAAAAACGCACGTGAAAAGCATAAACCAAACACTAATGCGGCGTTTTCAAGCCGCACTTTTAAGCTGCCTCAAACGGGCTCGACATCCATACAATATACAGAAGTAGAGTGAAAGGTGAAAAACGACTATCATCCTTTTAAGTTTCATTTTGCTTATACGAGTTTACCTATTGTTGAAGCTGAAGATTATACCATAAAAAATNTTAATTCCTTCTTCATTTCCTTACTTTCAACTCCTTAAAACCAAAAACTCTGAAGAAACCATAAGGAATGAACTCACATAGAAACATAAAACAAAACAGTAATAAACAAAAAATTCAACCCAATTTCAAAAAATTCCAGAACCGACCATAGTAACCATGAACCACAAATATAAGTTTTCTGGCATTATTATGGATCAAATATAGGAGCATATTTCTCAAAAACCTGAAAGATCTAAACCCACAAAACCCTAAAACAACTGCTTCTTACTCAAAAAATGTAAACGATGTTCATTTTTATGGATCTAACAGTAACCATGGACCGACGATGATTGTATCAGACCAGAAAGCCATGAAACGATAAATACATTATCATAGGAAAAACTACACATCGAGGGAGGACGAGACGGGAGAGGAGAAACCCAAAAAATGCAAGAAGAAGAAGAGGAATGAGAGGAGGGTGCACGATTTTCTTTTACCAGTATATACCTTCTTCTTGGGGTAGCTAGGGCACGATCGCTCGAGCGAAGAACCAGGGCAAGCGAGAGCAACATGGGCAGCAGAGGAAAATAGCCTGCCCAAACGCGATACGCACCTATAGCCCCGCGTTTACTGTTTAGCCTAAACAGTGAAACGCGGGTTTTAAAAATGCACGTGAAAAGCACAAACCAAACACTAAGGCGGCATTTTCAAGCCGTACTTTTAAGCTGTCTCAAACGGGCTCGACATCCATACAATATACAAAAGTAGAGTGAAAGGTGAAAAACGACTACCATCATTTTAAGTTTCATTTTGCTTATACGAGTTTACCTATTGTTGAAGCTGAAGATTATACCATAAAAAATACTTCTAGATTGATTTTCATCAATTTTTATAATTGTTTATAACCATGTGGAAAAATGAGTATGATTTAAGTAGATATAGAAGCCCTTTTAAAACTTTGGTTTTACTTATATATTTCTCCAATTCCAATCCACTATATGTTGAATCATTATCTCGTATCTTTAATTCTAAGTCTTCTGATCCTTTATACTAGAGATCACAATTCTTCTTATGCAATTAGAACTACATCAGTTGACAATGAAATGATTTTGTGTTTGTGTTTGCTCGAATGCATCTGTTAATTTGTTTGTCATGCATACAAAAACCTATTTATTTTTATATTTATATGTATATATATATCCAGATATAATGAGTTTAATTTGAAATTTTAAAAAATTTCATCGATGGTAATATTTTTAGCTCTAACAAAATTTGAAATTCAATTGTTAGTTGGGCTCTTTTAAGTGTACTTAGAGTTTCTTATTTTCATTTCGACTCAAATTTGACCTTGACCTCAAAATCTTAGGTTTTGATCTAAGGTTGGCCAACTTGAACTTGGCTCGTTATCATCTCAACCTAATTCATTGGGATATGCTTGCTATAAGGTTATTGATGATGATTCCTCAGATTTAATCTAAAATCATTCTAGTAAACTTTTATAAAAATTTCAAAAAGTGGTCTAATAGTTGTTGAAAATTTTGTAAATCCTTTGAAACAAGAATTCTGAGAATGATAGTTTACATATATGTGTGCTTCCCTATTACTTAAATCTTTTCAATTTAGAATTTCTAGCATTTCGTAAGATAACTATAAATGCAAATCAAAACGTAAGCATGGTTATAATTTTTTTTTTATGTAGTTAGATTAAGCATTTATCATGCAGATTTTCAATTAGAAAATCCATTTTCCCTTGCAAAATATTTTGGAAAATGTGTAAACACGAGTTTCTGATTGTATCAATTAACTACTGTTAGAGTTGAAATTTTGAAAATTCAGTATGGTCATAAGTTTGCTAAGTCATGATACCGGTCGTAGTAGTTATGGTTATGGTTATATAGTTTTATGCATATTTATGAAATATTAACATTTCTCTAATGTATAGATGGTAATTAAAATGCTAAAAATAAATTGAATTGAAGTAGAAAACCATTGGAATTTTAATTTTGATTGGCGTTCGCTGTTCGTTGTGTTTTCAATTTTATTTTATTTTTATTGAAAGTAACAAATAATTGTTAAGCATTATGGGCTTGTGACTTGTAATTATGTGAGTTTGTTGCATGACTTTTTACATCTTATTATAGATCTGCATTAGAAACCCTTAACATTAGATGCACATTTGGATTTTTTTGCCATGATAGCATTTTTCCTTGGGTTAGTTCCACTTACATGATGTACATCATTAAGCACATAAATGTTTTTTTTTTATTTCTGAACTTAAAAGTTTTTTTAAGCAATTTATTATCTTAATCTATGATGAATACGTTCATGAATAATTGCATTTGTGAGGACTGAATAATCTTAATAAAATTAAGCGTCTAGCAGTGAAGTCTTGTTTGAAAGCTAGAATGCAGCAGATAAATGGATATTAGTGCATGGTGGATGTTTCATATCAGTGCAGGGGAGGTGCGGAAGTAACTCAAATTAACCTGAGGGTTGTGGCAGTTGATAAAATAATCAATCTGTTATGAGGAAACAGTAAAAGCTGTATTGCCTGTTCTTTTATTTGATGCCAAAATTTATTGTGCTGGAGTCGGCATGGTCATGCTTAAAATAAAAGCAGTCTTTTTCTTATGGTACTTTCATGTTAGATTTGTGAGGTAGCTGCTGGTTGGCCTGGTACTGAGTTTTTGTATTGGACATTATAACCACTTTATGGCAGTCTTTTTTTTGGAATCAAGCATCTTTAGTATTGTTTTCTTCGAGCATATTTTTTCTTACCTGCGTATCATTTAATTTATGTGCAGGAGACAGTCTCCAAATATTAAAGCAAGAGCTAAAAGCCCAAAAGAAACATGTAAAGAGCTTAAAGAAAAAGTCTCTTTGGTCCAGAACTTTGGAAGAGGTGGGTAGTTACCGGCGCCTTCGCCTTCATATTGAGTTGTTTGATTATGTGTCTCCCATGAATTACATCACCTATTATCTTATTAGCTTGGAGTTCTCGTTTGATTCCATCCCTTTTTCTATTTATATTGTTTTCATTGATGGTTATTAAATTTATTTTGTGCAAAAAGCTGACGGTTGTTTGTTATAGGTCATGGAGAAACTTGTAGATGTTGTCGACTTCTTGAATCTGGAGATCCATAATGTCTTCGGTAGTTCGGGTACTCATTTAGCATTTGTTTTAAGCTTTTTAAGCTATTTTTATTTCATGCTGTGGAGTAAGCATGCAAGTAAATATCATCCATTCCTGTGAAGAGAACGGAGAAGATGTAAGTTTAGAAGTTGTGTGGAATCAGAGTTATTTGTCAATTTGTCATGTATATGCAGTTATTTTGAAGAGACATGGCATCTTTGAAAGTTTTTTTTTGACATGGTATGCCAGTTCCCTCTATTTTGTGCACAATGCTTAACAGCAGTAGTGAGAAAGTGTTGCAAGGGCGTCTTATTTTATAAAGTAGGAGCTGAATCATTTTCAAGAAGCAGCTCATTATAATTGATGACTTAGTGATGCAAGTTGGATTGTTTAGCTTTGGAGTAGGCGTGCTTTTTTCAGTGTTCCATTCTGTATGATAATGAGCTCTTATGCACACACAACTAGTTTCAACATTGCGTTCATGAAATTTTTACATATGTTAATTTGCTATGATACCTTACATTACCTCTCAAAGATGTGTGAAATTGCTGTTTATCATTTTATGTGTGGAGCTTGTTTATTTTTTTGGTTGGTATATAACTTAAATTGGTTTTTATGTTTTATTATCAGTGAATAAATGAATTATGAAGCAACTTCTAAAGCCTTTTTGATCTTAAATATTTGCCTATATTACATGCATTTTGTTTTTGTTTATGCTCATTATTTTTCATTTGGTTCAATAAAATTGCAGATGGGGATAAACCGGTGAAAGGATCTATTGCTAGTAACCGGAGACTGGGTCCAGCTGGCCTAGCACTGCACTATGCTAATATTATCACTCAAATTGACACCCTTGTAAGCTATTTAAGTGCTTGTCTAGTACTATGCAACATTTTCTTAATTATGTTTTTTTTGGTCCCGTAATGCTTTCATTTTGATTTGATGAGTTACATTTTTCCAATTTTTTTAGCATTTTTATTCTCATAATTTTGTAATCTTGGTAATCAAGAAATGTTTAGTGTAGTTAATCTAGAGTAATGAGTTATGCCTAATGTCTAGGTATGTTTTTAGCAATGTAAAACACCAGTATTTAATTTTTTCAGTGCATAGAAAGTTAAGAAACGTGTAGAAATCCGAATATCATCAACAATATTTTTTAGGGTCATTGACATGCATACCACCCAATTCCTTTGTATTCAAATATGCAACACCTAAACTTTAAGTTTTACATTTATACCACCCAAATCTTTCATATCACTTTAAAAAAATACCATCATTTTAACTTTTAAAAAATGAAACACAAGTTTTCATGCATATAGGTAAAGGTGTTATGTATGTAAAATTGAAGCTTGGGTGCTAGATATATAAATAGTAATTGGGTGGTACGTATTTAAGTGTTTGTCTGGGACAGCTTGTGCAATTTATGATAAACAGCTTATTCTATAACGTGGCCTGTAGGTTGACCTTGGGGTCGACCCGCGGCCTGCGTTTAGTGTAAAAACCTCAAACGCGGCAGGAAGCATCTTCAAAAACGCGCAAAACAAAATGTTAGACGGCGTTTTTAGAAACGTCGCCGCACTTATAAGCTGCCCCAAACGGGCCCTAAATGTTCTTATTTTTTTATTGTCTAGTTTATCAATGAATGCCTGCACCAATAAAAAAATTGCATGTGAATTTATTTCTATATTTATTCAACAAGTTTGGTAGCCGTTTTTTTCTTTTTGACTACTTAAGCTGGTCTAACATACAAATTTAATGGGATCTTGATTTCAACCGTATTTGTGATTTATTTGTTCCCAAACTCTTTTATTGCTTCACCTTCTTGAACACAGCATTCAGTGACTTTTTATCTTGTTATTTTTTTGGGGCAAATTGCAGTTCTTTTACAATCCTTTGAAATATTGGTTTCAGACTATAATTCCAAGTCATATAGATATTGGTATAGGAAAGATGTTTTAAGTAGAAGTATTAGTTGGGATATTTCTTATTTTTTATTTTTTGTTTTTTATGATGCATGGAGGTTTTTAATTTACTAGAACTAAATGAAAATATGACACTAAATAGGACGCAATGGAGAAAAGGATTCATGTAGCCGACCCCACGTAGTGGGATTAAGGCTTTGTTGTTGTTGTTGCTGTTGTTGGAGGTTTTTATGAAGCTGTTGGTAGTGATTTGGAGTGAATGGAACTCTGGGAAACTGTATTTTTGAGATATCTGAGACCTCCAATTGGTGTTAGGCTAGTTTGGGTTCTCGTTGAGAATGAGGTCATGGGGATGCTTTTTTTGGTCATATGAAGGCATAAATGCCTTGCTTGATAAGTATATGATGTGATGAGTTGTTGTATATAAAGCTTGGGGCTATTAAGAGGCTTTGACTTGGTGCGAATTCAAGCTTTATTCTTAAATATTTTGAGGAAGTTTACAAACATATATAATTCTTTTGCATGGGGTGAAGGGTTGGAGAGTAGGACACTACAAAAAAGGTAAAACACTAAATATTTGTGGAAAATAAGAATGTGAATAAATCTACCCTCACTTATTGAACGGGTGGAGGAGAACCATTTTGTAGTTCTCATGAAAATGGCCATCAAGCTAGTTCCAAAAGAAGATGACTTTTCAAATTCATATCAATTCGTAACATTTTGATAGTATATACCATTTTTATGCATATGTAACATTTTGGGTACGTTTGATGAATAAAGAAGAATGCACATCGTGGAGGAATTCCTCAAATGCTTGCACCAACTTAAAATTTTAAATATATGTTATGTAACTTTTCAAACGTGCGTGAACACATCAGAGTGGATGCTTGTTGAAGGAGGGCTAGTTATTGACCATTTATTTGCATGGTGATGTGGAAGCTCGACTTTGTATTGTTTGTAACTTGCATTGCAATTTTTCACAAAATTATATGATAAATTATTACATAATTCTTTCACCATTTTCCATTAATACAATTAAATACCTTCAAGAAAAATAAAATACAAATTCATAAAAATATTTATGAACTATTATGCCTCATCAATGCCCTGGACCCAAAATATTCTTCATTGAAGATATAGAAACCAGGTAAGCAGACAATGCAGCCAAATTGATATTTGCCAAGTTGTTGGGTTGTCCTGAGTTGGAGGTATATCTATGAAGATGAGCAACTGCCAAAGGATCTGTCTCACTTAAAAGGGGGTTATGCTTCAAATTCTATAACTTAATGTATTTCTTAAGAGATAAATAATAAAATGCAATGGGAATTGGAAGGTGAAACATATCAAGAAGAATTGGCATAATAGTTAATGAATTGAAGGTATTAACTAGATTTGATCTCATGATTGGTGGAATTTCCTGATCATATTGATTTTGACTGTTTAGATAAGATCTCGTTTGCAAATATAGCAATCGAAGTTTTCATTTTTTTTTTCTATAATCTTCTAAATTTTTTCTATTCTCATCTCCATCTAAGTATTTTGCTATCATTTCTATTGCATTATAAATTAAAAGATCATTAACTTATCATTTGAGTTAATCACTCTCAAGGCATGAAACAAGGCCTTTGTAATTGTGATGGCAGATTTACACTTGGCTAAATTCTTTCATTTGAGACAATCTACTCACTTTTTCCCCTTCATGTGTTTTTTCCTATGCACAATTTATCCTTTTTGTAGAGGTGAACATATCCTTAAAAAATTATGTTGCTTCTAAGATACTTTGTAAAGGTTAGTGTATTGTGGCAAATCTTGTGGCTGCTAGTTCAATTAATTATTTTTTAGAGAACTCAACTATAAATATAAACAAATTTAAATATCATTTTGCCTTTAATAAACAATTCTTATTTTGCTGCAGCTCTCTAAGTTTCCTAAGTATTAATATGTGGCCCATGGAATGTTGTAAAGATGCTTGTATTTCTCCATCAATTTATTTTCCGCCACCTTGTTTGCACTTGCATTGTCAATGACTACTTTGAATGAAAAATGCTCTCCAATCTTCTCAATAACTCCAATTAATTTAAAAATGTAATTTTCATTTTTCATCTAGTTTGATGTTAGAATATATTTAAAGAA
>JXCR01059319.1:5904-17378 GCA_002079205.1 Phalaenopsis hybrid cultivar
ATTTTCATTATGAAAAAGTTACAAACAAAATGAAGTGCACATGCTGGAATAAAATATGAAACAAAACTTAGAATATAAGAATATGCTTATTCTTTAATCTATTCAATATAAACAACTTACACAAAATGCATGCAACTCAAGGCATCAATTACCTTGTCGTTGACTCGGAGAAAATATTAGGTGTGTCATTCAAACGCCCGGACCGCTACGTGTGTTGAATCACAAATTCTCTTTTGCGAACACACGTCATCAGAGTTAGGGCTAAGTGAAGGAGAACGAGAGAGAGAGAGAGAGAGAGAGAGAGAGCAGTGGGGGAAGAGATCCCTTAATTCATTGTTATGGAAAGAATAGACAGTTATGGAAACCATCTTTAATACAATTAATGTGATATCATGTTTACATTATAACTGGAATGTGGTACGACAGTGATTGGTGGATCGGCCTACTTCGGCCCGATCCGCCGAAGCGACCAACTGTGTGATGGTCCCTTATGACTAGGTAGATCAGTTGGCTAGTCGAGATCTGTTGGACTTTTAGGAATCCTTGGCAGTTGGAGCCGTAAAGTAATCCATCGGCTGGATCCATTAGTACTGAAGGTCAATTGACTTAGTCGTGCTATTGGTTTTCAGTTGACCGGTTCGGATCAAGCTCCTTAAATTTCAATGTTTTCATTGTTAAGCCGTCATTTTTAGTCGTATGATCGCTCTATGTTTCGTGCTGACAATTTTGGTGCATACAACGTGATTGAGCAAGCTATTGTGTACAATAGTGTGATAGAATCCACGCCATCAACCGCACCCGCGAGCATCCGCACCTAATATTTTTTCGTCAACTCCCGCGTCATCTCTAAATAAAATAAATAAATACCACATTTAGCATTTATAAAATTCAATCTTAACTTTTTTGCGATTTCAATCTCAATTTTATTTTTTACAGATATTTTCATTTTTTTTAAATTAAAATAGTAATATTTTTATGTGATATGAAAGATTTTGGTGATATTAATGTAATAATCAAAGTATACATATATAAATATATAGGATTTTGGGATGTATACATGTAAATACCCCCATTTAATTAGAAGTCTGCCAAGGGACAAGTAGCTCCAAACTTTTAGCTGTGAGCAACTTAATTAATGGTCATTAGACTAATGGCCAGTCCTTTTAAGGGCTGCCACTAATTACAGACTAACAGTTACGATTTATAAATATAAATTTATATGATATTTGCTTCATAACAACCCCGTATCTCTGTGATTAAGAGAGACCCCCCTTCTGTATCATTTAATGCATATCATCATATAAGATTCCATATGCAACATTTTAAATTAATATAGTCCATAGTTTATGGAAGTGGACGCTTTTGTTGTTTTCTTTTGTAATTTTTACAATTTATGTGAAAAATACTACAAAATTTTTGTCCTTTTTCGAAGTTCTTTATTAATTTAATATTAATTATATTAATATATAAATTATTGCACCTATGGTTGGGCACGCTTAGCCGACAGGAATATTCATTAATAGGGATGAAATCAGGGAGAAAATGAGTGGCTCTCAACCACCTATATTTAAGAANGGGTCCACAAAGCTAAGCATATGATTCTCGAAAGTGGCATTAACCTCCTAATTTATGCAAGGAGAGAATAACAATCATTCCGATAGACCTCATAAAATCTATGTAATAAACACACTTGTGTCAGTCATATTGGCCTTCTTGACCATNCCACAAAGCTAAGCATATGATTCTCGAAAGTGGCATTGACCTCCTAATTTATGCAAGGAGAGAATAACAGTCATTCCGATAGACCTCATAAAATCTATGTAATAAACACACTTGTGTCAGTCATATTGGCCTTCTTGACCATGACAACATTTGCCAACTAGGCAAAATGATGTACTTCATGTATGAACTTCACCTTAAAAAGTTTATTGACGTCTCATTTTATTGCTTCTAAGCAATCTGAAACCTTTTTTTTTTTTTTTTTTTGAATGATAAGCCTAACCGTTGGATCAAATTTAAGAGAGTGCATGATTATCTCAAGTATAATATCAGGCTTCTTCATTGGGCTCAAGTTTAAATTTTTACATATGAAGTCTCTATACTCCTACCGTTCCTCATCATGGATAAGGACCCAATTTTACGCTCCTTTAACAATCTATACTCCTACCTTTCCTCATCATGGATAAGGACCCAATTTTCTGCGCCTNGATAAGGACCCGATTTTACGCTCCTTTAACAATCTATACTCCTACCTTTCCTCATCATGGATAAGGACCCAATTTTATGCTTCTTTAACAATGCAATAGAAACCAAAACCTTAATGTGAGTCGCCCTTTGCAATTCTCCTACTCTCTAAGGTCAGAGTTATTAATGTTAAGCGCACAAAGAACGTGGGTAAGCTTCTCTTTAATAATTGTGCCACATGTTTGTTTCCCGCACCACAGTGGTCCCAATAAGGATCATAGAANACCTTTGCAATTCTCCTACTCTCTAAGGTCAAAGTTATTAATGTTAAGCGCACAAAGAACATGGGTAAGCTTCTCTTTAATAATTGTGCCACATGCTTGTTTCCCGCAGCACAGTGGTCCCAATAAGGATCATAGAATTCACCTTTACATAAATGACAAAAGCAACAGTGTCAAAGATTTAACTAGAGGGGCCTCCCAAAGATATTGTTGTAGTTTGACTCAACTTTGGCTTTCACAAATTGGATCGAGTCACTCGTCAAGGAAATATTTTTAGTGCAACAAAGTGATAGTCCCTTCAACTCTCATCAAATGATTTTCTAACTCATACAACAGTCCCTATAAGCTGCTAGAGTTTTTGACACTAGACCAAATTAAATAGAGTAGAATATCGATGGAAATACAATTGACAATCAGAAACCACTGGGAATTGAAGCATGTGTTGTTAACACCGACATCAATAACAAGCACTTAATTTAGACTATTTTGAGGCCAGAGTTGTCTATATTATGGAGCAAGAGGCAAGAGGCTTACTCGGCACTCCGGTACAATGATCAAAACTTACCTGATTGTAATGATCAAAACTTGTCTTCCTTCAGTTATTTGCATGACTCAATGATATGCTCAACTCTCCGATGAAAGTGGTTGTATTGACACAAACATCCAAAGTTTGGCTTTAGTGGTTATAGCTAATTAAAAATCTCCTCATCCTAAATGTAGAGTACAATTTTGATGTGGGGCGTGCGAAGAAAACTATACTCTTATTTGGGCTCATGATGTTGTTAAGGTGAGAATGGAGGGAAACTTTAATTTGTTGGTTGCTCATGTTTCTGCATCAGATAATTATGCATCCCCTTCCTAAGCATTCTTGTGTTTAAATGAAGATTGTTTGACCTACTTCCTTGACTGTAATTTTGGTCTCAAGACTATGAATGAGTTCTACATAATGACAGACTATATCATGCATTTGTCAGAATTAAAAAAAAAAAAAAACTAAAACAAAAGGCCTCNTCAAGACTATGAATGAGGTCTACATAATGACAGACTATATCATGCATTTGTCAGAATTAAAAAAAAAAAAAACTAAAACAAAAGGCCTCGCAGAAAAATCTCTTAAAGCAACTTAAGGTCCTCCTCCGAATTTTGTAGGCCACCAAGACCAGGTGTCTAGAGTTAAAGGATTGATTCCTAATATGATGAAAATTTCAGTAAAAGAGGCCTTGTTATAAAGATTATTAGTAAAGATGCATCTCTAGTTAACAGAGCAGAAACAAGCAAGAAAGACTGATCCTTTGTTATAAAGATGGATACAAGTACTTCATGAAAAGCATAGTTTCAATAGTNTTTGTTATAAAGATTATTAGTAAAGATGCATCTCTAGTTAACAGAGCAGAACCAAGCAAGAAAGACTGATCCTTTGTTATAAAGATGGATACAAGTACTTCATGAAAAGCATAGTTTCAATAGTTTCAAAAAAATATCGTGAATCAAAATAATATTTATTGGTGGCAATATCTGAATCACCAGGAATCTCAAGCAATGCTAATCATTAAAATAGAATAAATCAAATTTTATCCAAGCGTTAAGGAAAACAAACAACAAGAGTAAGTTATTTCTAAACATATTTGAATTAAGATTGAGGATCATCAAACAACAATGTATGCTCGAAAAATATTGTCCTAATTAGTATCAGGAATTACCCTTTCACTTTACAAAAAATTAGCGAACGAAAACCAGCACCTATTGCATAGAATGATATTGCACAAATGGGCTAAGAATGTCTGGTGCTCATAAAGTATTGATCTTACACGATACCCCTTATTCAGCACACAAGCTTTGAACCCAAACCAATTGGATGGGCTAACAAGGGCCAACCCCGGGTTGTAAGAAATCCTTTTTTTTTTAAAGTAAAATTTACACAAACGGGCTAGGGTTCACATTGACATAAAGTACAAAGTTGCAGGTTTGGAATCTCACAAACATTAAAACTAAGAATGGAATCTTCACATTTAACTTTGTAAGAAGCATCGCATGAAGCATTAAATTATTTATAATTTATATAGTTTTTTTTCATTGGTTTTAATTTCCTTTTTGTTTTATTTCCTAACCTAAGCTAGTTCATGTGATTTGACATGATTTCAATTTTGATTCAATTTAAACTAATAGCCAATTCATCAAAGTCATTTTTTATTTTCAAGCCAGACTGATTGTTGTAGCACCCTGAAAGGATGGCTTTGATCCTATAATTGGATTTATGAAAGTATTCACTTAAGGTTTTTGAAATTATTCATTCTAATTAAAGATAAAAAATAAACATAGGCTGCATTGGTTTGGTGACTTCCGGTTCATCCTGCAAATTGTTTTCTTGTGATGCAAAGCAATTAGAAGTTGTCAAGCATATAATTTGTGATGGAGGACTTTCAGCTTGTAGGCAAGCCATAATAAAAATGTGAATTTTTTAATCTCTTGGGAATTAATTCAAATTCATGAAGTAAAACTTTCCCAATCTTATTTATTAGATGGGATTATGAGGAATCAAAATAGTGATCTAAGTCATGTAATCAGAAATTTTTAGTTTGAATATCATATCTTTCTAATGTTAAATCATTTGAGTGCATGTTGATTGTAAGTTTCCATTGAGAGCAATACAAATTCAACTATCATCTTCTTGGAAGGTATCTCCTTATACTAATGTATGGACTGATTCTTTTTTAGTGGATAAATTTGTTGCTAGATCTATTTCATATATAAAAATTATTATTGGCTTATTTAATGATTTTGATCCAAAAGTGACATCAAAAATTTTTTTTTCAAATTAATTTGATGTGCAAACTGATTTTATTTGTTTCCAATTTTTTGCTAAAATTCTCTGATATTATTGGATTGTTTCATTATCAATTGTTCTTAAATTCTAGTATCATGTATTTTCATTAAAAGAAATTTGTTGGATTAACAAAAAACTTGCAACATATGAATATACAATTTTCCTTTTCATAAATGCATATTTCGCATCAAATTGATTGCATTAGAAAATCCTAACCATAAATCACCTTGCATTAACCACTGAAAAAATTGAAGTTAATGTTTCCATTTGAAGCTCCATCTTCCATAAAAAGTTCAAAACCAAGGCAATGCTCCTAAAAATTGACAAAAATGGGAATCAAATAGATCATAAATTGTGTGCTTTCATTGTTTTCTCTCTCTCAAGCATCCCTTTTATTCATCAAAATAACCGAAGTAAGCCAAGAAAAAGAGGCAATTTTATTTAAAAGCATAATGTAAGAAACAAACCTAACTAGTATCATGTACAAATTGCGTCAAAAGCAAAACTGTAAAAATAAAATTACACAAAATACCTGATTTAGCATCCACTTAAAACCAACAGCAGCTGTGCAATGCCTTTTAGAAGCACTGCTATTCCAATCAAGATTGTATACTTTGTCTAATATCTTTGTAATCATAGTCATGTTTTTTCTCATCTCGTTTTTATAAAAGATCTCTCCATGAGAACTAACATGTTCATGGCTATTGAGCAAAGTCTCAAACCATCCGCTTCCTGACCTCTGCATTGACACAATTGCGAAGAGGCGGACCGGCGTGCACGAGCATTCTTCCCTGAAATCGACAAATAGATCAGCACCCAAAATTCTACGAAAATCTATATCAAAACCAGTGGAAAAAAGTATAATTCAAAACCTGCTATAAATTGTGGGTCTGGGGTAGTTGACATAACGAAGCTGTGATTCGGAAAATGTTGGATAATGACAAGTTTTTTCTGTTAGTTTAATTTTTTCTGTATGAGGCACACTGTGTTCTCGGGTTTGCTTCAAACACACAAAGCATATGTAAATGCTACAGAGTATTACAGCAGCTAAGACCACCATCCTTAACACTGCTGGTGATTTCTTGGGAGCTTTTATAATGAGGCTATTGGTATCCTGCAACAGAGATAGATGAGGAAAGCAAAACTAAGAAAAGTTGATACCTTGTTCCCAACAGAGAAAACAGAAATACTAAAAAAGACAAAAAAGCACGCCCCCAAACTTAATTCAATAAAAAATATTATCAAAGAACAGTACAGTAGAAGTTTAAGTTCGATGTAATGTGAGCCACATTGAGACACAACAGATGCGGAAGAAGCACAAAGAAGAAGAAAAGGGTTAGGGATTCTTCGGACAGAAAATGCGTTGTCCCAACTCCCGAATGATCTCAAAAATGGGATTTTGAAAAAAAAAATTACAGAACTTTTAACACAGAACAGTGCAAAATTGGATCTTTTTGATGCTAGAAATAAAAAAAACGGGGCATTTCTACATTTAAAATAAAAAATCTGAAGTTCAGCCATAAAAATAGGCTAAAAATGGAAAACAAGAACGATAACCATGTCAACTTCACGAAAGCAAACAAAAGAAAGATCCCAACTTTGTCAATAACTAAAAGTTTGGAACAGTACAAGTATATAAACTCAAAAGAAAGAGGTAGATGTTGGTAAGAAAAATGCCAATATAGTTTACTGGACCTTATTGAAAAAACAGTAGTATTCCGCCATTTTTGGCTTTTTTTCTTCCTTTCTTTCGCTACCTTTTTAGCTTTCTGGAGAAGAGGAGATCAAAAGAGGGAGCTTTGTAATAAAAGAGCCCTTAGGAATCAAAACCCTACCTTTTAAACTCTCGCCATCTTCGGCTACTCATGTGATAAATATATAGAAAAGTATAACTAAATTAATTTTCATTACAGCTGTAATATTTGATTTTTATAAATAAATTTATTTAATATCACAGTTATATTAAAAAAGATTTAATTTTTAAAAAAATATTATTAATAATATTTTATATAATAGTAGATGTATTTTGAAATATTATATAAGATGTAATTAAGACTCATGTCACATGGAGTTTAAGTGGGTTTAGCTTAATTTGAATTAAAAAAATCAATTTAATTTCTACCTTCAATTAATTATAATCATTTTTAAGTTAAACTTACTTCACTTAGAACTGATTTAAGTTAACTTAAAATTAATTTTAAAATATTTAATATAAAATTATTAAATGTAATTTTAGGCCAGAAAATTTAAAAATTATAAAAAAAACATGAAAATATTGTACGTATGACACAGAGCTTCTTTAAAATTGGACTCTAATTTTATGTACAAATATTTCATTTTAAAAATAAAAGAATTCACTCTGTGGAGTATAAAAAAATAATTTCCAAATTAAAATAATATAAATAAATGTGTTTTTTAAATTAAAATTCATTTTATTTTTTAATAAATGACATAATTAATATTAATAAGTCAACGCAGTCTTTTTCTACGTTTGAAATGTCAACATTTTTATTTGACCGTGAATGCCTTCTTCAAGGTGGTCGCATAAATTTAGCGTATCAGAATTATAATGATAACGTTTTGAATATAACAGAAAAGGAGCATTTACTTAAATATCACCTAATTCCTACGTATTTACATATTAAACATCTAAATTTCATTTTTTTATATATTGTGATTTATATTCATTTATGAGATATGGTCTTTATATCAAAATTTCAAGATAATGGAAAATGTCAATATCGAGTGGACTATATATTTGATGCACTATATATATATAGTCCACTATATATTTGATGCACTAAACTTATTATCATCGACATCAAGAATCGTCTACACAAATCTTGAGGAGATTCAACACATAAAAAAAATAAAGAATTAAAGCTAAGAAGGGCCCCACTAGCGGAATACTAAAAGGCCCACGAGCGAGAGACTAAAGGACACACTTGACCAGAGGCAACCCCCCTGAAACGAGGATAAAAGCCAATCAGGTGCAGGCCACCCAAGCCAAGGACTAAGGTCAATCAAACCGAGCAAAGACATCGACCTGCCTCTCATAACAACTCGACTTAAAGAAAGAAGACATCATTATCGGGCTTCTCATGGACGCGCTTGAGATTCCTCGTCAAGAGCCAAGAACTGGTCATAATGTAATCTCCAAAGCATCTCAAAGGACTCCCTCATCAGGGAATAAGTTATCTATTGAATTACAGTGATTTACCCTCTCCTCATAGTCAAGTTTCATTTTGCCAATAGGAGCTCCATACCCAGTGATCAATAGGTCGACAACCAAACTAGAGCAGCCGATGACAAAGCCAAGCTGATCAGCCAAGTCTTGTAGACCAAAAGGCCCTTCAAAGACCGATCAACAACCTCGATTCGGCACAATAAGATGAACAGATCTTGCCAAATCAAGACCCGTTCGTTTTAGTTGATCTGGTCATAGGGAAGCAGAACCATAGGCCTAAATATGAAAAAAAAATTAAAATATCATGTAATGCCCTAATTAAAAGTAGAGACAAACATGTAATTTTGTATGTTATACCCTCTCATTTATAAGTAGAGGGATTATTTCATAAGAAATGACTAATCAACAATTCAAATTACTATTCATTACTCTGCATTTCCCTTTAATCTCTCTTTCTCTCTCTCTCCTTTCTTATGCTCTATTTCTATGAGTGATTCACGAATAAATCAAGATTCAACATTCTAAAATGTATGGTGAGTGTGGATTTTATGCCACAAATAAGAAGTGCAGTACCGAACGGAGAAGAAAACCCCAACAGAGATAACGATAATATAGATTGCACCTGGGAGTTTGTGCAGCAACAAATCAAAGAGTTGAAAGATGAGATGATGGATGCCCATAGAGAGGCATTAGCTCGAGGAATGGAGCAAAACCTTTGAGAGGAAAGACAGTACCCAAAGGCCGAAGGGTACCCATGCTTGTAAAAAGGTAAGAAGTTTCCGAGTATATGATTGTGACGAATCAGGATCGATAGATAGACAATGATTCGGGCACTAAAGTGCCTCGCCAGAATATGCCTTCTCTCGACATATTTCTTAAGCTGAGCCACCGAAAAGATTCAAATCTACTTTTATATTTCATAGATGCAAATTGGATTTTCTTTTCTTTCTTTTTGACTCAAATTCACCCCTGATGTCAAACATAAAGCGAACCCAAGGGCAGCGAATGACACTCATATTGCAATAACTCAATCAACCCAAATACAGCTTTGGTGGCAAACAAAATTTCACTTAAAAACATTTGCATACATACCACTCAATTCTTACGTATGTACATATCCAACACCCATATATAAATTTACATGCACAGTCAAATCTTCAATATCAAAGTGCTACAAAATGTAAATATAAATGTTTTGGGTTAGACATGTAAATACACAAGAATTATGTGGTATGCATGTAAATTTCCCTTTCAATTAACATTTATTTGCCATCTTGAAAGAAGAAAACTAAATTGAAATAACCAATATAATAAATGTTGTTGCATGATGGTTCTTTGATCCAATGTATGGGAAATATAAACTTCCTTTTTTCCCTTATTTGAAAGCCATTCCAATGCTGCACATGATGGCTACAAGCACTGAGGAGAGGACTTATCCAATATATAAATGAGTATATAATAAAAGTTTATATGATTTAAGGAGTTAAGTATGCAATAGTTTATATTTTTTGTTTTTTTACATACATAACCCATTTCCTATTTAAGTTATTAGTAAAAAATTTGGGCATCATAAGCATGATTACATAAATATCTAAGTTATTAGTAAAGATATTTTTTGATTTAAGGGGTTTAGTTTGGGCATCATAAGCAAATTTTTACTAATAACTTAATTAAGGAGTTAGTAAAAATTTGCTTATGATGCCCAAAAAAGGATCTTTGAGCATAGTTTTAGAGCATTTATTAGAAAATATATGGCGATATGTTCAATATGTAAAATGATATACTTACAGTAAATGTTAAGGGGCAAAGAGATGATAAGTGATTAGTCAGAACCAGTGAATCTTTGAGGGTTAACTATGGAACATGCAACCTCAAAATAAGGGCACATAGATTAACAAAACTCTAAAATAGGGATAAACTTTTTTCAATATAGAGATAGTCATATGAATCAGAGATGTGATTAACATTCAGTAAGGAAACACAAAGGATGTTGATAGGCTTTAAAGTGAAGGGTGTATGAAATCATAGCTAAAAAGACTAAGATTTGAATATAAAAACACCTTATCCTTAAGGAAAAACAAGTTTTATAGAGTAAATATTCATCACAAAAAGCCACATGTAGGAATGGATAGATTTTATAATTCCATCATGATCATATATATATATGACCATGAGAATTGCCCACAAAACTAAAGATATCAATGATAATGAGACTAATATACAAAAACATCGAACAAATCTAAATTATTCTGAAATTTCAAATCAACGAGCTCTAGAAGTGTTGAATAATATACAATCAAAAATATTCAAATTGAATAGAATTATAGAGACCGTGTAGACCCTATGAGCCAGATAACTCTTGTGTGACTCATCAACAAATTGATCATAATAAGTATTTATGTGATATCATTTAATAATTTCCTAAGTATTATGTACTTTAAACATGTATTAGATAAACTATAGATAGGTTGATATATTCCACCACACATTTAGAGAGCATTGTTGCTTCAAGAAAGTTCAAAAATGATATTAATCAATATAATTAAAAAAAAATGAAGAGCCTAAAAATATATAGTAAAATTAATTTAGCCTAATGATATTGAGCTGATAAGCACAGTTACCCACAACATAATTGTTAACATACTATGTCAAATAAAGGTTAGTTCAACATAATCATTAGAGAAATTAATCTTTTGTTTCAATGATTTACATGCATAACACTCAATTATGTATTTCCATATCTAACACCGGCCCTTCAATTTGTACATAAATGCCACCTTATCTATACATGAAAATGTGCATTGACTTTTCAAAAGTTAAAATGGTGGTACTTTTTATGTGACATGAAAGATTTTGGTGGTAATTAATTATATATGTTCTCTTATAAAATTTATTTTATATTTCATCATAATTTCTTACTGATTATATANTCAATTTAATTTCTACCTTCAATTAATTATAATCATTTTTAAGTTAAACTTACTTCACTTAGAACTGA
>JXCR01059319.1:20090-32119 GCA_002079205.1 Phalaenopsis hybrid cultivar
ACTAAGATTTGAATATAAAAACACCTTATCCTTAAGGAAAAACAAGTTTTATAGAGTAAATATTCATCACAAAAAGCCACATGTAGGAATGGATAGATTTTATAATTCCATCATGATCAAAAAGCCACATGTAGGAATGGATAGATTTTATATAAATGAGTATATAATAAAAGTTTATATGATTTAAGGAGTTAAGTATGCAATAGTTTATATTTTTTGTTTTTTTACATACATAACCCATTTCCTATTTAAGTTATTAGTAAAAATTTTGGGCATCATGAGCATGATTTCATAAATATCTAAGTTATTAGTAAAGATATTTTTTGATTTAAGGGTTTAGTTTGGGCATCATAAGCAATTTTTTACTAATAACTTAATTAAGGAGTTACTAAAAATTTGCTTATGATGCCCAAAAAAGGATCTTTGAGCATATTTTTAGAGCATTTATTAGAAAATATATGGCGATATGTTCAATATGTAAAATGATATACTTACAGTAAATGTTAAGGGGCAAAGAGATGATAAGTGATTAGTCAGAACCAGTGAATCTTTGAGGGTTAACTATGGAACATGCAACCTCAAAATAAGGGCACATAGATTAACAAAACTCTAAAATAGGGATAAACTTTTTTCAATATAGAGATAGTCATATGAATCAGAGATGTGATTAACATTCACTAGGGAAACACAAAGGATGTTGATAGGCTTTAGAGCGAAGGGTGTATGAAATCATAGCTAAAAAGACTAAGATTTGAATATAAAAACACCTTATCCTTAAGGGAGAACAAGTTTTATAGAGTAAATATTCATCACAAAAAGCCACATGTAGGAGTGGATAGATTTTATAATTTCATCATGATCATATATATATGATCATGAGAATTGCCCACAAAACTAAAGATATCAATGATAATGAGACTAATATACAAAAACATCGAACAAATCTAAATTATTCTGAAATTTCAAATCAACGAGCTCTAGAAGTGTTGAATAATATACAATCAAAAAAATTCAAATTGAATAGAATTATAGAGACCGTGTTGACCCTATGAGCCAGATAACTCAACAAATTGATCATAATAAGTGTATATGTGATATCGTTTAATAATTTCCTAAGTATTATGTATTTTAAACAAGTATTAGATAAACTATAGACATGTTGATATATTCCACCACACATTTAGAGAGCATTGTTGCTTCAAGAAAGTTCAAAAATGATATTAATCAATATAATTAAAAAAAAATGAAGAGCCTAAAAATATATAGTAAAATTAATTTAGCCTAATGATATTGAGCTGATAAGCACAGTTACCGACAACATAATTGTTAACATACTATGTCAAATAAAGGTTAGTTCAACATAATCATTGGATTAATTAATCTTTTGTTTCAATGATTTACATGCATAACACTGAATTATGTATTTCCATATCTAACACCGGCCCTTCAATTTGTGCATAAATGCCACCTTATCTATACATGAAAATGTGCATTGACTTTTCAAAAGTTAAAATGGTGGTACTTTTTATGTGACATGAAAGATTTGGGTGGTATAAATACAAAAAATGAAGTTTAGATCTTTGGAATTGGGTGGTATGGATGTAAATGCCCCCTTTTTTGAAGATTTTGAATATTTCTTTGCTCGCATATACTAAAAGATTTTTCTCTACTCAATACATATTTTATCACATTATATATATATATATATATATATATATATAAAGTCAAAGGTCATATCTTTAAGAAGCAAAGAAATTAAGTGTTTAAACTTTCCATATTTAAATTTGAATTTATGAGTCATAGTTTCCCAAAAATATATTATTCTTAAAAGTAATTACATTTTAAGTGATACCAAAAAATACTCCTGATTACATATTCCCCTTGTGTTTTTTTAAAGGTTGTTGAGAAATTAGGGCAAAGAAAAACAGAAATCGACACAAATCCAGAAGAATGCAGAGATTTAGCGAGGTTCGACAAAGATGCCAATATAATCGGGAGCAAAGCGGTGACTTCCTTTTCAATATTCAGAAAAGAATACATAATACAAAATATGGTATCTCGGGGTCTTAGAGACTCACCTATTCGTTGGGTATGACTCATATACCATAAATGGGACAGATGTTGGAGCGGAGCCCACGAGCGGAGCGGAAGGATCTGTCCAATTGGGGAGTTTCATTATGTGAGTTGGGGATGCGGGAGCAACACCCCGCGGTTTGATACATGAGTAATTTAAGTAATTACATATTGTAATATATGGTTATATATATATATATATATATATATATATATATATATATATATATATATATATATATATATATATATATATATATATATATATATATATATATATATATATTAAGTCAAAGGTTATATCTTTAAGAAGCAAAGAAATTAAGTGTTTAAACTTTCCATATTTAAATTTGAATTTATGAGTCATAGTTTCCCAAAAATATATTATTCTTAAAAGTAATTACATTTTAAGTGATACCCAAAAATACTCCTGATTACATAGTCACCTTGAGTTTTTTTAAAGGTTGTTGAGAAATTAGGGCAAAGAAAAACAGAAATCGACACAAATCCAGAAGAATACAGAGATTTAACGAGGTTCGACAAAGATACCAATATAATCGAGAGCAAAGCGGTGACTTCCTTTTCAATATTCAGAAAAAAATACATAATACAAAACATGGTATCTCGGGGTCTGAGAGACTCACTTATTTGTTAGATATGGCATGGCTCATAAACAATAAATGGGACAGATGCTGGAGCGGAGCGGAGCCCACGAGCGGAGCAGAGCGAAAGAATCTGTCCAATCGGGGGAGTTTCATTATGTGGGTTGGGGATGTAGGGGTAGCACCCCGTGGTTTGGTACATGGGTAATTTAAGTAATTACATATAGAGGGTTATATATATATCATGTTTGTAACCCTAATGGAGTCTTTGGGTCTCTGAAATTCTGAATCTTGTATTTTGTACCCTTTTTCTGAATATTGAAAAGAAAATCGTCACTCTGCTCCCGATGATGTAGGCAGTTTTGCTCAACCTCGTAAATCTCTTTGCATTCTTGTGGATTTGTGTCGATTCTTATATTTATTCTCTCTAAATTTCTCAACAAGTTGTATCAGAGCGAGGTTCTATGGCAAGGAAGAAAAATTTCAGCGACGCAAGAACAAAGAAGATTTTGGCCTAGGAATTCGGCGGCTAGGGCTTCAGACGATTCAACAGAGGAATCTCTCTTCGGCAATTTGCAGCTTCTGCAGTGCCGAGAGGTCTGCGAGCAGAAGATTCGCGCGACAGTTTGCCTATGCAGTTTGGCGAAGCAGAGGAGAGGCGTTTGCGAAGGAGATTCACGGCATTTTCCAGAGGAGGATCGCGACAGATTCGGCGAGCAGAAGAGTCACGAAGACAAAGGATTCGCGCGACGCAGTGAACAATGACCATTCGAGCGACAAGTTCGCGACCAGAGCAGGCGAACGACGGAGGGAGCGGTGGACGCAACAAGGAAAGTTCGCGGGAAAGGAAATTCAACGCCGAGATATTCCGGAGATATTCCAAGACATGGAAAAGGGGGAATTTGTTGCTGCACTAGGAAAAAGAAAGTTGGAGGCTGCCCGATTGAAAGAAAATCAGTATTCGCCCTTTTGTGATATTCCAAGTTCCAGGACGCGGAATTGCAGGCGTAGGTTCCAGAATTGATGGAGCTTTTCTGGAAGGCGGAGCTTTTCTGGAAGAAGCTTTTCTGGAAGGAACTTTTCTGGAAAGCGGATGAGGAGCTTTTCTAGAAGAAAAGGGGAGCTATTCTCGGAAGTTAAGACAAAAGATTTCTGGGAAAGTTTAATTAAGAAAAATTTAATTAAGGGAAAGTCCTTTTTCTTGGAAACTTAATTAAGAAAAACTCTTTTTTCTTGGAAACTTAATTAAGGGAAATTCTTTTTTTCTTGAAAACTTAATTAAGAGAAATTTTTTTTTTTGGAAACTTAATTAAGAGAAACTTAATTAAGGAATCTTAATTAAGAGATTATTTAAAAGGGCCCCACCTATATTGGAGCATAAAAAACTCCATGATATATTTCTCCTAAGGGTCAGGATATTTGTCAAGGTGGAGATTTATTGGGTATATGCATTTATGCTAAAAGGACTGGATATTCGCCAAGGTGAAGATTTGTTAGGTATGACTTATAATACCAGAATTTGGAGTGTCTTAGAATAAAGAGATGTCTCTTGGAATTGAAGAGGAGTATATCTTGGAATTTAGTGGATTGGGGGGAGAGAGTGCGCAGCGGAAGCGTGATGGCCCAACCCACAATGGTGCATAAGAAACTCCATGATGTATTTTCTCCTAAGGGGCTGAATATTAGCCAAGGTGAAGATTTGTTAAATACATGCATTTCTCCTAAGGGGGGTGGATATTCGCCAAGGTGGAGATTTGTTAGGTATGACTCATATACCATAAATAGGACAGATGTTGGAGCGGAGCGGAATGATCTGTCCAATCGGGGGAGTTTCATTATGTGGGTTGGGGATACGGGGGCAACACCCCGTTTAAGTAATTACATATTGTATTGTATGGTTATATATATGTCTTTTTTATAACTCTGGGGGAGTCTCTGGTCTCTGAGATTCTGAATCTTGTATTCTATACTCTTTTCTGAATATTGAGTAGAAAGTCGTCACTCTGCTCCCAAAGATGTAGGCATCTTTGTCGAACCTCGTAAATCTTTGTGCGTTCTTCTGGATTTGTGTCGATTCTTATATTTCTTCGTCCTAAATTTCATAACAAATGTATTGCTCTCTTCAAATAAGGAAACAATGACTCAAAATGAAGGAATGAGTTAGCAGTGAATCAAAGTTTGGTGGGCAATCTCAAATAGGTTAGGGTTTAGAGACCCATGGCATGCTGAGTCTCAAGAGTGAAGTTTCATGAGGCAGTAAAGAATATGAGAGAGCACTTAAAGAACGAAAAAAAATATTATGTGCGGAATCCGAATCCATCAGTACTTCAATTACAATGAGGTTATGAATGTTGTATAACAATCTGTACAACGTGTATTTGTACATGAAGTTTGAATACATCCAGATTCCGCACGTAATATTTTCTCCTTAAAAATGGGAGAATAATAAATAGACAGTGGTCATACTAATCCAAGGCCTACACATGAGAGGTTTTTTTTTTTTTTTTGACAAGAAGAACAGAAAACTAATTTTAAAAAATATAATCTTTGCATAAAGACAATCAAGGAAATGAAAGTCAAGGATGTACTTTAAAAAAATAATGGGACTTGCATTATGGACCATGGAACGCATTTGGCTCAACAAAATAACTAAGAACTACAACTCAAGAAACATACAAAGAAATAAAAGTTCACAACTCAATAAAATTGCATAAAATAGCAAAATAGTGATAGAAGACCCAAAAGGATAACAATCCAAGGAATGGAAACTATCCTAAATTATAAAGTGCCAAAATAGTCCCCTGACTATTTACATTGGGTTATTTTAGTCCCGCGGTTTATAAAAATAATAAATTAGTCCCCGAATTGTTTTAATATGGGCCAAAATAGTCCTCATTGTACTATTTGAGCAAATATTAAAAGAGTCTGGGACTAGATTGATACTTCTACAAACTTTGGGACTAAATTAGCCCCTGTAAAGTTATTATTAGGAGGCCATTTAGGCACTTTCTGTAGCCTAAATAATAGTTTATCCTATATAAGAGAACTCTAATCCTAAGTTGAAAGTCAAACCTGAGGAGAGTGATAACCATCTTAAGAGGAAGGGCCAACATAGAGGATAGAAATTTATCCTAGAAAATAGACAGGCTACCAAAGGATAAGATGACTAATGACTAATCTAAGAAAAACAAGACTAAATCAGGAGATAGATAACAGATTGTAGTCACGATTCATGGGTTGTCCATCATCATATGTCATTGTAACTTCTAATCTACTTAGTTAAAAAAAGATTATGAAGCTTAATTAAGTTTATGAATCATTATCAACAACTACAAGTTATGCAGTCCTTTTTTATGTTAATGTGATAGATTTAGTGTTGCTTTCATGAAAGCTCTGCTTAAAGGTTAATATGTGTAGATTTATTTTCTCACCAAATCTCTCTAAATTTGACTCTATGAACTGATTTGTCACAAAGTCTAACCATCCAGATCTGTGTAATTATTCTGAATTCAAGAATTCGATCTCAAAAATAAGTTTACGAATTTTTACATGCCTAGCTTGATCATCGTTTATTAAAAATGGATCCTGAAAATGGGGCCGCAGGATGAATTTCAGAGAGTACTGTAGCTTTTCCGGATGCATTTCTCTTGGGTCTTTGATACCCGTGACTGATTCAGCTGACAGGAGGGCTAGCCAGGCGGACGAGCCGGTCCAAGGAGGATCGGTCTAGATCATGCAGGCGGATTCTCAGGAAGGGCTGAGGGTGATTCCAGCTCCCGGGTGGGGCACATACCACCTCTAATAACATTCGAGAGGGCGGGAATCAAAGGGGGGTTTGTGGGGGTAAGTTTGAAAGGGATCTTGTGGAATAGTTATTAGAGCGAATGGGCTAGGGTTTGGTTGGAGGTATTTGTTTGGCTGCAGTTTTTCTTTAATCTTGGATTCCTAGCGGAGTCAACAGTTTGTGGCGAGACAATCTACCTCTCAAACAATAAATCAACA
Organism: Phalaenopsis hybrid cultivar; assembly: GCA_002079205.1. Lineage (NCBI taxonomy): Eukaryota > Viridiplantae > Streptophyta > Magnoliopsida > Asparagales > Orchidaceae > Phalaenopsis > Phalaenopsis hybrid cultivar. The sequence goes on from JXCR01059319.1 coordinate 26,768, forward strand.
TAGTATCTTGTTTGCTTTCACTGGTGTCAGTAAAATCAGCCCTTACTTAATTTCCCCCATCTCTCTCTTGCATGTTCTTTGTTTTTAGTTTGCTGTTTATGGTTTCGGTTCATAGCAGTCTTCTCGGGTTAATTCCAGTAGCCTAAGATGTGAGTTCCAACTCCCAACAATGTCAATTCTCCATACGTAAAAAAAAAATAAACAAGTAATCAAATGAATTGAAGATTTTTATTAAATGTTTAAATATGCTCAAAACTGGTGTACAATTAGGCATANTATCTTAGATTCCTAGCGGCGTCAAGAGTTTGTGGAGAGAGAATCTACCTATCAAACAGTAAATGAGCATGGTATCTTGCTTGCTTTCATTGGTGTTGGTAAAATCAGCCCTTATTTTATTTCCCCCATCTCTCTCTTGCAAGTTCTTCGTTTTTAGTTTGCTGTTTTCGGTTCCGGTTCATACCAGTTTTCTCGGGTTAATTCCAGTAGCCTAAGATGTGCGTTCCAACTCCCAACAATGTCAATTCTCCATACGTAAAAAAATTAAATAAGTAATCAAATGAATTGAAGATTTTTATTAAATGTTTAAACATGCTCAAAACTGGTGTAGAATTAGGCATAAATGTTACTTATAATCTCTGCAATTTTAATTTACTAAATCAAACTTAGAACTTGAACAGAGATTATTTTTTGTGACCAATGTTGCAACAAACTATAATGTTAAGTGGATAAAATTGAACCGAGCTTAGTTCTATACTACTGGAGGAAACAAAAAGAGGCAAATGAAAACCAGTTACATTTTCATAATCATTAAAAGTTAAAAAACAAAATGAAATAAATATACAGCCAATGTGTAAGAGATTACCACAATGCCCAAAATTTTCTGCTGAAAAGACTTGACACCCTAAAAAATGTTATTATATAACATTCATGCATTGATTATAATTCAGATAAAATTTACATCTTAAGTTACAAAAAAAAAAAAAATAAAAAAATAAAAAAATAAAAAAATAAAAAACTTACAGGGCGAGGGCGATGTAATGATATGCAGCAGAGGGAGGCAGGTTTAGCTAGTCAATGAGGTCCTGCAGATCATGAACTGATAACACCAGAGATCCAAGGAACAGCTACAGGTGCTGTTGGGTGGGAATCTCTATAAGTTTCAGAGTACTTGTCTTTAAAATTCAGCCGAGGCTTCTTAGCCTGCACCCATAAAAGAAGTTCTGAGAACAAAGCATCATTAAAGGAAGGTTTTAAGTACAGGAAGCAGTTCCAGAGCAACAGAGCAAGAAATTTCAAAAATGGTGAAATTTATTATGTTGCAATGTAGAAAATAATACACCTAATATACAANTCAGAGCAAGAAATTTAAAAAATAGTGAAATTTATTATGTTGCAATGTAGAAAATAATACACCTAATAAACAAAATCCATGAGACAAAAAGCTATTAGTTATAGTAGGTCAGTAATGCCTTCAACAAAATTAAAACAATTAAATCCAATTCTAATGAAAGATTTATGGCATGCTGTTGCAAATTAATAACAACAACAACAAACAAAAACAACAAAGCTTTAATCCCACTATGTGGGGTCGGCTACTGAATCTTTTTTCTCCATTGCGTCCTATTTAGTGTCATATTTTCATTTAGTTCTAATAAATTAAGATCATANGTCCATGAGACAAAAAGCTATTAGTTATAGTAGGTCAGTAATGCCTTCAACAAAATTAAAACAATTAAATCCAATTCTAATGAAAGATTTATGGCATGCTGTTGCAAATTAACAACAACAACAACAAACAAAAACAGCAAAGCTTTAATCCCACTGTGGGGTCGGCTACATGAATCTTTTTTCTCCATTGCGTCCTATTTAGTGTCATATTTTCATTTAGTTCTAATAAATTAAGATCATATTTTTATACAATAAGCCCAAGTCTTCCTAGGTCTACCTCTGTCTTTCTTAACATAAGTCGAATCTAAAACATCTACTCTCCTAATCAGATCATCGGATGGTCGATGTTTCGCTGTTGCAAATTAACAACTAAACAAATTAAGTAACACAAAACCATGCACATGGTTGAAATTTAATGCAAAAAAAAAAAAGATTAAGATTTCAACAAACCCAACAAAACTCAAATCTAACTTACGACCAAAAACCGAAAACCTAGATAGGAGAGCATTAAAAGAAGAAATGGGGAAAAAGTCCTCAAAAAATAAGCCCCATGCTTTTACAAGTAGATAACATCTCCCAAGAGTTTAAGTCTCACACATGAACAAAGAACTAAATATAGGAAGAAGAGGATTTATATGTCACAAGAATATTATATTCAGCCAAAATTTTCCTTTTACATGTCTCAAATCCCTATCATAACCACCAAATAGAAATAAAAAACACTCCATGAAATAGAAATAAAGAGGAGAATCACATGAATAAATACCTGAATTGTAAGCCATAACTCCCTCTATCTGTTATAGTTAAGGAAGCCACAACAAAAACACTCCCAGCACTTGCTACATTCTCTTTTAAGTCACCACGCGAACCAAAATAGAAACTATCATGCAATTCTAGTCGTAAAAATCACAAAAAACTACAATTCCGCAAGGACGGTGTTGATTATGGTTAAATAATAACGAATTGGCCCTAAAATCCGTAATTAAAAAAAAAATTGAATGAACATGAAATAAGCAAAAAAATATTTTTTTTTAATGACTTTCAGATGAGTTTCAAGAGCAACAAGAGGTCTGTTGTTGGCTTGCGTTCTAAGATAGCATAATTCCATGACATACCCTTTATGATTAAACTTTCAGGTAAAATTGAAAAAGATATTGCAGCTGCTTGTAAAGTCATGATGGATAACACAATTTCTTTAAAGAAATGATAGTTATTATAATCATCATTAGATTCATCTCTACTATTTGGGAGTTGGTTTCATGAATTCTCATTTTCTTCATTCATTCCTCTTGAGTGATGGACGAGATGTTCAGCATATTCTTTGCAAATTATTTTGAAAAACTTGGATAAGTTATCTTAAATTTATCCATTTTCTTCCAGAATCCTTTAAGACTAACTTTACCTACCAGTTTAATGAGCATATTTTCTAACCCTCATTGCACAAGTCCAAACTACCTAAGTCCAATTATAACTACTTTATCTTCAATAGTTATTATTTCAAACATCACATAATCCCATTCCTCAAATTATCATTCTTAGTTATAGCACTCTCACACTTACTCCAATAATCTGACAAAAAGTGTGCACAAAAATTGTTTATCTACTAGTACACCAAACTGAAAGACAGAAGGAATCCTTTTAAATCGGTATAACAATTATAACATTTTTAAGAAGTTCATTCCACTCATCATTTGATAACCGAGATGGGGATTTCCTTTGGTCTGTTATTTCCCAAAGAAATATATGGGAGACTAGATAATGATGTAGAATGAAACAGCTTGGTAAATAAATAGATTAGCAGACTATAAAAAAATTGCAAGGGAACTAAAACGAATCATTTGAAAAAAGGTTACATATTTATAAACCCAAAATATTTATGGCCTGAAAATTAAAGCAGTACATGTTTCAGCCAGCACTCCTGGTACCGATGTTCATATATGTCGGGTGAGTAGCATCCAAACTCTGAAGGGCAATAAACCCAAATATTGCACTTTATGTGCCCAACCTTGGCATTTTTTGCTTGATCAATGCATGCCTGACAACAATCAGCAGCAGTTTCTTTATGATGAGTAAGACCCCATCTGATAGCAACACCATCATAATCGGTATGAGGCTCAGCGCGGCACCCTGATGAGAGAGGAGGAGCAGGAACGGTATTCTCCTCTGACATAAATACAATAACAGAATGAATAAATCATTGGAAACATTAAAAAGAAAAAAACCATGTTTTTCCAGTTAAATCAATTCAGCAGAGCATAACTATGTTCAAAATATAGAGAGATTGATTTTGGTCGTGCCAGCATACGGTAACTCGATGTTCACAAAGTAAGAATGAAAGAAAAAGCATGTTATTTTAGAGAAATCAACTACCGTCCTCAGTTGCATTTTGGGGTCTGTCATCTATCTCGTAATTATTAACAGCCGATGGGATCCAAAGGCCAATATCTTCAAGTAGTTTCACCCTATCAGATTCCAACGCATCTGTAATCAGCTCTGCAAACAAAAACGGCTTTAACCATCATGAACAAGCAGCTTAAAAATACATGGAACTGAAAAAATGAGGCATGGATTATAATTAGTGAATTTACCGCTTGAAAGCTTTATACATAAAAGGGTAATAATGAACATACTTGCATCTTTTGCAACCATACTAGATTCTGCATTTGAAATTGGCAATCCCTCTTTCCAGGCTTTTAACTTCTCGGCAAGCCATGATCCGAGAACTTCTGCCACAATTAAGTGAGAAAAAGGAAAATTAGACACGTGGCACACAATTCTTACGTATTTAAACATTTCACACCTAAACTTTCATATTTACATGCATAGCAATTTAATGTTTAAAATTTAAGCATGAGAACGTATCTTTCACTTTTCAAAAGTGGTAATAATATTATTTTTGATGTGATATTAAAAATATGCATGTTACGAGAGTAAATGTATACACCGGAACTACCAACACGAATCTCAAAGACAACGAACGGATGAGAATAAGAAGTTTCCCTTCAGAGTAGGAGATTGACCGACAATTCAAAGCCGAGCATGCAAATCTGCATCTATAAACCCGGAATAAGTCAAAGCTCCGGAGATGGTCCCTACTCAGTAGCGGTAAGATCCGCCAAAGAGTAAGACGCAAATCGCCCCGACAGCGAGTCTCATTGGATACTCCGCACATACAGTGACAAGATCCACTCAAGACCTTGCGAGTAGGAAGATCCATCTGGCATGGCAAGTGAGTCGCGTCTAGCTCAACAAAAAGGGTCGACCCATCAGTCAATCGCTCGACCGAAGCGACAGGTCCCATAGAACCAACTGGCCGNTCTAGCTCAACAAAAAGGGTCTACCCATCAGTCAATCGCTCAACCGAAGCGACAGGTCCCATAGAACCAACTGGTCGGACCTCTTGTCAAGAAGGTCGACCTTATTTAACCAGCCGATTACCCCCTCTTGGCAGAGACAAATTCTGGTTGGCTGACCGACACATTGGTCGCCCGCCAGCCGACACATTGGTCGCCGTCGGCCGACAACCTTCAAATTCAAAAGTCATTATAAACTGTTGTTTTGTCAATAATGTGAAAGTTATTAATTCAAATTGCATGCATTGATTCTATTTAGGTGCGGTTGTCATGACGGTTCCAACCTCCCTTAATTGTAATAATTGGAAACCTTCAAATAAGCAGACCCAAG
>JXCR01059323.1:4642-14726 GCA_002079205.1 Phalaenopsis hybrid cultivar
TGTGTGTGTGTGTGTGTGTGTGTGCAGCCAGCCGTGGTCTGACCTGTTAATAGATTAGCTTCTTTGAAAGTCGTAGCCCCCGAATAGTTAGACACATGCGTGTGGATGGGGGCTCATATAATAGCCTCCAACCATTCTTTCAAACAAATCACTATTTATACAATAACAGTAAAAAATAATGTCAACTGAAGATAACAAGCGAGTTCGAAAGAGCATTAATATCATAATTATAGTTGCCCTTACGCCTCAAATACAAAATAATAATAATAATACTAATAATAAAAGAAAAGAAAAATAGACATTTTTTCATTTATTTATGTGATGATTTATATAATTGATATAAAATATGATTAAATGCTACAATCTTGTTAGATGAGTATAAGCCGAGTCAAAATATTATTCATTAAAATCAATAAAATGTATTCTACGTAAAATTTTAATTTGGAAGATTTACATCTTTATCCCTACCGCTATTAGATGAGGATAAGCGGAGTCAAAGCAAGTCCTAATGATGCGAGGATCATTGAATTGGCATCTTGATCCCCACTTTTCGTGGAAGGTTAAAGAATAATACTAATAAAAATAAACTCCTAATTAAAAAATAACAATTATTCTTTGTATCATTATAATAATATTAAACTTTTCATTATACTTATCTCAAAATAGCTTTGTCATATTTTTCTATTATTATTATTAGTTCGTTATCATACATATGGTCCCACTGGGAAGGCAATAAAAAGGATAAATATGTCATGAAACTGTATATATATATGTATATTAAAATATTTATTTGAAGAATGATGTATATTTTAGATTAAATAGCACTATCAAGTACCCTTCGCTTAATGCATTTAAATATATATGACATTATTCATTGTATATGTTTGATTTCTTATGCTTGACATTTGTAAATGACAAATGGTCTTTTAGAGATGGATGTCATGGGTTATATGTTGGAATCATGTATAGATAATTAAATTATATATATTTTTTTATATTTGGGATAGGAATTGAATGGTATAAACATTTTGGGACTAGGTTCATCTTAAATTATAAAATTATGGTAATTAAGCATTAGGTTTAGGGTTAATTATCTCAGCCTGCAGGATATCTGGTTGTAGCTTTTGATTTGGATAGCATGAAAATCGCTAGATTTGTTTTGAGGAGAAGATAATATAATTTTTTCATATAAAACACTATTATTAAAAATAAAAATAATTTCAAAACTCATCCTAAAAAAATATGTGTTGAATCGTGATTTGTCAATCAATCACACCTAAGGAATAGAGTGTACGTAAGGAGAGAGAGAGAGTGAGAGAGAGAGAGAGAGAGAGAGAGAGAGAGAGAGAGAGAGAGAGAGAGAAAGGCGTGAATAATAAAATGTCGTGAACAATCATGTCTTATTTATAAAATGATCATCCTATTTATAGGGGAGAGAGTACAAATTAATGCTGCTATTAATTTTGCCTCTGCTTTAAAGAAAGTTATACATGATATTCTTGGTGTTTCAAGTATTTGACTCTATCGCTTGGCTGCTCATTGGTTTGGTCGGTTGAGCATGATTGGTTTCGGGTAAGCAGAATTGGTTTAGTCGGCTAGGCTTGATCGACATTGTCGGTTGGTTTATCTAATCTGGCTATCGACCGTTGATAATAGATGAGAGGACTTTAGGTTTTCCCTAGTATGATTGAAGATGTTGAGGGACTGCGTCTTCCTATTAGTTGGCTTCTTTGTGGTTGTTAGCTCGGATGCGTCTTTATTTTATTTTTGACTAAAAGGTTTGAACTCAAATTATTTGGTCACCTTTTTAGCTCAGATGCGTCTTCCTTTTAGTCGGCTTTGGTCTTGTTGGCTTTGGCTAGGACAGCTGCACTGGATCAGATAAGCGAGCCTCACATTATTCTGTTGGAGAGCCCTCCCTCTTTGTAATCTTCTTCTCTAGACCGTTAAATCTCCTTAGAACAACACTAACATATTTTCAATATACATGTTAACCTATTGTCTTGCTTCTTAAAAGCGACGTTGTGATAAGAATAAAAAAAATTAATACAAAACTTAAGTCACTTTTCTTATTAATCAATTATTCAATAATTGAACTCTATTGTTCCTTATAAATAAGGTGTGACAAGAATTTTCACATTACATGTTTACTGTGCATCTCTTCTCGTTTGAATCAGTCGGCTTTTGAGCATTGTAATGGAGAACTTGTCAAATCCTCTGGGAGTATCCTTAGCAAAGATCTGCTTCATGTCGCATTTAAGAGATCAAAGGAGAGGTTCAACTCAGATAGCAAAAGGAAGAAGAAAACCATCACTAATAAGAGATAAGTGTCACGATGGCAGATCAAGTAGGGTCTTCTGATTCATCACCGACACTCAATGAAGGATGGCCTAGTCATCGATCCATTGGTTCTGCCTTCAACTAGGACGCGAGAATTGCCGATTGAAGGGGACATGTAGGAAGCTATTGGTGCTCTATTGTTGTTTGGAGCGCAATAAGATGTTGATGTTGAAGTTATGTGACAACCTGATGGCAATATCATGTCACTTTTATCATATGAGTTGGATCACTCCTTAGTATGAAGAGGATTAGACTTTCTTGTTATATTTTAGTATTATCTTGGTCCTTCTTCTTTACATTTTCTTTTGGTGTATTGATCCAATTATTATAGTCCTGATTGACGACTCACCTCCAGCAAGTATTGGTGTGAGCCCGACAGATTAGAGGTTGTGGAAAAGCTGACAACAGCCAAGGAGAGGGAAAAGGCTGTGGACGAATGGTCGGTGTTAGTTGAAGCTGAAGCACTTAAAAATTGGAGTTCTTATTAGTCACAAGAGAGGAGAACCGAGCCATGTCGGATAAGGTGGCCACAATGAATACGAATGATGAGTTTTTTATTGAGCTCTCCACCCACAAAAGTTAGGTGGAGCTTCTTATTGCGAAGATCAGGAACAGGTTAGCCTACAAAATTGGTCGAATGGTGAAGGCAAAGTTTGTCTCCCCTAAGTGGGCCAACATGGATAAGTTTGTCACTATGATGTTAGATTTAAAGTTGGGGGAGGAAGGAAAAAGTAGTGAGGCTGAAAAAGGGTCATGGAATGTATGACTTGCCCTCAACATTTTCATTTACTTAGAAAAAAAATTGTTTTCTTTCTTGAACACTTATTAAGAAGATTAAAAATTTTCAATCATGAATAAAAGTAAATTTTTAGGTCATTTTCACTTTTTTTTTCACTTTTCCTTTATTGTGTATTTTTTTTCTTGGGAAATGTGAGGGCAGCTATCTGAGAAAGTTATCATGACTAGTCAGGACATCTGTCAATTTCTTATTAATAGCGTCACCCAACATTTGGGAATCGGTCTGTCATCTAGATTCTAGATATGAGCGCTATATCATTACTGTCTTACACTCAAATTGCAATCTTTTCATCGACATCGAGGAAGGGTGTCATATATAATGAAATGTAACTCATTCATTATTCTTATTACTTCTCTCCCTAGGGCGTATAAAATGGAAGTGAAAAGAATATGAGAGAAAGTTCTTTTTCATTTCTCAAGAGAATCCTTTCATCTCTTTTTCTTTCTCTCTCTCTAGAATCTTGTATCTCAGAAAACTTCCGATGGGCCAGATTTTCCTGACTCACCAGAGATAAGAATTTAAGACCTTGTTTGAATTTCTCTCTCTCTCTATCACTCACATTCTTTTTCTCTTTGCGATAAAAGATCATTATTGTCTTGTATGCACTCATGAACAATACTAGACTATGTCTCAAAAATATCCAACTCATAGATTATTTTATAGATATTAATAGCAATAAAATTAAATGATCTAAAGCTCATTAAATTTTCTAATAGGGACACTTTTTTTTATTGTAATCACAAAATTTTTAGAGATCATTTTGTCCCTCAAATAGTATTATTAAGTTCAACTAAGCATTAAGTGATTGATTCAAACTGTTTGAACATGGATCAACGTGATTTTAGCACCATCGAGCTCGACTTGTCAAAATATGTATTTTGATTTAAAACTACTAAAATTGGGCTTTTAGGGTTCTGAATTTAATCTTAGAAGCTCTTTTTTTTAAATATTACATCAAGTTTTGCTTTCAATTGGATGGATCTTATAACGGTAAGGTTTGGGTTGACCCAAATGACTAATGATTTAACCTAAATCCCAGCCAACACGTTTAAATTTCAGGGTAGAGTTTGAGTTGACCTGCCAACTCAAAATTGACCTAAATTTGATATCACAACCCGAAATTAAATAGATTTTGACTCAAAATTATCCTAAATTTGATCCAAGTAACTATTATGTATATTAAACAACTTTTGAGGGTCTTGTTCATGTTAGTTTGGTTAAAGGTAGTTCGGGTTTGGGTATGACTTTCTGACTAATTTAAAATTTGGGTGTTTTACTGATTTTATTAGGTTTATAAGGGCAGAAATTTTGTTTAGAATGTTGAGAAAACAAATATGGATCGGAACTCTGAAATGTGTGAATGAACAAATCTAGATTAGTCAGCCAACCTATGCGTGGCTGTGAGTAGGGGCGTAAACCAGCCGTGTCTCGGCTCGTGTTTGGATCGTTAGAAAATATTACCTTTCCTGTTCGGCTCGTTTATATACTAAGCACAAAAAAAAAAAAAGTTTATTTTCTGCTCGTTTGATTAGCAAGCCAAATATGAGTTGTTCGTGAACAATAAACCATTTTGATAGTTCTAGTTACATAGTCGTAAGACATTAAGGGTAGGAACAAGATTTAAATCTTATTACTTATATTAAAATATTCATTTAAATAGAATTTAATATATTTTTATTCTATTTTTTAATTAACATTTTAAATTAATTATAAATCTTTATAGCTTTGCAGGCAATTAAATTATTTAAAAACCATACTCATCAATTATTTAATTATTTCAAGCAAAAAAGGGCCAAACAAGAACAATCAAATCTTTGTTCGTGTTTTGGCTCTTTCATACACCAAGTTCAAAAAAAATTTGTGTTGGCTTAGCGAACGAATCAAAACATGAACTACTTAACAAGCCGAACATAAGTTGTTCGTGAACAAGACACCATTTTGATAGCCCTAGATGTGAGGCACCACACAAAATTGTTTTGCTTTTTTTTTTTTCTATACAAATATTCTCGAAAATAAGCTTGGTAAACAATCATTTATTGAATCCTTCGTTGTCAGAATTTTAGGGCATGTTCGGAATCTTTTTATTTTATAGTCTAGTTGTGCTTTCAAAAAATATATTCAATTAGTATTTAATTATTATTATTATTATTATTTTCAAAATAAATTATGTTATTTTCAATAACCCTTAAAAATATTTTTTGAGTATTTTAAAAGCTTTTAAAAATAATTATGGTCGCTTCATCGACTGCTGCAACTACCTAGTCATCGATCGCGACCGCCATCAAACAAATAAAATATTTTTAAGGCTCTAATTCTATTTTCTTTCATTTTAAAATTTAAATAAAATAAAATAAATATAAAAAATCCCAAATGTCCCATTAATAATTGAATTGAAAAGAGAATAAAATTATTATATTAATAATTGAATATAAAAGAGAATAAACTTATTATAATATTGAATGAAATTGAATGATTCTGCATGAAATCTTCAATACTTTGCCCTGTCACCCATATAACTCTCCTTAATCCATATCTTAATATTGAATTATAATCCCAAATTTAATTTTTTTTAATATTGAATATTACCTCTTAGATATATGATGATCAAGCCCAATTCACGCTGCCATAACTCTTCTCACTATTGGTTTCCTTTTCTTATTATTATCCATCGATGAAAACTACTTGACTTTACAATTAATTTAGACCTCACATTTCAAGATTTTAATTTGTTTTTAATGATGTTTCAAATCAGTTATTTAAAATTAATAATTGAATGTTTACAGGCTCTTAACTAATCTAATCCACTATTTTTGCAACCTGGTAAATGATGCTTATATATATATATATATATATATATATATATATGATGCATAACATTATTATTTTATATCTTATGTTTGAAATAAGTTGCAAATGACGCCGGAAACGTTTTGGATTAAATAAAGGAAGATTTACAAAATTACCTCTCAATTTTTATGTATCTACATCTAGTACCAAAAATTTAAATTTTACATATATGCCACCTTATCTATGAATGAAAAAGTGATTTCACTTTTTAAAATCTAAAATGGTGGTATTTTTGGTTTGATATGATATGAACGATTTGAGTTGTCTGAATGTAGAAAGTAAAGTTTATACTCTTTGATTGACAGAGTTTGTAAGACTCATGGGGTTAGTGATAGTGGCTTTGTGGTGCTTTGATGGGCGTTGACCTTTGGGCGATGCAGTGTTGATTTCTCGTATTTTAAAACTTGGATTGGACACTGCGGCATTGTTGGTCTTAGTGACGGGGAACTGCATTTGGGGCTGCAACGCTCCCCTCCAGACTTTGAGGATTCATGCTCTCGAGTTATGAAGCCTATATTGGGCACAGCGGCGCTGCCTTCTCGGTGTTAGGGCACTACATCTGGGCACTTTGATGCTTCCCTTCAGGCGTTGGAGCGTCATGCTCTCGGATTCTAAACATGTACCCGATGCGACGGTACTGACTTTTGAGTGTTGGGATGCTTTGTATAGTAAAAAAAAATTCCAAAAGCAGTGCCCTCAAACCTAATACAGACATCCTCACATCCATTGCCCAACAATCCCCAACTGATTGATACAATCAAGCTTCATATAATAAAACCTTGCTCCTTCACATTTTGCACTCACCAGTGGTGTCTCTACCTCTACACTCCTCACAAGCAACCTCAAAACTTGCTACAAACCTTGATATTCTACCTCCACCCTTCTTTAGTACTCTTTGTATGATCTCACGATCTATTTAGAGCACTCACGACTTCCTCTCCACCCTTCGTCAACCACCCACCCTATGAACTAGCTTGTACGCTAGGAGCTCTTGTGACTTTCGACCCCTTACAATTATCTCCACCCTTCGCCCATCACCCACCACCCACCACCCACCCTATGAACTAGCATGTCAGCGAAGAGCTCATGAACTTCGACCACTTACAATTATCTCACAATTGATCCAATCTCCACCCTCGCCTCAATAATCCTTAACATCATTGTTGATAAGCCTTGATCTCACCCCAACCCCACCACCTAAAAGCACAAGTTATCCATTTTTTTTTTCACTAAAATAAATATATATTTTTTTTTCATTATGCTGTAATTACATCGAACCAAACATCAATATCAAATTCAAATTATAAGAAATACTTACTTCAAATCTCTCTTGTTTCATATTTTAAATCCTCCAATCATGTAGCCTCCCTCTTAGTATAAGAACATTTCTGCGCAATTGGACCCTCATCAATAATAATCATCATATCAGTAATCATTATACCAAAATAATGTCACTCCTATTTTTAAATCAATCCTATATTGCGATAATCATCTGAAACCATCATAATCACAATGGATAAATATTTAGTACTTTGATATTGCCTTCTAATTTTTTTTTAAAGACGAACCATTTTTTTTTCCTTCTTATCCTAATTCCTGTCATTTATTCTAATTTTTAGTTGAAAGGGTTGCTTTAGACTAAATCTTCTTTATAATTGCCAAACTAATCTCTGTTGACGTCAGACTATACTAAATCATATGACGTTAATTGATAGTACTAAACCACTTTGCTCCAATTAACCTCTAATTAAATTATATAGCTTTCCCGGTAATAATCAACTATCACGGGTCTATTAAATAAGGAATAATTATTCTGCATTTACAAGGGTTAAATTGACTAATTTTAGTCTTTATTAATTACCTGACAACGACATGATTGGGAAAAAAATATCACATCAGGACTATGCATGTAGAGTTACGTGTAGAGTTCAATAAAATAACGTAAAAAAAATCAGCCCGGTAACACAGGAAAATATTCTCCCGGTGTTATTCATGTATTCTTGTGTTATGGGAATGGTCCTGATGTTATAATAACACAATAACACGTCGATAATACTTGAATAAAACACAATAACACCTGAATAACACGGGAGGAATAATCTTTTGCGTTATCAGACAGATTTTTTTTTATTTTCACAACCCCACGTGCGTGATTTCATTAGACTTTGCACAAAACTCTACGGACAACGACGTGAGGCGACTGATTAAAAATAAAAGTATTAGATCGTTTGTATATATCTTAATTGAAAATGTGTAAATAATTAGTTAATGTAGAAAGTTGAGGTGGAAATAACTAATTTAATAGCTATTAGGCTGAGGAGAGATCGGCCGTACTCTTTGGAATGCCCGGTCTCCTAATAAAATAATTTTATTGATGTATGATGGGTGAAGCCATACCCGTTAATGTATATATATGTCGGAAATTTTTTGTTTGATTTATGAGCAGCTTGAGAAAAGTTCTTAAGTTGATATCCATCGTGTGGGCGACCATTGTAATTTATTTTAATTGTTAATTTATGTGATATATTAGCAATAAAAAATAAAAAAAATAAGGGGCATTAACATAGATAGAACCCAATTTTTTTTTTTTTTGTATTTGCACACCTCACATCTAAATCTTCAAATTTATCTACATATCACTCATTTTATTTCTATGTGTTAGGCATGACTCATATACCATAAATAGGACAGATGCTGGAGCGGAGCCGATTTGTTAGGTGTGGCTCATATATCATAAATGGGACAGATGCTGGAGCGGAGCCGAGCCGAGCCTACGAGCGGAAGGATCTGTCTAATCGGGGGAGTTTCATTATGTGGGTTGGGGGTACGGGGGCAACACCCCACATTCTGGTATAGCGTAATTTAAGTAATTACATATTGTACTATAGGGTTATATATATGTCATGTCTGTAACCCTAGGTGAGTTAAATCTTGTATTATGTACTCTTTTCTGAATATTAAAAAGGAAGTCGCCGCTCTGCTCCCGATGATGTAGGCATCTTTGCCGAACATCGTTAAATCTCTGTGCGTTCTTTTGAATTTATGTCGATTCTTATCTTTCTTCTCTGCCCTAGAACCTCGCTCTAATACCACTTATTGAGAAATTAGGGCGAAGAAAAATAAGAATCGACACAAATCCAGAAGAACACACAGAGATTTGTGTCGAATCTTATTTTTCTTCGCCCTAATTTCTCAACACTATAACATTAAATCTACAACTAATTATTATTGTTTACAACCCAAATTAATCTTTTTATGTATAGGCAAAATGATATGCAGATAAATATGAGTGTTTTTATGTGAGCTATGTAAATAAATAAGAATTTTGGGTTCATAAGTATTTATCAACAAAAAAAAAAAAGGTTGAGAATCTATATCGATGAGACAAACCTAACAATCACATAATTTCTCAGTTCTAGAATCATTAAATCACTTAATTACTCAAAAAAACATCAAACCATCTAGCGGTATTATTTTTTGGGCATTTTACAAGCATAACATGTAATTCTTATATATTTGCATATTTAACATTTAAAACATTAAAATTTTTATATTCATATCACTTTAGTGTTTTAATTACATCAATATATGTGAAAATGAAAAGGAATTACATTAAAAGAATTTAACTTTGTGCAATTTTCTTGTGAGATGGAAGATTTTAATGTTAAAAGGGTAAATATTAAAATTTAAATGTTAGATATATAAGAACTTGTGATAAAATATAAATCTCCTTTTTCATGTCATTCCATGGATTGCTAATATTTAGATAAAAATAAATAAAATTTCAATATTAAAATCTACAAATATTCAATCATTTCACAATTAAAGGTTACATTGAGTTAAAGAGAAGGGTTTTATTCCTAGCATCTTTGTGAGCCCCTTTAGAAGCCTGTAATAAGGATAAAATCATGAGATTCTTCAAGTCTTTATCAATTTGTAAGATTAAATGTGATATTTGAGGTCTAGCAGTAGACAATAATTTTACAACAAATTGTGATAAAATGATTTATTTTAATTTTATTTACATAAGGAATTCATAATTTTGACTAGAGGTATATGAATAGCCGAGAAAAATAAATACATTGCAAAAAAAAAAAA
>JXCR01059323.1:16524-30109 GCA_002079205.1 Phalaenopsis hybrid cultivar
GTCGGTCTCTGCTCGATGCCCTAATCCTCCCATCTCTAGGTGACTCCACCGCTCTGATGACCCCAGCTCCAACGACTCCACTATTCCGGCGACCGACCACCGCTTTCCTTCTCTCTCGTCGACTCTCTACCTCTCACAGCTCGCAGCTCACATGTATAGTAGAGTAATGTAAAAAATGAAGTTAAAGTGATAAAATTGTAAATACTTAGGTATTGAAAGGAATGTATCTCTTTTCATTTATTGATAGGATGTGTTTAGGGTTTAGCAACTAGAAGGATGATTAATCAAATATTTTCTTATTTCAGTTGGATTGCATCTTGGATCTGCTTTAATCCCATATCTTTTTTTTAGGGGCTACTTGGTAATGGATTTAGATCGGGATTTAGGTTAAATCTTGCCAGATGATCATTTTGGACAAGATGAATGCGCGAATTTGATAAATCTGGATTTTGCAGATTTTGGTTGTAAATCCTGTAAATCCTAAATCCCATGAGTTGGTGGATTTATGAAATTTAGGAGATTTCGAGTGAGAGCGATTGGGATAGCAGTGGATTTACGTCGAACTTCCCAAACAGTTTTAAAGGATTCATGGGATTTAGAGAACTTTGTTGTCAGGTAGTTTTTCATCCATGTCCAAATTTACAGGATTTACTAAATCATAATAACTTATAATAAATATGTTACCAGACAACCCCTTAATAATGGATGTTCTTATTGGTCATTTACAGGAGGATGTACCTTGGTGTATGCTTTTCAGTGGTGGTATACTTCTTGTGGATTGGACTAGAGAAAGACTGTAGGAAAAACTTAAATTGGGATTTTAACATGACTGGTTAATTAATTTTGTAAAGATGGTCTTCTTGTAGTCATCAATCAAGTACTAGTCAAAAAATTCATTCTGTTGTGTGAGCTAGTCAAGGAACCTATTAGGGTCATGGAATCTTTCATAACCAGATGTTTTAACTTGACTCTTTAAAAGGGATTTAATTGAGTTTCAAAGTTTCTACATGGCAATTAACAAAATTATTCATAAAGTCATTTCTTCTTGGCGGTAAGGTGTCCCTAGGTTCTTCTAGAAATTATTCTTCTAGTTGGGATGTTTCAATGGATTTGTTAACTAATGGAGGATTCAACAACTTAAGGCAAATGTCTTGAACTTAGTTTGCTAAGTTTGTGATTAGATCCTTCAAATGAAGAATTTGTTCATTGGTTTGCATATTAAGCTCATCAAATCTCTTGTTAGTTAAATCAAATTTATCTTATCAAATTATTAAAAGCAAAAATTTCTTTAAGCCTTCACAATATGAAAAAATAATAATTGAAACACAACTAACAAAATAAGTAAACATAGTCATAAAATTAAAAATATAGACAGTGCACATAAGCTTTCCCATAATAGTTAGGATTAAGGGATAGGATAAATTTGCAATGAGGAGCTCTCATTTACTATTTAGGTGTCATTTATTTCAAATTATGGAGGGATAGATCCAAGGGATTTGGCTAGGGGTGAATGTGGGGCTAAGTAGTTAATGCTAACATAAATGGTAACATTTACATCAAATATGCACATTTAACACTAATATTAGTAATAGAAATAAAATATGAAATATAATAAATTATACCAAGGGAACCACAAAGATTACCTCGAAGCAAGTGTTAAAGATAGATATGTAGATAAGAATGCTAATATTTATTTTTAATTTACACATTTTTATGGATGAGATTGTTCTTTAAAGTAAGATATTTTTATGTTTTTATTGTAGGTACAACATGTAATGAAAATGAAGAAACTTGGTGGGGACTTGGAGCAAAGGAGCATATTGAGGACCGACGCCTAGGCGTCAGACCCTTACTTGGACAACCCGAGTGGTTGACATCTAGGCACCTAGAGGTCGTGACACTGGCGCTTAGGTGCTATAGGCACCCATGCTTGCTATAGCATACAGAGACATTGTGCCTAGGTGCCAACAACTGCTTGGCGCAGTTGTGGTAGTTCAAGAATTCTGCCATGGATCATCATGTAACAGGCTGTGGGTGGTTTTATGTAATTATACATGAGTCTATTTATACATGTAAGAGTGGGACTTATGAGGGATTGATGCAGGCAGGACCTAGGATTGATGAGGGTTGATCATTTGAGGGTTTAGCTTGCTGTAGAGTTTCTTCTTCTTCTTCTAGTGTATAAGATAGGCAGAGTCTTCAGCAGTAGCAGCCCAGAAGTCGGGAGGAGCATTGATTAGGAATCTTTAGGTCATTGTATAGGAGAAGTAGAAAATTTTTATTGTGTCTTGTTGTTGTGTTTCTATTATAAATATTGGATAGTGTATTTCTCTTGTTTTAATGAATCTGTGTGGTGTTTTTCTTATGCTTCTTGAGTAGATTTCTTAACCTTTATTTGAGATAATTAAGTAGGATACATAGGAATGCGAAGTGATTTTAAATTACTTTTAATTTTTAAATGTGATGATTGACCTTCAAATCTTCAATTACTTTTCATTCTAACCAAGTGAAATGTTAAAATGTGTTATGAACCATAATGACTCAGGAGAGCTATGGTACAATCAACTAGGTTAGTCACATTTAACTATGGGGTATATGTTGATATGTCTTGTAGGGTAATGCAAATGTTAGGGAAATATGATTTGATGGGTTAATTACGGGATTTAATAAATTAAAATCATTTTAATCAATCTTTTTTATGCACTGAGGAGAGGTTAAAGAAGAGCGTTGCATCTATTTTTCATTAGACTTTTGTAATTTGTACTTTACATTTCTTGTAATCCACTTACATCAGTATAAGGGAGGGTATCTTAAGAACTTGATATTTATCAATCCAAACCACGTTAAGTAGGACTAGTTGTCCAGGATTTTAACTTTTTAATTGCTTTCGAAACTCTGGGATTACTTTTTAGCACTCTAACACAATCCAAATTTCAATTTAGGACTAAAACTAGTAGGCTAAAGCTTTTTTGATGTCTAATTCCCTCGCTCCCTGTGCGATCAACATTCCAAACACTAAAATTTGATATCACTGATATGACATGTGCACTTGCGTGAGCCCCTAGTTTGTGGTTAAACTTGGAAGCGGTATCACAAATCAATTGGTACAAGATCCTTTTCAAGCTTCTCAATCCATACAGCTCCACAAGGTCAAGTGTTAACCACTTAGCCCTGCTCTGATACCAAGTATGATGGGATAAGATGTGAGCTGCTTGTTGTTTATGGATGATCAAGATCATTAAGAAGTGATAAAGGTGTACTTAATATCTTTTAAAGGTTAAGAGATCAAATTTTGATACAAGGCTTAATTGAAAAAGGTAAAAGTGGAATTAGGGTTTATTCCAAGTTTTATACAGAATCTAAAAGTTTCATACCAAAGATGTATACCTTTCTCTATAGAATTTAAAACTATAAAAACATGCATTTGAATTGTTGGGTAGGATGATAAGTGTCGATTTGGAAAGTTTGGTAAGTATTAGGGTTGATTTGATATAGAGAAAGACATGTATCTTGGAAATAGGCCATTTATATTCAATGATGGCCTAGTTTGGGAAATTGGTTAGTACTTTTTTTGTGGAGGTGTAAGAATTTATTAATTTAAATTATATATAGTATTAGAAAAACCTAGTATAGATCAGGGGAGTTTTGTTGGGTTTGGACCATTTAAGAATGGATTTTTGGACAGGAAAGTTAAAGAAATATGAATTAGAAACATAAGACAGAAAACTAGGGCTTCTTTAAGCTAACCTTTCTTAAATAATTTTAAGAAAACATAAGAGATTATTATTATTATTATTATTTAGCAAAAGAGGTGAACATATTAATACTAAACTCAAAAATTTTTGGATATGATTTAGTGGGTTAAATAGGACAAATGCCAAAACTTGTGCTTAGAGAAAAATAAATTTAGGGATTCTCTTTTAAAATAGCATAATAAATAGATAAATCATAAGATTTTGAATCTTTCTTTTGAAACATAAAGTGCAACAACACTAACACAAATAACATAAAATTTGCATAAAATAAGTGTAGATAAATAAAAATTCCTACTCACCAAAGTAGATTTCCAAAGAGATAATCAAATCCCTTGGATGGCAAACCACCAAGCCTTAAGCCAATGAAGAATTCTTCTTCAAAAAGTTCACACAATCAACCAATATTATTTCATTTTAAAGAAAAGAAGGGTTCAAAAATAATGTCAAGCGCCCATTCATCACACATAAGAAAATTTTGAATTTAATATAAATAATACATACAATTTACTTAAACACATACAATTAAAACAAATTATTTAGGAAACTAAATACTTGATGACATAACAAANGTAGATTTCTTAACCTTTATTTGAGATAATTAAGTAGGATACATAGGAATGCGAAGTGATTTTAAATTACTTTTAATTTTTAAATGTGATGATTGACCTTCAAATCTTCAATTACTTTTCATTCTAACCAAGTGAAATGTTAAAATGTGTTATGAACCATAATGACTCAGGAGAGCTATGGTACAATCAACTAGGTTAGTCACATTTAACTATGGGGTATATGTTGATATGTCTTGTAGGGTAATGCAAATGTTAGGGAAATATGATTTGATGGGTTAATTACGGGATTTAATAAATTAAAATCATTTTAATCAATCTTTTTTATGCACTGAGGAGAGGTTAAAGAAGAGCGTTGCATCTATTTTTCATTAGACTTTTGTAATTTGTACTTTACATTTCTTGTAATCCACTTACATCAGTATAAGGGAGGGTATCTTAAGAACTTGATATTTATCAATCCAAACCACGTTAAGTAGGACTAGTTGTCCAGGATTTTAACTTTTTAATTGCTTTCGAAACTCTGGGATTACTTTTTAGCACTCTAACACAATCCAAATTTCAATTTAGGACTAAAACTAGTAGGCTAAAGCTTTTTTGATGTCTAATTCCCTCGCTCCCTGTGCGATCAACATTCCAAACACTAAAATTTGATATCACTGATATGACATGTGCACTTGCGTGAGCCCCTAGTTTGTGGTTAAACTTGGAAGCGGTATCACAAATCAATTGGTACAAGATCCTTTTCAAGCTTCTCAATCCATACAGCTCCACAAGGTCAAGTGTTAACCACTTAGCCCTGCTCTGATACCAAGTATGATGGGATAAGATGTGAGCTGCTTGTTGTTTATGGATGATCAAGATCATTAAGAAGTGATAAAGGTGTACTTAATATCTTTTAAAGGTTAAGAGATCAAATTTTGATACAAGGCTTAATTGAAAAAGGTAAAAGTGTACTTAATATCAAAATTTTTGGATATGATTTAGTGGGTTAAATAGGACAAATGCCAAAACTTGTTCTTAGAGAAAAATAAATTTAGGGATTCTCTATTAAAATAGCATAATAAATAGATAAATCATAAGATTTTGAATCTTTCTTTTGGAACATAAAGTGCAACAACACTAACACAAATAACATAAGATTTGCATAAAATAAGTGTAGATAAATAAAAATTCCTACTCACCAAAGTAGATTTCCAAAGAGATAATCAAATCCCTTGGATGGCAAACCACCAAGCCTTAAGCCAACATAGAATTCCTCTTCAAAAAGTTCACACAATCAACCAATATTATATCATTTTAAAGAAAAGAAGGGTTCAAAAATAATGTCAAGCGCCATTCATCACACATAAGAAAATTTTGAATTTAATATAAATAATACATACAATTTACTTAAACACATACAATTAAAACAAATTATTAAGGAAACTAAATACTTGATGACATAACAAAAAAAAATAACATGATTGAAGTTCTTTAAGGTTATCAAAACTATCAAAGTCCTCTCAAGCTTGATTTGTCCCTAAAATTGGATCAGGTTGTTAGGCAACCTCCCTTAACAAGATACCTAACGATGGCACTACCACTATGTGGCACATCAAGAAGTCCTGGAGTCAGAGCTCTGTAGAAGTTGGTTGCTCTAGTGGTCAATCTAACTACTCAAACTTTGAGATCTAGAAGGAAATTGTCACGGGGCGAAAGAAGGGGTAGATATATGGCCTTGGCACACATTGATTTGTTTATGAGGCTCAACCCCCCTGTTCTGGCCAAAGGTCATCATTAGTTGATGATAAAGTGTCCAGGCATGTGGCCACATTGATAAAGGAGTTGCAAAGCAACTTCATTGTTGAGGTATGTGAGATGGAGTCCAGGATGAAATCAATAGAGTAAGTCAGGGATGTTAGTGTTGAGATGCACGAGGCAGCTGTTAACTAGCTGCATCACTTGGAATAACGTTGTAGCAAGTGAGCTTTGATCTAGGAGGAGGAGGAACAAAATGATTAGTTTTTTTTTCCTATTTGTGTAGAACTTCTTTTGTTTTACTTTCATTTCTTCGACAAATACTATTGTATTGCATGATTTATTGAAATTTATTGTTATATTTGTGATGATTTCATTCAATTTCATTATCTCTATTTATTCTTCTATATTTTTATGAAAAATTATTAATTTGGATGCTGGATCTTTTATTTGCAGGAGTATAATTTTTTTTTGGCTAATGACCGTATTTATTTTTTTTATTGCAATTTGTGGGTTGATTAGTTGCTGAATTTTTTTGCCGATACTATTCTAGCAAGAAAATTCATCTACTAATTAGATGATAATATTTACAAGCTAAAAAATTTAGTGCTCAAATAGTGTCTTTTCAACATGCCTTATTCATGTTAACAAAATTTAACTGAAAATTCCCCCGATAATGTTGTTTAGTCAAATAAAAAAGATGACATTACTTACTGATTTATCACTTACTGATTTATCACTTACTGATTTATCAGTCGATAATAACTTTTTTTATGTAGTATTGGGCCTATGCAGAAGAAGGAGATTGACACCTATACCTTTCGAATACTAAGGAGTGAGAAAATTTAGAGTTATAGAAATCAGTACTTTAAATTTGGAATGTGCCAACTTCTCAATTTCATGATCTTGTTGGTTCCTACTTTCAGTGTTGTGAATCTCTTACATTGCTTTGAAATTTAAATTAGGATACCACACATAAAGGGAAAAATGCCTCGGCTTGGGGACATGGGGTGAGTCTTGTGTCGTGAGTCGAAGAATTTTCCTCCAATCTTTAACTCGGGCCGGATCAATCTATATGGAGCTCCTACTTTCTACTTCTACCCATATAATTTTGGTTTTTAAGCTTATTTAGTTCAATGAAGATTAAGTTTAATCCAATAATTTATAGTTAAATATTAAAATTTTAAAATAAATCTATGTAACGTCTAAAAGGTTTAGCCCCTCAAATTCACTCATTTAAACTTTTATTTTTATTACGATCACGTAACAATATTCTCCTGCTAACCCTTCAAGCAAGAATTAAAGGGCGGGGTTGAAGCCTGAGGGCCCACCAACCTCCTCCGAACACGCAGCGAATCCCCTTGCGATATTATTCCACTTTCCGATATCGACATTTCCTCACACGCTCGTCCTTCCTCGCACGTGCAAAACATTCTACCCTCATCGTCCGGTAATTGGCCATAAAGAAGCCTACCTGCGAGTAGGCTTTTTTGACTCCATCATGCAAATAAATGCCAGAAAAGAAACCCTCCGTGAACATGAAAATTAACAGAAACGGGTCGCTGGCATCTCACGTGCGCGTGGAGATCGCACGTGCCATGTATGCGACGCTGCTGCAAGTGGAGCCGCTGCGTCTGTCGTTTTCCTCGTCATCTTCTCACTGCCCGAAGATTCGCGGCAACGAAAACGAGATTTTCACCGCCAGCTTTTCTTTACTCTTTTGTCTTTAATTTACAGATATGAATCATAATAAAGTTGCTGAAAATAATCTAAGTGGATATTCATTTAAGTACTCAAAGATAATTTTTAAATTATTAAATAAATAATACCTATAATATATATATATATATATATATATATATATATATATATATATATATATATATATATATATATATATATATATATATATATATATATATATATATATATATATATATATATATATATATATATATATATATATATATANGAAATAAACTTTCTTTTCATGAACATGTTATCTCATGCGTCATTAACAATTTTTATCATGTACTATGAATTTGAATAGATTTTTTTAGTAATAAACATTCAAAATTTAAATTCAAGATCATCAAAGGCTTGCATTTCAACAAATTCTTAGCAAAGCTGGCTGTCGTGATTAGTTGAACCCAATGATATCAACAATGATTCAGTACAAGTTCAATCAAGTCAAAATCAAGCTATAGCACATTTGGAGCTTTCATATGGTTAATGAAATGGTCAATGAACTCTAAATTTGACATTCTTAAAGTCAAATCAAGGGTTTCAATGAGAATAATTCAATGAGCTTAAGCTCTCTTAATTATGACATCATTAATGACTTGACGATAACTTTTGGCCTTCATAGCCGCTTACCACCATCAACTATAAGCACAGGACCATAATTGACAATCATCGACCGCCCCTGCTCATTATTATCGGTGAAATCTGATAGCCAATGTCGTATCTCACATACTATGTAATGATGTGTCCCAAATACTGTGTAATGACGTATCCCCAATATGTTGTAACAATGTATCTCGAATAAGGTGTGAATGAATAATGTTGTATTGAAGATCCAGTGATAGCTTCCAGTAACAGCTACTTATAACTATCATATTCATACTATGACTAGTTCTTCTACACTCATGGATATTTTTATATGTCGTATACCGATAAATGTTGTCTTTGATGTAAATTAATAAACCAAGGAGAAGGTTTTTAGTCACAAATAGATATACTCCAAACTATAACCTCTATCTCTAGTTACCATTGAAGCTTATCACTACATCCTCTATGGTCAATTATCACTTTCACAGTCATCAACAATGACCTTTGTAGCCAACTAAGAATACTAAAACTACCAACTAAGGCCCATGTGACCAAGTCAAACTATATGGCTAATTGTTGTTGTAATAATTAAATATCTACGGTTTATATGACCAAATACACCGATTCAAAATTGAACAAATCTAGCTTGTCGATCCAATCCATTTTTCTGAATTTTGGGTCACTAAAAATTCCAACTGCATCCTCTGTGGTCAATTAATGCTACTGTGGCTACTGACTATGACTTTTGTAATCAACTATTACATATGTGGTTAACTACGACTATAATTTCAGCTATGGCCTTTTGTGGATAATTGACACTACTATAGCTACCAACTACGACCTATATGACAATCTACAACCAATGTGGATAACTGCTACTGTAGTAAACAACTATGACCTGCTTGGCCAATCACTACAAAAATATACATATTAGCATCGTACATTTCTAACGCTAATCCGCATATTCCCGACACTAATCAAGCTTTGCATCAGATTTGCGCTGCAAAAATGCCGACATTTGCATCGATTTTTTATTTGCGTCAAACTTAACGTAATAATCCACCATTGTGAATTTTCATAAAAAAAATAGTTGACGCAACCTTTGTGTCATATCTATGTCTACCATGGTTGACACTAATTAGCGTCGGCCATGGCAAGCGCAAACTAGAGTCCACCATGGTGAATGCTTATTAGCTTTGACTTAAGAACGTCAAATATCAAATTGATTATTGTATTTTTGTGTTGGGTTTTTCGACGTTAATCTAACGCTGACCAATAAAAATTTAAAAAAAAATATACAACTGAACGATTGAATTTCCACATGCCTGCATAGAAGGAACACAAGCAATATACTATCATATTGCTTTATCATCACAATTGAAAAAAAATAAATCTCCAACATGTCAAAGCACTGATAATAAATTAAATTAAAGAAAAAACATATCTAAGTGTTCAAAGTTCACAACTACAAAAATTGAATTCCTCAACATTGCCAAAAAGTCCTTTTCTTCCTAGTTATAATCTGTTATACATCTATAATCTTATGTTTTGAATATCCATCTGCAGCATAGATATAGTTCTATAAATCATTACAATTAGAAATAAGTTGTCCAGATAATACGAATCTCATATATTACATACATTCAAGAATCTTTTTTCTTTATTGCATCCAACTGAATGTCATATTTTTCATTTTATTTTAGCAGACTAAGATAATTTTTTAGACAACGTGCCCTGATCTTTCTAGGTCTACCTCTACCTTTATTAACAAAAGTCATATCTATAACATCCAGGGTTATTAGATGATTGATGTTTAAGCTATCCATTTTTTTGAATATTTTGCTAAGTAGAATTTGTTATCTAATTTCTTATGATCTGTAGTTGCATATTGTAGTTCTCCCTTTGGGTTTGATATTTGGGGTTTAATCAAAAAGTCTTATATTAGTTGATAACGATATGTATAGTTGCGTAGTATCTCATATTTAAATATAATAATTGTATTCTTATTTGCTTCAAAGTCAAGTTTTTGTCTAGCTATTGCTGGTGATCAAATTTTTAGCAACGTTGCAAAGTAAGAATTATAAGTAAGGAAAATTAAGAATATAATCGCATACATCACATTGACATATAAAAGTCGGGATCTTTACCCATATTGTGATTTTGTCTGTATTCACTCGATAGGCTTGCCTACTTTATATGTCGAGATTACATTTTTGTCTTTTGCTTGGATTATTGGTAGGCTCATCTAAGCACTAAATCTTCTACCCCAACCTAAATAACTTCAACTTAATTTTACAAAATGAAACTCATAACCAAAGTTAAATAACATAAGTCACTGCATTCACAACTATAGAAATAACTTGCATTTAAGCCAACCTCGATTGATATTAAATAAAACTGAGTAGAAACTCTATTTCAAACTAGGAATATGATTGATAACCAGATCCGTGGACATACAAATAACATATCGCTCATATTCCCTGTCTTCGAGTCATCATCAGTGCACAAAAATGGGTGCTTTGACCCGTGAGGACTAGAATCTTAGAGAGTGAGTTATGTTTATGCATATCGATTAACTTTTTGAACAAACCTTATATGCATTCATCATCAAGGACTTGCATAACCCATCACACAGCTCGCTTCGATGCACTCAACACTAATCAAATACACTTAAACAATTGAGTGTGGTGAGAAATAAAACACTTAAATTTGAAATCTCAAAATATATTTGCATTAGTTATATGACTTTATGCATACCATACATACGTAGGCAGCTTAATTTATAATCAAGTCGTACGACCGACTACTCCAAATAAATAATAACATACCTTATTTTGCATCATCGAGACTTGCCATGCATGATTTTGAATGAGATTATGTAGTTTAGATGACAGTTCTTTCCAAGAAGATTATTAAGTCCATCACATTTTGATCATTATGTTTTTTTTAAGTTAGGGTTTTAAAGTTTCACTTCCATCGATGAACTTCATCCTAGGACTCCAAGGTTGTCCGTATAGTGACGACGTAGACCCTCGCCTTTAGACTTTTTCATGATTGTATGTCATGCAATTCTCCTAAGATTCTAACAAAACATCAGGATGAAACATTAAATTTTTCTTCAAAAACATCAAATGCCAAACAATGGAATAGTCTGTGACACTATTGAGGCTTCCTTGGTATCTCCGGATGTCCCATACCTTTTCTCCCTTTGGCTTCCATTGATAACTTTTCAACATTTGATCTTTTTTCCATTTGTAAATCCAATTTTCAATTGTGGAAACCTAAACTTAAAAATTTCTTGAGGATAAAATTATAGCTTTAATTGAGAGTTTTCTTAAATAACTTCAGTTTCTTAAGATGTAATTAAATATAGGGGTTTGCTCTTATAGGAAGATAAAGACCCATAACTAATCTAAACCTTATCTAGTCTTCAAACTATATAAAGGAAATGATCTATCTAGTTTAAACCGCAAACTAGTGTATATAACTAATGGTTTGTTAGTTCAAATAATCAAACCCATCGTAAAATTATATTTCTACCTTTGAATGTGGTTTACTACTTTCGAAAATGCGCTTGATTATCTGAAAAACCAAATTCTTTGAATCTACACGACATTCAAAAGGCCCGTGTCCAAGCAAAAATTAATTTCAACAGTAGTACATAACTAACACAAACCTTTTTGGGGCATTTACATACATAGAACAAAATTATTATGTATTTTCATATCTCACACCTAAACTTTTATATTTAGACACATAGCACTCAAATCCTTAATATCACAGAAAAAATAGCACTAACATCACCTAAAAAAAGTCTAAGCATTACATGGCTAACACTTAAACACTGTTTTTCACATAAAAATTATTCAAGCCATGTGCATTACATATCTAATACTTAAACTCTACATTCCACTTAAAAATCATCTAATCCATATGCATTGCACATCTAAAGCTGAAATTTTGGTTTTTACACATGTTAGAGAAACGAAATCTGAAAATAGATTGAAAGCATGCGTTGAATAAAAAAAAAAAAAAGAAGCTTAGAGGTGTGGAGAAGGACTTCTCACCTTGGACGCAAAATGAGCAGTGAAAACTAGCCAGAGATGTTGGAACTCGAGCTCTGTCACAGAGGAGCGCCAAAGGGGAGGAAGCTACAATCAGAAAGAAGAAAGGAAGAAATGAGGGAGGTGGCTCATGATTGCGGTTATTAGGGCATTAGCATTGGATTTCTCTGATGCTAATACGCGATTAGTAGCGTCAGATAATTCCAACTCTATGACAATGCTACAACATTGACCTTACGTCGCTAGCTCTACGTACCTCGTCTATGTCGATTTTTCATTCATGGGACCGCACACAAAGCTAAACAGACACAATTCTCATGCGAATTTTGTATTGAAAATATGTCTGACTCTAATTCTGACGCTAATTTAGCAATTTCCTATGGTGATTTATGGATAACATGGCTAACTATTACTGTAGTTTTCAACTCTTGCCTCTTTGCTCAACTGACACTATTACAACCACTGACAACAACTTTTATGGAAAGTTATTATTTTCTTAGTAATCAACTATTACTTTTGTGGCCTATTATTGCTATTATGGCCCAAGAGTTATATTTATTAAAGGCCAATTATAGCTATTATAGCTGAAATGTAATTATAAATATGTAATTATCAGCTTTTTAATTCTACATTTTCTCATTTAGGAGAAGATTAGACCTGCACACTTACAATACATAGTTTATTGCTTTTCTATACTACGCACCATAGTTTCTTCTCTTTCCAGGGCTTTTCCATGTAAAAATTTTGATGTATTCTCTACTACATTTTAATTATGCGCATGTGTGATAGATCTTCGTGTAATATTATAATTTTTAAATATAACTCTACTGCCATAAATTTTCTAGAAAGTAATATTTTGATGTTTTCTGTGAGAAATGAAGCCCTATAAGATATAATGATGATCAAGATATAACACAAGCAAGATGAGATATATATGGAGGTAGCTCGAAGTGGCTTGGTATCACGAGCAGGAAGAAAGCCTATTTTAAAATTTTATTGTTTACCTTCATATATATATATATATATATATATATATATATATATATATATATATATATATATATATATATATATATATATATATATATATATATATATATATATATATATATATATATATATATATATA
>JXCR01059334.1:5858-31075 GCA_002079205.1 Phalaenopsis hybrid cultivar
GAGAGCCAAAAGAAAAGTGAATGTTTTCAATGAAGAGGAGAATAGATCGGGACCGTTTAGAATGCAGTATCAATGGAGACCAAGAGAGAACATGACTGTTGGATGGTACAGAGATCTGAGAATTAAAGTAGACCAAAGGAAAAAGCATGCAAAAGATACAATGTTAAACTTGCAAGGGTACAGGCATAGTTCTATAGGTTTTCCTCAATAAAGAAGGCTACAGGGTTTCCTCCCTGACTCAATACTACACTGATCCCCATGTTAGAAGCGCCACATTACACCTCAACCAACTGACCGAAGTCCGATAAATTTAACATTGGGGCTTGTGTCACCTTCTTCTTCAGGGTTCTAAAACTTAACTTAGTTGCCTCAGACCACTGGAACTTCTCTCCCTTCAAAAAAATATGTCAGAAGAGTTGTCATTGTGTTGAAGCACCTCATGAATCGTCTATTGAATGAGCTAGCCCCAAATACTGTCTCAGCTCAGTAAAGGATTGTGGGGGTGCCCAACTGACGAACGCCACTATCTTCGAGGGGTTCATCTAAATGTCGGTGTCGGACATAATATAACCCCAAAAACATACCTGCATCATCATGAAGTGACACTTATTCCGGTGGACATATAGTTTCTCCGACCCCAGAACCTCGAAAACCTACCTCAGATGTTGCAAGTGCTCCCCCTCGAAACAGTTGTGATAGTGATATTGTCGAGGTAAATAACCACGAACTTCCCGATACAGGCTCGAAAAACCTTATTCATCATTCTAAATAGGGTGTTAGGTGCACTGGGCAGTCCAAATGGCATGACGGTCCACTCGTACAACTTGTCGTTATTCCTAAAGGTGCTCTTTCATTCATCCCCCGACCTCATTCTAATCTGATGATATCCGATGCTCAGATCAACCTTTGAAAAGACTACGTCTCCATGTGACAGATTCAGTAGGTTGTCCAAGCGAGGTTTAGGGAATAGGTATTTAATGGTGACATTGTTGATAACTCGATTATCGATGCACATCCTCCATAAGTTGTCCTTCTTAGGCACCCTCAACACAGGGGCAGCGCACGTGCTGGTACTTGCTCTCACTAATCCCTTAGTAATGAGATCTTACGCTTGCTTCTGTAGCGTACTCCAATGGCCTCAATCTATATGCAGGCTTGTTGGGCAACACTGATTCTGAGATAAGGTATGTGGCATGTTGGATATCCCTAAGCGGTTGTAAATCCTCTGGCAAGAAGTAGGTAATCACCTTCTGAAACTCAGCTAACAGTGGTTGAACCTTGTCCAGTGGATTCATCTTATCCTTATTTCCCTCTAAGAAGAATAAGTTTGATGCCACGAGGGCTTCTCAAACATAGTAATGAAATGTGGTAAGTGGGACCTCAGGCTTATCCTCGACAGATGTAGTTGCTCCTCCAAAATCCTTGATGGAAAAGAGGACGCTTTTCTCCTCCTTCGTGAATGGGTAAGTGTTCTTGAATCCATCATGTTGCGCCTTACCATCAAATAACCTCGGCCTGAAAAACAAGATATGGTAGGTGTTTGTGGGCACATCACGCCACAGTAGGTCATATAGTTGATACACAATGAAAAACTCGATCAGGCACTACTAATCCACTAGTATCTCATTTACTTTCTTCAACCACATCAAAGAAAAGGGTTGGGAGTATTTTTTATGTAGTCAAATTCAACTTCTGCAGTCTTTGTAGGTAGGCGAAATGCTTCTACAGATAATCATATGGGAAAGTTAGAAGGGAAGCTGACAACCTACAGGAAAACTGTAGGGTATGATCTGCAGATAAAAAAAATGGAAAAACACCTACAAAGAAAGCTACAGATTATGGCCTCGGGTATGGCATAAGAAAGGGTTGTAGCAAGGAAAAGCTTCAGAGGTCCTATTGCAAAAAAAGACTCTGAAGGAGAGATTGTTGCAAGAAAAAACTCCGGAGAAGAAAGTTCCAGAGGGTCCACCACAAGAAAAAAAGCTCCTAATGAAGGCCTGCTAAAGAAAGGAGCTCCGAAGGAGGACCTGATACAGAAAAAAAAAACTCCGAAAAATGACTTGATACAGGAAAAAATTCAAGAGGGTCTGCTGCAAAAAAAAAATTCTAGATAGCCTATTACAGGAGAAAGCTCTGAAGAAGGGTCAGGAGGGCTTAATGCATACAAAAGCCTATGGCGACAAAGGAGGTCAGAGGAAGCGTATCAATATTTTGATTAGAAGGACCAATAATGTACTCCTTAATCAGTGTATCTACTCCAACACCTAGACCTTCCATAAGAATAGCCAGCTTTCCTTATACATCTTCCCTTCCACGAAGCCATTGCAGAACCTTTTTTGTATCTAAAATCCTCGCTTTGTTAACAAGACACCTCGAAGACTAAGGCAGGAAGAATATTGTTAATGCCAAATATATCAGGGATGGGATGGAGTGAAATCCAAGTATCACTCTTCAGTTAGGATTCTCCATAAGAGACATTGCAAACACCATACAGTACACATAAAAATTCCCCTTGAGCAACAGAGTGGTGCAAGGGTATTTAATTGCCCTCTTATTTCAGGTGGGGATGCGAAAATATACACAGGAATAAGGGTAACAGCCAAGCCAACTCCAAACCCATCAATGAGCCTTGCAAGGAGTAAGATGTAAACATTTGGAGAACACGGCATGATCAAGCCACCAATAAATCAAAGTACTGATGACAAGATAAACATGGGGTGCCTGCCACACCAATCAGAAATAGGTCCTGAGCATTTAGTAATCATTGTAACGCCAATATGTGACATAGCCACAATTAAACTTTCAATAGTAGGCTCTGTCTGTAATTTAAATTCCCTTATAATATAAATAGCAGCTCCTGCAATTATAGCATTGTCCCAACCCTACAACAGGTTTCTAACAGTGGTTGCTATAAAAACAACTCTGTCCATCTCTCCAGCAAGAAAGAGATACGATTATTAACAAACAACAGCTTTCGTCGATTGGAATTCAAATAAAAGTATATTCATTCAATTGACCGAAGAATCAAAAACAGAAAGCATGGCCATCACAATGAATAAACCGATGTAAGTAGGCCAAAATAGGCCAAGAAAGCTCAATCAGAATCCAACACTTAAAATCCCTTTCTCCCCTGCCTAATGCCACCTCTCAAGCAGCAAAATACATTCAACAAGAGTCAGGTAGATCCCTACAGAAAGGAGAGTTGGCGGCAGAAGGGAGACCGACGACTGAAAAAAACTGCAAGGGAAGGAGCGACTGGCGAGAAAGGATGCAAGAGGGTGTTCCCATGACATGAAAGGCTACAGAAGGGAACTCCTGCAGGAAGAGGAAGTTTCCAACGAAAAAACTGAAGAGCCTGCAACATGGCAAAGATTCTTAGCTTTAGGGAATAGAAAGTTTCCAGCAACAGGAGATACTCGGGTTTGTTTCAAGGCTCTAATACCATATTGAATTTCATAATTCAACAGAATTATTTTATTGCTATGAAATACAAACACCCTTACATGAATCCTAGAATAGTAAAGAGAAGAAAAAGAAAATAAAACTAAAGGAAATATATAACACCTATATCTCCAAGTAATTAATCCATAATACTACTTGGAGATAAAGAAAATGACAAAAAATAGTAAAGCCTAAAATATGATATGAAATAAATCCAATCAAAGAAAATAAATCTAAAATAGAAAAGGAAAATAATCTAATCCTCGAAATTTTTAACAAGAATAAATTATTTCCTAATATAACTTCTAACAGGTTCTTTGGTGGCTCATTCATTTACTATATGGACATTAAAATATTAGTGATAGAAATATAATAATAAAAAAATTAATTTCACCATCCGAGCTTTTGTTCTCACCTTAGTTAATTCTAAGACTTAAGCCAGGTCGTGACAGTTTCATTGAGCATTATGATGTAGCATTAGAGCTAGAATTTGATATAATTAGATGTGATGTGGGTTCTCTATGGTCCACTATCTTGATGGCCAATGAAACTAGGCACCCATACATGATTTTATAAGATAATATATTATGTCAAGAAATAAATAAAATAAGCAAATAAATGTTATCTTATGAATAGTTTAATATGTTGACACATGCAAACCCGACTAATCTAACACATTATGATTGTGAACTTTAACATCTCTTTTAATTTTTTTTTAGCAAATAACCTTTCTTATTCTTAAGACATACTATTATTCAAACAATTTTACTTTATAATGAATTTATATAATTCACCAGACTAGTCTATGTTTGTGCTTTTAAACCTCATCTCTAATTCATGATTAGCATACCAAGTTATTTCATCTCCTTAAACAAATGAATTATGTTTTAGAGCTACTATCTTATTCATCTTTATATCTCAGATATTAATTTGACAATTATTTCCGATAAAGTGAAAGATAAGATTGAACTTGAGTGAAGATCATATTCTGAATCAACATTCCAATAGTTTGATGCTTAGTTCTGATATAAGAAGCATATTCATGTACTATACATTGTCAAAGTTGATATTAGGCATAAGGACTCAAGATGTTCATTAGAAAACCTGTAAAAGAATGAATGGAAATTTTTTAAATGTATTCTAGAACAATTAATGTGTATAATCATATTGGATCTTTATGAGTTAGGAATTATAAAATATGATATGTTCAGACGGTTCAAATGATTGAGTCAATAACTAGCTAGATTGTGATAGGTATATTTCTACAATGAGTGATAATATATTCACTTTTCTAAGTTAAACAATTACATCTTATGTTCAATCGAAAAGGTGTTATTGTGGGGATCATGGAGTTGATGTATAAACATCAATTTTACGATTACTGTATTACCTTCATATCTTTCAATTGATTCTGAGAGTTGATACAGTAAATCAAGGCTAAAAATCTTTAAAACAAAGTAGAAATTTAAAACTCAACACAAGTGTAATTAAAATAAAGTAAAATTTTGTAAAATTCAGTTACCAGTGATTGACACGTAGTGAATTGGATAAGATGCCAACGACTTATGAGGGAAACAAACAAAGATTATTTTGCAAGTAAAATAGATGGCATGCTGAATGAAATATAAATTCATTTTGAAACTGTTACCATAAACTTCCATTTAAAGCATTCTTAAATGGAATTGTGAGTTAAAAGCATACCATGCAGATGGGACTCAACACTTCCATTTCGAACAAGTTCATAAACCAAACAGCGTTTATGGCCTTCAATGCATATACCAATCAGCTTGACCAAATTACGATGATGCAGTCTGCTCAGCATTTCTACTTCTCCAATGAATTCACGATCACCATTCTGTTCCTTCCTTGTTAGCAGCTTAACGGCAACTTCATCTCCATTCTCCAAAATTCCAAGATAAACACGTCCATACCCACCTTCACCCAGCATTCTCTCTGAACTAAATCTATTAGTTGCTTTCTCGAGCTCGGATAGTAAAAATGTTTTCACTGAGGATGGGTAAGTAGCCATTGTAGAAACAAGAGACATGGATGTTGAACTTGCAACACTACTTTGTATGGTAGTCCTAGTTCCTGTATCAAAACCAATATGGAGATTCCAAGGGGTTACAATCATTTATTTAATCAAATGTTAGATAAATTTTATAACATAATCACATTTTCAATATAATGTGAAATTACATATATATAATACATTAAAAAGTCAAGAAGAGAGGGAAAACGTAAAAAGGGCTATGACAATGCTCCATTTCAAAATGACGCAATCCAGTTTGTTTTTTTGGTCTTTTATTTTGAAACTTGAAAAGATGTAATCAGAGGGAAAACAACTCATCCAAAAAATCCAACAAATATTGATATGATATATACTAAAGGCTTGTTTGNTCATTTTCAATATAATGTGAAATTACATATATATAATACATAAAAAAGTCATTTGACGTTTGTTTTTAAAAGAAGAGAGGGAAAACGTAAAAATGGACGGGCTATGACAATGCTCCATTTCAAAATGATGCAATCCAGTTTGTTTTTTTTGGTTTTTTATTTTGAAACTTGACAAGATATAATCAGAGGGAAAACAACTCATCCAAAAAATCCAACAAATATTGATATGATATATACTAAAGGCTTGTTTGAGATTAATTTTACTGTTTGGTTGTATTTGTCTTTTAAAAATAAAATTTTTTGTATTTTTCATGTATTTTTATTTTTTATTCTAAAAATATATTAACATGTTTTTAAAAATACTTTTCAGTGTTTTGAGTGTTTTTAAAAACAAATNCAATTTTATTGTTTGGTTGTATTTTGTCTTTTAAAAACAAAATTATTTTGTGTTTTTCATGTATTTTTATATTTTATTCTAAAAATATATTAACATGTTTTTAAAAATACTTTTCAGTGTTTTGAGTGTTTTTAAAAACAAATATATATTAATCAAATAGCCAAAAATGTTTTAAATCAAATCAAAACAAAAACAATACAAAATTAAAATAAAAAAGTGATCCTAAACAGCCCCCAAAGAGAAAGAGTCGGTGAGAAGCACAAAACATATGGTAAATAGAATTAGAGAACTCTATTTCAAAATGAGACACTCAATTTTTTGACGTTTCTTATCATTCTGGATCTGGGGAAGGGGATGTTAATTTTTCATTTAAAAAAAGAAGTTACATTAGCCCAATCAATCTAATATCTAATCTAATCTATATATAATGTATNCGAGAAGCACAAAACATATGGTAGATAGCATTAGAGAACTCTATTTCAAAATGAGACACTCAATTTTTTAAAGTTTCTTATCATTCTGGATCTGGGGAAGGGGATGTTATTTTTTCATTTAAAAAAAGAAGTTACATTAGCCCAATCAATCTAATATCTAATCTAATCTATATATAATGTATTCTTTTATTTACTGATTCTCATCTAAATTAATAGGAAAAAAAAATTTAATGTTTTTTGGCTTTTTGATTCTCTCTAATATAACGCAAAGTTCGGAAATTCTGTACACAAAATTTTGTTTATATTAATTCATTTTCTACTTTGTTAATATAAATAATTAATTTGAAAGAACGTTTTCTCCTCATTTTAGAAGGCTTAGACTAACCTTACATAAAAATGATTTTACATTTTAATCTAATTGTTTAGAATAATATGAATATTTTTATTGAAATGAAAGGAGGTATAATAACCCTTATATGAAAGCTAATAAAAAGAAATAACAAGAAAGAAAAGATATAACACCTAATATTTTCAATTAATCAATTCGAATAATTATTTGGAGATAAAAAACAACAAAAAAAGGAAAGTCTAAAATAGGAAAGGAAATAAATCCACTCCAAAAAATATAAGTCTATAATAAGAGAGAAAATAAAGTTATATTAGGAAATAAATCTAATCCTCATAAATTCTAATAAGAATAAATTATTTTCTAATGTAAATTCTAAGACTCCCCCTCAAGTTGAAACATGGTTCAAAACCATGTTCAATTTGGTTTTGAAAACATCAAACAATAGGCAAGGGAGATTCCATGAAGTAGAACTTGAAGTCTGTCTCATATTGCGGTTTTCCTTGACTATAATTCCTGCAGTGTCTGTAGGTAGGCGTAAAGTTCCTATAAGTAATATTGCAGGGGAGTTTGCAGGGAAGTAGACAACCTATAAGAAAAGTTAAATTCTAGTTGATTGTGTTGTCTTTGACTGCAATTCTTATAGGTAGGCAAAAGGCTCTTACAGGTAATGATAAAGGTGAGTTTGCAGGGAATTAGGAAACCTACAGAAAAAACTGACTTATAATTGACTACTATTCTTCGAGTGTATGTAGGTAAGCAGAAAGCTCTTACAGGTAATGTTGCAGGGGAGTTTGCAGGGAAGTAGATAACCTCCAAAAAAAATTGTAGGGCAAAACCTGCAGAAAAAAGGAAAAAAAGAAAAAAAAAACCCGAAGGTAGGCCTTGCTGCAGGAAAAGCTCCGGAGGAGGGCCTAATAAGTAACAAAACCATGGAGGATGGTTTGTTGCAGGAAAAGCTCTGGAGGAGGGTCTGCTGCAAGAAAGATTTCGAAAGAGGGTCTGTTGCAGGAAAAGGTTCCAGATGAGAGCCTGATACAGGAAAAGGCCGAAGGAGGACCTGTTGCAAGAAGAATTCCAGTGGAGAACCTGTTGCAGGAAAAGCTCCGAATGAGAGCCTTTTCAAGAAAAAAGCTCTGAAGAAGGGTCTACTGCAGGAAAGCTTCAGAGGAGGATCTACTACAGAAAAGATTCATGAAGAGGGCCTAATGCAAGAAAAACTCTTGAAGGAGGGCCTAATGCAAAAAAGGCTCCTGAGGAGGATCGCTACATAAAAAAATCTGGTGGAGGACATGCCATAAGAAAAGCTTCGGAGGGCCTAATACATAAAAGCTCTGAACTAGGGTCTGCTTTAGAAAAAACTCCGGAGGAGAGTCTGCTGCAGGAAAGATTCCGAAGGAGGGTTTGTGTCAGAAAGGCTCTGGAGGAGAGCCCACAGCAAAAATGCTCTGAATGACAGCCTGTGGCAGAAAAAGGCTCTAGAGGAGGGCTGTCACAGGAAAAGGCTCCAGGGGAGGACCTGCTGCAATAAAAGGTTTCGGGAGAGGGTCTGCTGCAAGAAAAGGTTTCGGGGGAGGGACTGCTGTAGAAAAAGCTACGAAGGAGGGTCTGCTTCAGAAAAAGCTCCGGATGAGGGTCTGCTACACGAAAGATTCCGAAGGAGCGCTTGCGACAGAAATTCTCAAGATGAAAGCCTGCGGCAGAAAAAGGATCTGGAGGGTCTGCTGCGGGAAATATTCCAAAGGAGGGCTTGCATTGGAAAGGCTCTGGAAGAGAGCCTACAGCAAAAAGGCTCTAGAGGAGAGCCTGCAGTAGAAAAAGGCTCTGGAGGATGGTCTACTGTAAGAAATATTCTGAAGGAGGGCTTGCAACAGAAAGGCTCTAGAGGAAGAGTGTCTGCTGTAGGAAAAATTCTGAAGGAGGCCTTGTGGCAGAAAGCCTCCAGAGGAGAGCTTGAGATAGAAAGGCTCTGGAGGAGCGCATGCGGCAGAAAAAGGCTCTAGGGGAGGTCCTTTTGCAGGAAAGATTTCAAATGAGGGTTTGCGACAGAAAGACTCTAGAAGAGAGCCTGCGCCAAAAAAAAAGTTTTGGAGGAGGGTCTGCTGCAGGAAAAGGCTCCGTGGAAGGGTCTGCTGCAAGAGAAGGTTCCGGGGGAGGGCAAAAGCTCCAAAGATGGGTCTGCAGCAGAAAAGACTCCAAAAAAGTTTCACAAGAGCATTGTGCTTGCTCCATGCATTGAGAGAAAGTGCAAAGAACACCATCATGTTTTAATATTTTTGTTGTAGAGGGTAATTTTGGAAGGCCAAGGAACACCGAGTTTGCAACTCTGCAAAACTCATCAAGGAAGACTTCTCCTAGGATATCCTTAATTGAAACAATAATAAATATTTCAAGCCAATGAAAACTTCCCTAGCCAACACAGCTCTTTGCTCATGAAAATCAAATGTATAGGCATGGCAAGAAGGTGCAAGAGCTCTAGCAAGAGTAGTTAGAGAACCATAACCAATCCCTGA
Organism: Phalaenopsis hybrid cultivar; assembly: GCA_002079205.1. Classification (NCBI taxonomy): domain Eukaryota; kingdom Viridiplantae; phylum Streptophyta; class Magnoliopsida; order Asparagales; family Orchidaceae; genus Phalaenopsis; species Phalaenopsis hybrid cultivar. The sequence continues at coordinate 15,390 of JXCR01059334.1, forward strand.
CTTCAAATGAGGGTTTGCGACAGAAAGACTCTAGAAGAGAGCCTACGCCAAAAAAAAAGTTTTGGAGGAGGGTCTGCTGCAGGAAAAGGCTCCGTGGAAGGGTTTGCTGCAAGAGAAGGTTCCGGGGGAGGGCAAAAGCTCCAAAGATGGGTCTGCAGCAGAAAAGACTCCAAAAAAGTTTCACAAGAGCATTGTGCTTGCTCCATGCATTGAGAGAAAGTGCAAAGAACACCATCATGTTTTAATATTTTTGTTGTAGAGGGTAATTTTGGAAGGCCAAGGAACACCGAGTTTGCAACTCTGCAAAACTCATCAAGGAAGACTTCTCCTAGGATATCCTTAATTGAAACAATAATAAATATTTCAAGCCAATGAAAACTTCCCTAGCCAACACAGCTCTTTGCTCATGAAAATCAAATGTATAGGCATGGCAAGAAGGTGCAAGAGCTCTAGCAAGAGTAGTTAGAGAACCATAACCAATCCCTGACTTCAAAACTACATAGCCCAGAATATCCTCATAAGAGGCCTTCTTCTTAGTTCTCACAGTAAGATCAACAACTAACACATCCACAATCAGTACAAGGACATAACAGTCAATTTTCCATTCAAAACAGAAAGAACTTTCCCAACAGCCTTGGCAGCTACAGTGTTGTTGGCATGTTGACCTCATTTTTTGTGAGGTCTAGTCTTCCTCTTAGGGTTTAGGATCTAGCCTTAGGGATCTCCCTTCGACTATATTAGAACCTTAGAAATGAGACCCGCCTCATTTTAGAAATTGAACCTACTTCTATCCTCTTGTGGTTTCGCGTGTGTGGTGTCAACTTCTAGCACTTAGAAAGGTGAAACCAACATGAGGAAGCCCAAAAGGGATTCTTATAGGATCTTCTGAGCCTTAGGGGGGGCCTTTGGCACAATTCGCACTCCCGCGAGCACAAACTTCGCAATTCGGAGAGTCGACATGTTCGATCGCCACAATTTACATCGCTTGCACCGTTACCTGTCAAAAACTAGAATAAATTTTTTGAAACAATCGATCACGGGTCGAAATTTTGTGAAATTTGAACTTTGACGAGTTTTTAACCCGATTGTTGACGACATCGTCCGAGCGACCCCGGATGACGAAACGGATTGCACCGACACGTTCGGAACGTCGATTTTTCTCGGAGAGGACACCCATTTTATTACGTCACCGCGCGTGAATAAATCGCATATTATATATATATATATATATATATATATATACACACANTTCATTATTTTCAATGTAATGTGAAATTACTTATATATAATACATAAAAAAGTCAAGAAGAGAGAGAAACGTAAAAATGGACAGGCTATGACAATGCTCCATTTCAAAATGATGCAATCCAGTTTGTTTTTTTGGTTTTTTATTTTGAAACTTAAAAAGATATAATCAGAGGGAAAACAACTCATCCAAAAAATCCAACAAATATTGATATGATAAATACTAAAGGCTTGTTTGAGATCAATTTGATTGTTTGGTTGTATTTTGTCTTTTAAAAACAAAATTATTTTGTGTTTATCATGTATTTTTATTTTTTATTCTAAAAATATATTAACATGTTTTTAAAAATATTTTTCAGTGTTTTGAGTGTTTTTAAAAACAAATATATATTAATCAAATAGCCGAAAATGTTTTAAATCAAATCAAAACAAAAACAATACAAAATTAAAATAAAAAAGTGATCCTAAACAGCCCCTAAGAGAAAGAGTCGGTGAGAAGCACAAAGCATATGGTAGATAGCATTAGAGAACTCTATTTCAAAATGAGACCCTCAATTTTTTGACGTTTCTTATCATTCTGGATCTGGGAAGGGGATGTTATTTTTTCATTTAAAAAAAAAAGTTACATTAGCCCAATCAATTTAATATCTAATCTAATCTATATATAATGCATTCTTTTATTTACTGATTCTCATCTAAATTTATAGGAAAATTTTTTTTTTATGTTTTTTGGCTTTTTTATTCTCTCTAATATAACGCAAAGTACGTAAATTCTGTACACAAAATTTTGTTTATATTAATTCATTTTCTCCTTTGTTAATATAAATAATTAATTTGAAATAACGTTTTCTCCTCATTTTAGAAGGCTTAGACTAACCTTCAATAAAAAAGATTTTACATTTTAATCTAATTGTTTAGAATAATATGGAATATTTTTATTGATATGAAAGGAGGTATAATAACCCTTTATCAAAGATAATAAAAAGAAATAACAAGAAAGAAAAGATCTAACACCTAATATTTCCAATTAATCAATTCGAAGAATTATTTGGAGATAAAAAATAACAAAAAATAGAAAAGTCTAAAATAGGAAAAGAAATAAATCCACTCCAAAAGATATAGGTCTATAATAAGAGAGAAAATAAAGTTATATTAGGAAACAAATCTAATTCTCATAAATTCTAATAGGAATAAATTACTTTCTAATGCAAATTGTAAGACTCCCCCTCAAGTTGAAACATGGTTGAAAACCAAGTTCAATTTGGTTTTGAAAACATCAAACAATAGGCAAGGGAGATTCCATGAAGTAGAACTTGAAGTCTGTCTCATACTGCAGTTTTCCTTGACTATAATTCCTGCACTGTTTGTAGGTAGGCGTAAGGTTCCTATAAGTAATGTTGCAGGGGAGTTTGCAAGGAAGTAGACAACCTATAAGAAAAGTTAAATTCTACTTGATTGTGTTGTCTTTGACTGCAGTTCTTGTAGGTAGGCAAAAGGCTCCTACATGTAATGATAAACGTGAGTTTGCAGGGAAGTAGAAAACCTACAGAAAAAACTAAGTTCTAATTGACTACAATTCTTCCAGTGTCTGTAGGTAAGCAGAAAGCTCTTACAGGTAATGTTGCAGGGGACTTTGCAGGGAAGTATATAACCTCCAGAAAAAATTGCAGGGTATAACCTGCAGAAAAAAGGAAAACAAGAAAAAAAAACTGAAGGTAGGCCTTGCTGCAGGAAAAGCTCCGGAGGAGGGCCTAATAAGTAAAAAAATCATAGAAGATGGTCTGCTGCAGGAAAAGCTCTGGAGGAGGGTCTACTGCAAGAAAGATTTCGGAGGGCCTGTTGCGGGAAAAGGTTCTAGAAAAGAGCCCGATACAGGAAAAGGCCGAAAGAGGGCCTGCAGCAAGAAGAATTCCAGTGGAGAACTTGTTGCAGAAAAAGTTCCAAAGGCGAGCCTTTTCAAGAAAAAAGCTCTGAAGAAGGGTCTACTGCAGGAAAGCTTCAGAGGAGGATCTACTGCAGAAAAGATTCAGGAAAAGGGTCTAATGTAAGAAAAACTCTTGAAGGAGGGTCTAATGCAGAAAAGGCTCCAGAGGAGGTCCGCTGCATGAAAAAATCTGTAGGACATGCCATAAGAAAAGCTCTGGAGGGCCTAATACATAAAAGCTCTGAAGGAGGGTCTGCTTTAGAAAAAACCCAGAGGACAGTCTGCTGCAGGAAAGATTCCAAAGGAGGGTTTGTGTCAGAAAGGCTCGGAGGAGAGCCCAGAGCAGAAAGGCTCCGAATGAGAGCCTGTGGCAGAAAAAGGCTCTAGAGGAGGGCTGCCACAGAAAAAGGCTCCAGGGGAGGGTCTGCTGCAAGAAAAGGTTTCGGGGGAGGGACTGCTTCAGAAAAAGCTCCGAAGGAGGGTCTGCTTCAGAAAGAGCTCCGGATAAGGGTCTGCTACAGAAAAGATTCCGAAGGAGCGCTTACGACAGAAATTCTTTAGATGAGAGCCAGAGACAGAAAGGCTCTGGAGGAGAGCCTGCGGCAGAAAAAGGATCTGGAGGGTCTGCTGCGAGAAATATTCCAAAGGAGGGCTTAAAGTGGAAAGGTTCTGGAAGAGAGCCTGCAGCAGAAAGGCTCTAAAGGAGAGCCTGCAGTAGAAAAAGGCTCTGAAGGATGGTCTGTTGTAGGAAATATTCTGAAGGAGGGCTTGCAACAGAAAGGCTCTAGAGGAGGGTCTGTTGTAGGAAAGATTCTGAAGGAGGGCTTGTGGCAGAAAGCCTCCAGAGGAGAGCTTGAGATAGAAAGGCTCTGGAGGAGCGCATGCGGCAGAAAAAGGCTCTAGAGGAGGTCCATTTGCAGGAAAGATTTTAAATGAGGGCTTGCGACAAAAAGACTCTAGAGGAGAGCCTGCGCCAAAAAAAAGTTCTGGAGGAGGGTCTGCTGTAGGAAAAGGCTCCGAGAAAGGGCATGCTGCAAGAGAAGGTTCTGTGGGAGGGCAAAAGCTCCAAAGATAGGTCTGCAACAGAAAAAGACTCCAAAAAAGTTCGACAAGAGCATTGTGCTTGCTCTATGCATTGAGAGAAAGAGCAAAGAACACCGTCATGTTTTAATAATTTTGGAAGGCCAAGGAACACCGAGTTTGCAACTCTGCAAAACTCATCAAGGAAAACTTCTCCCTGGATATCCTTAATTGAAACAGTAATAAATATTTCAAGCCAATGAAAACTTCCCTAGCCAACACAGCTCTTTGCTCATGAAAATCAAATGTATAGGCATGGCAAGAAGGTGCAAGAGCTCTAGCAAGAGTAGTTAGAGAACCATAACCAATCCCTGACTTCAAAACTACATAGCCCAGAATATCCTCATAAGAGGCCTTCTTAGTTCTCACAGAAAGATCAACAACTAAAACATCCACAATCAGTACAAGGACATAACAGTCAATTTTCCATTCAAAACAGAAAGAACTTTCCCAACAGCCTTGGCAGCTCCAGTGTTGTTGGCAATGATATTTAGGGTCTGTTTGGTTCGGCTTCTGCTGCGCGGCGCGGCGTGCGACAGCGGCTTCGTCCCGCATTCCGGTGTTTGGTTCGAAGCTTTGCGGCAAATCTTTGGCAAAGCGGATCGATTCGCAGCCGCGATATTAGGCCCGCGTCCCCGCTTTCCTCTGACCTATTGTCCCGCTTACCCCTTTCGTTTCTCTTCAGCCCTAACGACTTCCCTTGCGGCTCTCCTTCGTCCTCTTGCTTCGTTGCCCCGCGATCGACAGATCTGAGGTATAACGAGCATTTTTCTTCTTCTAATCGCAGATTTGAGGGTTCTTTACGATTTTTTCGAGTGTGATGTTTTCTCTACTCCTATCCTTCCTACTTCGGCGATTTTTTCTTCAACACATGGAAAAAACGACTGTGATGTTCTTTACCCCTTTCGTTCATCACTGTTTTTTTCTTCATTCTTGTTTGGTAGCTGACGGCTGAAGGTTGGGCGGAGGTTGTGGTTGTGGTGGTTGATTCATGTGTAGTGGTAGTTGTTAATGCAATTAGTGGTGTGAAGTGCATAGATGACAGTGCATATGAGCTGTCGAATTGATGTGGAGTTGGCTTGTTAATGTCATGATACCTTGCTCTTCTTCCTCCAAATGATGTTGAGTTCGGTTAGGAGGGGGATTGATCATTCCCTTCTTCTCTTGCTAGCGATCAGGAAGTTGTGTTTTTGATTCCATCTCCTATTTTCGTTTTCCCCATTCCTTACTTTGACAGTGAACATACATTTTCGAAATCCCCTGTTTGGTTCGGCTTCTGCTGTATCTGCTTTGATGTTTTTGGAGAGTGCAATTGCTTTTGTGGAGAGTGATATGCTCTTCGTGGTGTGGTATTTTTGGAGTGCATCTGCATATTTGATTCCAGCATTCTATTACTTGCTGTTTTTTCGAGCTTGTTGGTTACTTATCTGTTGAGGCACACAGGAAAAGGTGTAATAACATTTTGCTATTGATGTGTTCTTGCTGTTTTTTCGACCTAGCCACTATAAGACCTATTAATTGATATGTTCATTGGAGGATTGAGAAATCTCAAGGAAAGTTTGTATCAATAGAAGAGAGCTAGCCACTATAAGACCCCTGGAATTACTTAACTTGTGCATTACATTCTATAGCTTGCTGTTTTTGTTTGGTGGGTTCGGTTGTTGGATGGATTCGGTTGTTCCCACGAATTTCTTTTTAATTATTACATAGGTTAGGGATTTCAATGAATGTTCATCTATCTAGGGGCTATTGGCTCTGTTTAGATGCAATCATCTTGTGGGTGCTTTGGTTACATGTGCTGAGTTTCAGTAGAGGCTCATTTTTCGGCTAACATTAAGGAGTAGTCTCAAAAAATGTCTTCTTGGCTTTGATTTTCAAATTCTCAGCACCTTCTTTAAAGGATAATGTTTTGCAACACATATATGCATATGAAGGAACTATGAGGTTATGGTTTAATGGTACTAATCTTTTACACTGGTTAAAGTGCAATTTTTGAGCAAAGAAACAATTGGAATTTCATTTTTCTGGAATGCGACAGTGTCTTCTTGGCTTTTTGCTCGATTAGGCTGTTTTATCAACTATGTGGCTTTGCTGTTTTATCGACAATGTCTTCTTGGATTTTTGAGCAAAGCTGTCAATGCAATTGGAACTTCTATGCGAATTTTGGGTATTGGAAATTATGTGGCTTTGCAGTTTCTGCTTGGCTGTTTCTACTAATTTCGGTCTGCTTGCTTGCAATGCATGCCTTCCACCGCAAGATACTCCTATGCTCCGGATTTCTGTTCTTTTCCGGCTGTTGATTGTTATTGTAGTTGGGTGTGAGAAGATTGTGGCTGCACTAAGGGAGAGAAGTAATGAGAACTTGCATGTTATATATTGTTTATATGATGTAAGTTGTGCTTGTGTGTACAACAAATGAGTCTTTGTTGATATGTTTAAAAATTTCAGCTACTATTTCAATAAAATATTGCATTCGTTTCCCGTGGACGTAGGTCATTTGACCGAACCACGTAAATACTTTCGTTCCTTTCTATTTACATCTCTGGTTTGGTTTATTGCTTGCAACTTGTTTATATGTACGCTTTCATTTATTTAGCAATGTTTAAATCCAGTTTATTAATTAATCTTGTGGGTTATTTTGTTTTGGTGATATTATTAGCATGGCTAATAAAAACAAAAAAGTTGCCACTCCTGCACTTTGGGAGAAGGACACCAAATTAATATTCTGTGACCTATGCATATGTGAAATTGATAAGGGAAATAGGCCAACGACATTTTTCAATAAGGAAGGTTGGGATAACATCATTAGCAGATTCAAGGAGATAACAGGTAGGGAATATGATAGGCTCCAACTGAAGAATAAATGGGACCAGCTTAAGAAAGATTGGAAACTGTGGAATGATTTGAAGCGTGGCTCCACTGGATTAGGATGGGATCCAGTGAATAGAACAATTGATGCGTCCGAGGATTGGTGGCAAGAACGGCTTGCGGTAAGATTTTGTTGACTCTTCTTTTTTAATTTTAAGAAGCTCTAATTTTTATTTCTAATAACCATATACTGGTCTTTTGCAGATAGTTCCTGCGGCGAAGAAGTTCAAATTGGCTGGGATTGAACCAGAATTGGAGGGCAAGTTACAGACGATGTTTGGTGGGGTGGTCGCTACAGGGAAATATTCAGCTGCCCCGAGTCAAACAATTTTCGAAACAACCCCCGAGAATGTGGCCGTTGAATTGTCAAATGATTCTGCAGAATTCCGCAGTGTTGAGCCACCTGAAATTCAATTCACCAACCGTGCGAAGCGCCCCCGGAACGAACGTAAGAGAAAAAGTGGACCTGCATCTATGAGGGAGCAGCTCTCATACCTAGTCGACTCATCTAATGATGCCCCTCACAGAGTTCAAAAAACCTCGGTTCATGAGATCATTGGACTTCTTGAGGAAGATCCAGAATTTACAGGGGATCGTGATCTTTTCTACTTCGCAGTAGACCTCTTTCGTGATTCCCTCCACCGAGACTTCTTCACAGCACTGAGCAAAGAGCGACGATTGGAATACATACGCTATTATTATAACCGTCGTGACCTGTGAAGTTAAGCTCCTCATTAGTTGACATTGTCTTTGTTTATGATTTGGAAACTAGAGTGCTGCACTTTCTTTCATTTATGNTTTTTAATGTTTTTTGGCTTTTTTATTCCCTCTAATATAACGCAAAGTACGTAAATTCTGTACACAAAATTTTGAATATTAATTCATTTTCTCCTTTGTTAATATAAATAATTAATTTGAAAGAATGTTTTCTCCTCATTTTAGAAGGCTTAGACTAACCTTAAAGAAAAATGATTGTACATTTTAATCTAATTGTTTAGAATAATATGGAATATTTTTATTGATATGAAAGGAGGTATAATAACCCTTATATGAAAGATAATAAAAATAAATAACAAGAAAGAAAAGATCTAACACCTAATATTTTCAATTAATCAATTCGAATAATTATTTGGAGATAAAAAACAACAGAAAATAGGAAAGGAAATAAATCCACTCCGAAAGTCTAAAATAGGAAAGGAAATAAATCCACTCCAAAAAATATAAGTCTATAATAAGAGAGAAAATAAAGTTACATTAGGAAAGAAATCTAATCCTCATAAATTCTAATAGGAATAAATTTTTCTAATGTAAATTCTAAGACTCCCCCTCAAGTTGAAACATGGTTGAAAACCATGTTCATTTTGGTTTTGAAAACATCAAACAATAGGCAAGGGAGATTCCATGAAGTAGAACTTGAAGTCTGCCTCATACTGCGGTTTTCCTTGACTATAATTTCTGCAGTGTCTGTAGGTAGGCGTGAAGTTCTTATAAGTAATGTTGCAGGGGAGTTTGCAGGGGAGTTTGCAGGGAAGTAGACAACCTATAAGAAAAGTTAAATTCTAGTTGATTGTGTTGTCTTTGACTGCAGTTCTTGTAGGTAGGCAGAAGGCTCCTACATGTAATAATAAAGGTAAGTTTGCAGGGAAGTAGAAAACCTACAGAAAAAACTGACTTCTAATTGACTACAATTCTTTCAGTGTCTGTAGGAAAGCAGAAAGCTCTTACAGGTAATGTTGCAGGGGAGTTTGCAAGGAAGTAGATAACCTCCAGAAAAAAATTGTAGGGTATAACCTGCAGAAAAAAGGAAAAAAAGAAAAAAAACCCGAAGGTAAGCCTTGCTGCAAAAAAAGCTCCGGAGGAGAGCCTAATAAGTAAAAAAACCATGGAGGATGGTCTGCTGCAGAAAAAGCTCTAGAGGAGGGTCTACTACAAGAAAGATTTCGGAGGAGGGTCTGTTGCAGGAAAAGGTTCCAGAGAAGAGCCTGATACAGGAAAAGGCCGAAGGAGGGTCTACTGCAAGAAGAATTCCAGTGGAGGACTTGTAGCAGGAAAAGCTCCAAAGGAGAGCCTTTTCAAGAAAAAAGCTCTGAAGAAGGGTCTACTGCATGAAAGCTTCAGAGGAGGATCTACTACAGAAAAGATTCAGGAAAAGGGCCTAATGCAAGAAAAACTCTTGAAGGAGGGCCTGATGCAGAAAAGGCTCTAGAGGAGGTCTGCTGCATGAAAAAATCTGGTGGATGAGATGCCATACGAAAAGCTCCGGAGGGCCTAATACATAAATGCTCTAAAGGAGGGTCTGCTTTAGAAAAAACTCCGGATGAGGGTTTGTGTCAGAATGGCTCGGAGGAGAGCCCACAGCAGAAAGGCTCCGAATGAGAGCCTGTGGCAGAAAAAGGCTCTAGAGGAGGGCTGCCACAGGAAAAGGCTCCAGGGGAGGACCTGCTGCATGAAAAGGTTTCGGGGAAGGGCCTGCTGCATGAAAAGGTTTCGGGGGAGGGACTGCTGCAGAAAAAGCTCCGAAGGAGGGTCTGCTTCAAAAAAAAGCTCCGGATGAGGGTTTGTTACAGGAAAGATTCCGAAGGAACGCTTGCGACAGAAATTCTCTAGATGAGAGCAAGAGACAGAAAGGCTCTGGAGGAGAGCCTGCTGCAGAAAAAGGATCTGGAGGGTTTGCTGCGGGAAATATTCCAAAGGAGGGCTTGCAGCGGAAAGGCTCTGGAAGAGAGCCTGCAGCAGAAAGGCTCTAGAGGAGAGCCTGCAGTAGAAAAAGGCTCTGGAGGATGGTCTGCTGTAGAAAATATTCTGAAGGAGGGCTTGCAACAGAAAGGCTCTAAAGGAGGAGGGTCTGTTGTAGGAAAGATTCTGAAGGAGGGCTTGTGGCAGAAAGCCTCCAGAGGAGAGCTTGAGATAGAAAGGCTCTGGAGGAGCGCATGCGGCAGAAAAAGGCTCTAGAGGAGGTCCTTTCGCAGGAAAGATTTCAAATGAGGGCTTGCGACATAAAGACTCTGGAAGAGAGCCTGCGCCAAAAAAAAAGTTCTGGAGGAGGGTCTGCTGCAGGAAAAGGCTCCGAGGAAGGGTCTGCTGCAAGAGAAGGTTTTGGGGGAGGGTAAAAGCTCCAAAGATAGGTCTGCAACAAAAAAAGACTCCAAAAAAGTTTCACAAGAGCATTTTGCTTGCTCTATGCATTGAGAGAAAGAGCAAAGAACACCATCATGTCTTAATATTTTTGTTGTAGAGGGTAATTTTGGAAGGCCAAGGAACACCGAGTTTGCAACTTTGCAAAACTCATCAAGGAAGACTTCTCCCTGGATATCCTTAATTGAAACAGTAATAAATATTTCAAGCCAATGAAAACTTCCCTAGCCAACACAGCTCTTTGCTCATGAAAATCAAATGTATAGACATGGCAAGAAGGTGCAAGAGCTCTAGCAAGAGTAGTTAGAGAACCATAACCAGACCCTGACTTCAAAACAACATAGCCCAGAATATCCTCATAAGAGGCCTTCTTCTTAGTTCTCACAGTAAGATCAACAACTAAAACATCCACAATCAGTAAAATGAAGGACATAACAGTCAATTTTCCATTCAAAACAGAAAGAACTTTCCCAACAAACTTGGCAGCTCCAGTGTTGTTGGCAATGATATTTAAACTATCAGCTCTTCCAGCCCTCCAGTTCTTGCTTGATGGACCATCAACAATCTTTTGAGTTGTAGTGATTGAGTGCACAGTTGTTATCAAACCCTCAATTATGTCAAACCTGTCATTAATAACCTTCTTAGCCTTCTTAGCCTTCTTAGAACCACCCTTAAAGTGAACAACAGCAGCCTTGTCCTTGTCCTTGTCCGTAAAGAAACGAGTGGACTCCACAACATATTCAGCACCAGCCTCACCCCATCGGATGTCCTCANAACCACCCTTAAAGTGAACAACAGCAACCTTGTCCTTCTCCTTGTCCGTAAAGAAACGAGTGGACTCCACAACATATTCAGCACCAGCCTCACCCCATCGGATCTCCTCAAAGTTCCTAATGCTAAAAGCTGTAACAGGTTTCTCCCCAAAGAGAAGGGTCTTGGAGTCCTTGACCGTTATCTCATGATGTTTTCATTGCTCGTGCACAATATTATACTTAAACATTTATGTCATGTATTCGGTGGTAACGAACGGATCGCTAACTGCGACCAACTCCACATCTTCATTCAAAAGCGCAACTCTAGCCACAAGTTGTCTGATCCTTTCGAATTTTTTATTTCCGATCTTGATCTTTTTAGCAGATATCATGGCTATCAACAATAACGAGGAGATAGGAAGTGATTGGAGACAAATTAAAGGCGCACAAGAAATGATCAAGAAGGACAGCAAGCAGGATCAGGGAGAGAAAGCGTCCCTCCCTACCGACAGGGAGAGTGGCAAGAAGGGAGTATGCCAGCTCTGGAGAGAGGACAGATAGTTAAGGTAGGAAATTTGGCTCTGATACCATGTTTGAAATTCAGAATAATGCGAAATATTTTTAATGACATGAAAGTGAGTATAAATAACCATTACATGAATCCTAGAATAGGAAAGACAATAAACAAGAATTAACAGGAAGGAAAATACCTAATATCTCCAATTAACCAATGCATATTAATTATTTGGAGATAAAGGAAACAACATAAAATAGGAAAGTCTAAAATATGAAAAAAAGATAAATCCAATCAAAGAAAATAAGTCTAAAATAGGAGAGGAAATAAAGTTATATTAGAAAATAAATCTCATCTTCATAACTTCTAATAGAAATAAATTATTTCCTAATATAAATTCTAACACTAATTTCAAATATTGTAAAATTTAATTTGATTATTTAAAATTCCAATATTTAATGAAAGCAAAAAAATAAATATAAATTAACTTTTATTGCACATATTATCTAAATTATAAAATAATTTACTAATTAATTCTTATACAAAGATAAAAGAATTATTGAAGGATAAAGTAATATTAATCAATGAAAAAATAAAACTTATTAGTTTTTTAAAATTGTTAGATGGAACCTAGTTTCTACATTTTAATCTCCTGTGTAAGGAATGGTTATTTCATTGAAATAAAGTATTGCTGATTGGTCAGTTAAAAAATACGTTAAATCTGCATAGTGTATGATTGTTCAAGAAATTTGAGTTAACACAATCTTGGTGTTTAGGATATAACTAATCACTAAATATTGCGACAACAGAGCTAGCTTATGCCCTATAAAAGTAAATGGTCATGGTAAAGGCACAAAAAATCAACGATTAAAGTCATCAAGAAGAGTGCAAATATATTTTGTCAGTATGCATTCGGATATGCACAAATGAATAATTTATTCAATTCAATCATCATATTAGTAGTATCCTAATTACTAAAGGTTGACTTTAAGAACCATTATCCTCTAGCGTTCCTTATGGAGGTGTTAAATCTATTTTATGCAAATCTCGTTGCACAACTTCTATCTAGCATAATTCCATTTATTTCAACCGTTTATGTTCTACAAACATTTAAAGCTCAAGTACAAAACTTCACATAGTTTTATTGAAATTTATTTGCCAAACAAATGCTTTAAAATTATTTCCACTACAGGGTCCTTTATAATCCTTTTCAACGGTTATCCTGAGGATATAGCACAGCTTCATAACAAAAGTATTCCCTGGGAAAAAATTAATTCATCATTACCGAATTAGAATGATAGCCACCCAATTTAGGAGTTTAAAGGAACATAAATAACCTTAATAATCTATGATCTTAAACAACATTTACCAAATTTTATTCCATGTAATNTTTCATAACAAAAGTATTCCCTGGGAAAAAACTAATTCATCATTACCGAATTAGAATGATAGCCAACCAATTTAGGATTTTAAAGGAACATAAATAACCTTAATAATCTATGATCTTAAACAACATTTACCAAATTTTATTCCATGTAATAGATGCTTGGATTGATTGTGAAAGTGTAAGATTCATTTCAATAAAAAAATTACAAGCTATTTTGACCTTGAACAAAATTTGCAAAATTTGAATCAGCACAGGTAAGCAATGTGGTGAAAACTTGGCAAAGAAAATATCAAAATACCAGATCTCTTGGTCAAAGGGGCACCGGCAGAGNCTCAATAAAGAACTTACAAGCTATTTTGACCTTGAACAAAATTTGCAAAATTTGAATCAGCACAGGTAAGCAATGTGGTGAAAACTTGGCAAAGAAAATATCAAAATACCAGATCTCTTGGTCAAAGGGGCACCGGCAGAGCTGGTAGTAGTAGGCATTCGGTCTAGCTTCTTAAATTTAAGGATTATTAAACCCACTCCGATAAACACCGATATTAGTAAAAATGAGGAAAGAGAAACAAGAACAATTATTTTATCGTTCAAGCTCTGTTTCTTGCTAGCACGTATGTTTGCTCTAAAGGGGTATTGTTGACTTCCACTGGGGTTGATACCTGAAGATCCCCAAGGCATAGGTGGAGGAGAGGAAGGAAGCCCTGTGTATGTCCAGTAATTAATTAAAACAAGAGGGATAAGAGCAGGTTTGGCATGGCCTTAAAAGGAGGTTTTACCTGGATAGTGAACAGATATCACTTGGTAATCACCAAAATAGGATTCACTTATTCGAACCTTTTTCTGCCAAAACCTATCGTAAATAATCAAAGCAGTCATTTTGTCAAATTTTTCACCCAATGGCACCAGGTAAATTGAAATTGTTGTCTTGTCTTGATTATAGATACTTGCATCAGCGCCCATGATTCGAACTTGACTCTGCTTCAGAAATGTGCCAGCTGCAACCTCAATCTCAAGTTCTGCAATCTGAGGAAACAGTAGAATTGGAGCTACACCTACATCTATAACAACTTTTATAGGGTATACACAACCACAAGGTGAACCAATTGGTGTCCGAGTGAAGGGATCAGAACATGTTATTTTATCACAATTTTCTGCAAATAAAGGAAACATTCAATCAAGCATATCAGTTCAGCTCAAGATGAGGAACAGAAGGAAATGATGAAACAAAATGTAAACTACATTTGGGCACACAGGGATATGGCATAATGAAGCGCAACATCACCTTTTGGAGGAGAATAAGGGGATGGTGAAACTGTATGATGTTTCTTTGCCCGGGCATGCTTTTCAGCTTTTCCTGAAAGGAGATAAATTTGTTCAATAAAATCTACGATGCATAGAAATCAGCGCTAAGAATATGTCAAATACCACTATGACGCGGTGGAAATGCTGGGGAAGGCCTTGGTGCCCATGGGGCCATAGCCCAATTTCCAGGTACACTGGATGGAGCAATTGTTGAGCCAACGGGCATTGGTTTCACTACAAACAGCACCCTGATAAACTTAAAAGGTGTTTTATTGTAAAGAATTAAATCTAGCCATGCATGAATGTAGAAAAACAGAAAATAGCATCTAGGATTTATCTCATCCAAATCAGCCCCAAAATAATATCGGTTGTGAATTCAATATGTAGACTTATTTTTCAGAAAATAACAATGAAAGACATGGGTTAAATGCCATAAAAACATATGTTTGAAGATTATGGCAAAGTCAACTGCCAAAGCAGTTTGAAAATATCTACATAGTCTGCAATTACAGATGTTGAGAAAATTGGTTTTAGTGGGGAAAAAACTGTGCTGTACTTGGTCTCTGCTTTGATCTGAAGAGGAAGTAATATTGAAGTCCATTTGAAGCAACCCCTGCAAAAACCAATACTTCATAAGTTAAAGCATCTCCTTTTCTACAACTATATCCACTAATACAGTTTAGTCTTAAATAGAAAATTAGAGAAACATACGAGGCGGGATAAGAATGCGAAAGTTTTTATGAATCCAGAAGGATGCCCGATGTATAAAAACTACTAACAAATCATAGCTAAATGGTAAAGAGAAAATACTAGATGAGAGAGAACCAAAAAGACAAGAAGTGAGTCCATCAGTTTCCTTCTTTATTTGGTCATGCAGCACACTTGAAATCAAAAGAATTCAAATATATAGAAAGGAATTTTTACCATTTATTTAAACTTGAAATTATTGACAATCGTAAAGAATCAAATTATAGAGCAGGATTCTCTATATGAAGCTAAACAACTCAACACAAATGTCTAATATAACCATGAAAACAATGAGAGGACTATAAGGTACAAATATCACTGAAGTCCAAAAAACGTATTCCTATCAAACTTTCAGGAACAAAGTACAACTGTAGTCGAGAACAAAGTACTACATATATATATATATATATATATATATATATATATATNTTGTTTTACTTCTATGCGAATTTTGTGCAGTGGAAAATATGTTGGCTCTACTTAAGTCTATAGCTTTTATGCTTACTTTGATGGTATCGATAATGAAAAACTTAAATTATATGTCATTGGTTAAAGGAAGCATTCATAGTTTAGGAGCACATTTTTTTCTGTACACTGTTATTTTCTACTAATTTCGGTTTGCTTGCTTGCAATGCATGCCTTCCACCGCAAAAAATACTCCTATGCTCCGAATTTCTGTTCTTTTTCGGTTGTTGATTGTTATTGTAGTTGGATGTGAGAAGATTGTGG
>JXCR01059347.1:15912-31971 GCA_002079205.1 Phalaenopsis hybrid cultivar
ATATATTAATATTAGTATTATATATTTATATAATAATATAATATAAGTTTAATAATTAAAATATTTTAACATTTATACTACCTAAATTCTAAAGAAAATCCTAAGTTCCTAACCCTCGCCTCCTCATTCTTATTTCCTCTCTCGAACNCCTAAATTCTAAAGAAAATCCTAAGTTCCTAACCCTCGCCTCCTCATTCTTATTTCCTCTCTCGAACTTTCTCGACTCTCGGGTTCGACTGCCTCTCTCTCCCTTTTTTCTCTCGAAACCCTTTCGACTGCAACGACCTAGGGTTTGTCGTCTCTGTTCATATTCTAATATCGGCTTCTATTTCTCTTTGGATAGTCTGTATCAGTTCGATTGCTCAGTATTCTTGCTTGGTCGATAGATATTATTGCTTGGCCGCTCGTTTGGCTACCTAGGGGTTATCTTGGAGTATCTTCCCTCTAATATTTCATATTTATCTTCGATTCTTCTCTATCTTAAATTTTCTTAAATTTCTTTTTGATTTATTTAGATTTTTTTTGCGAAACCTAACTTCGTAGGGTTTTGGCCGAGCAGCTGTGCAGTCTCGTCTATGTTTTTTTCTTTGGATAAGATCTAACATAAGAATGGTGAGGAATGGTGAACTTGTTCGGCATGACAGCTGTGCAGTCTTGCCTATTTCGTTTATATATATGTTTTTTTTTTCTATGTACAAGATCTGATATAAGAATAGTGAACTTGTTCATAGATAGAGATATTATTGGTGATTTTGGCAGGCATTCTGTTGTTGAGATGAAATGCAGTTTGTAGGGTATCCATCCAAAATTTATAGGGAATATTTGATTAACGTTTTACATGAAAATTTCTACAAGAATGACAATGGTTGCATTCAGTAGTAAGCATTTATCACTTTTGAGGCTCGAGTAAATTGTTATTTTCTTTATGGAATAGTTGAACTAGGAAAACTAGTTATTTTATTCATGCTTTTGGTAGACTATGGCTAAAGTATATAACCATTTTCTCTTTGATCATCGTTTAGTATCCAGGTCCTTTGGTAATATGAATTTTTTATTGGCTTTTCACATTGCAATATTAATGAAATGTATTTGCAAAGGTCGCATCTATTATAAATTTTCAAATATTGGAGGATTGTTAATTTTTTCCATGCTTCTTAGGAATGGAGCATGAATATAATACCATGTCCTACATTTTGACATAATTCTATCATGTAAAAAGTTTTGGACAAATTCTATCATGTTGTTGAGAATGCTTATGTGGCTATGCCCTGCTCTCTGTTATAAGATTGTTTCTTCTCTATTACTTCTAATGACTTGTTTGTAGCATTTGTTGATTTAAGATTTGGTGTTAGGGTTTGGTGGGCTGACAATTTTCTTGATGTTGAGTGACACAGACTTGTATGGTTCAAGAATGACTCTGACCGAGTAGATTGATAGAAGGTTCAAACATATGCGTCTAACTAGATGTTGGCACTTGACACTTCTTCTAGTAGAGTTTTGGACATGCTAAACTTTATGCTTTGTTGATTGAACTATACTTTATGCTGAAATTTATGCTTACTGTGGGGTTTCATTTTGTTTTTTCATCTATGAAAGATGTTATTCTTTGTCATGGGTTCTAAAATTCAATGCTGAACTTTAGTGTATGTTAATTATGCTTGCTGTAGACTTTCATTTATGCAGGCTGAAGATAGAGTTTTTTATTTTTTTTGTAAGATGGCAATGCTGAACTTTTGATTTTTGTTGTAAGACTCTTAATTATTATGGTTAGCAGACTGAAGATGTTTTTAGCGTATGAGACTTTATATATGCAACCCGAATGGTGACAAGGGAAATATCATGTGGAGAAAAGTTTTCTTATCTAAAATGCTTAATAAGATTGTTTCATCAACTATTTCTCTCTCTCTGTCTCACCCTCCCTCTCCTCTCTTTCTTATCTAAAATGTTATATAAGAAATATTGAATAGTTTCTTTATTGCAATATAATAGTATGCTGCAAAGACTAATAGCCAAATAATCAATCTCATAATAGTTGTATATGTTAGCATCTTCATGGAGCCTATATTTGTTTTCACTTGTTTTCTAGATGGAAGGAGCAGTTTTTATGCCTTATACATCTTATATTTATCTTGTTTTCTAGATGGAGGGAGAGTTTTCAAAGCTACTATATGTTGTTTACTAGCTAAAGAATGAATCTGCTCTTATTTTTCTATATTTACACATATCCATTATAAACCAGTAATGTTTGCATGCATGAATTAATACTAATTTTGTAGTTTTGATTTCAATTAATGTGCAAGTGCAAATATGTATGAATTAAATCTTTCACAATCGGAATCATCCAACAATCAATTGCTACCAGAAGCTCAGAATAGCAACGAAATTGTCAATCTAAATTTACAAAGTACAGAGCCAGAAGTAGTACACCAAGTGGTCATTGATAATGGTAGTGAATATGTCTTTAATAAAAAGGGTAGGAAGCAGAAGTCAGCAGTGTGGGAGTATTTTGTTGAGGCAATATTTCCGATTAAAGGGGTTCAAACTACTTTTTGGCAATGCGTTAGTTGTCGAACAAAATTTCAAAAATCTAAAACAGGAACTACTTCTCAACTTCTACGTCTTGTGAGGGAATGTGCACAAATTAAAGCTAAAAATAAAGAAGTTGTTGGTCTTTCTGAAAAAAGACAAAAATTGTTAAATTTTATGCCAACTGATTTTGATGCAGACGTTGAGATTTCAGTTTTTCACGATCCAAAAAAGCTATGATCAACATAAAGTTAGAAAGATAATCTCCAAAAAGATTATAGCGCATGAGTATCCTTTTAATATTGTTGAACATACATGGTTTAACATTTTATTGAAGTCATTGAACACAAATTATGAGAAAGTTTCTAGGAACACAATAAAAATTGATTGCATGAAGATTTATGCGTTCGAAAAAGAGAAGCTCAGAAAGCAATTTAGTGATATTCACAGGTTTTCACTAACCTCTGATTGTTGGACTTCCAATCAAATAATTGGATATATGTGTTTAACTGCTCATTACATTGATCAGTCTTGGAAGATGCAAAAATGAATTATTAATTTCATTGAGTTGGATCCACCTCATACTGTCACAATCATTTGTGATGTCATTTGTGATTGTTTGTTAGATTGAAAAATACAAGACAAAATTTTTGCTATTACTTTAGATAACGCTAGTAATAATGATGTTGTTACTAGCTTGCTTCAATAATATTTTATGACAAGAGGGAAATTGTATTTTAAGGGATATTTCTTTCATGTTCGCTGCTGTGCAAATATATTGAATATTATGGTGCAAGTTGGTTTGAGAGAGATTAATGACATCATTTATAACATTAGAGAGTCTATCAAATATCTGAAGAAGTCACCGGCAAGGTTGCATAAATTTGTCGAGATATCTAGACAATTAGGGATTCCAAAGTCAAAGGATTTGTGCATCGATGTCCCAACAAGATGGAACTCTACATTTTTAATGCTAGAATCTGCTTTTGTTTTTCAGAAGGTGTTCGCTTATTATGCAAATCGAGATAACAATTTTAGTTGGTTGCCTTCAGATTTAGATTGGGAGAAATATGATAAAATCAGAAAATTTCTTGTTGTTTTTAATAATGTGACAAAAATGATTTCAGGTTCTTTCTACACAACCTCAATTGTGATTTTTCTGCGATTTTATGCATATAATGAATTTTTTTTGTTTTAATTAACATGACAAAAAATGATTTCAGGTTCTTTCTACCCGACCTCAAATATTTTTTTACCTATTGTTTTCCATATAAATAAATTGTTGTTGGATGAGTCGACATCCTCCGATGATTATATGAGGAACATGGCTTTTGCTATAATAGTAAAATTTGATAAATATTGGGGTGAGTGCAATCTCATAATGTCTGTTGCAGCTGTTTTGAATCCTCGTTTGAAAATGAAGTCCATACATTTTAGTTTTGCCAAGATGTATACATCTATTGAATTAGACTCCAAAATTAAATAAGTTGAAGATGTTATGTTGAAAATTTATAATAAATATGCAAACGATATTGCTAGTTCCAGTTCTGCAAGTGGCAATATTTCTTCGGAGTTGCCAAGTGATTTAGTTAATTCACAAAGTTTTGATTACATGTTTGTGTTTACTGATTTTGTTGTTTCATCCGGTTCTATTCGACCATTAAAATCAGATTTACAAGTTTATCTTGAGGTGGGTCTTTTTTTGCCAATAATAAACATTTTGATATTCTTGAGTGGTGGAAGTTTAACACTCTCAAGTATCGTTGCTTATCGAAAATGGCTAGGGATATATTATCGATTCCAATAACAACAGTTGCTTCAGAATCTGCATTTAGTACTGATAGTAGAGTTCTAAATGATTATAGAAGTTCACTCTCGACAAAGACAGTGAATGCATTAATATGTTCGTCTAGTTGTTTTAGATCTTCCACGAGTTTCTCTCAAGAATTAGCTTCTATAATTTATGTAGTTTTTCATCTTAAAACTAATATTTATATATGTTTCCTACCAGCAAAAATTAATTGAAGAGGAGCAACTTGAAGTGACTTTACCCGAGTAAATTGAAGGGAGGGAGGAAATGATGTGATCTGGAATCATCTGTCTGCTGCCCCATATTGTTACATTTTATGTCACTTGACCCATATTATGTCTATGCTTTGAGAGGGTTTTGATGTGATCTGAATGTATCCAATTGTTACATTTTATGCTTCATATTATGTTTTTGTTTTATGATGAGACAACAATTTCTGCAAGTGACAATGTTTTTTAAAGTATATTTTTTTATCATAACCAAATTTGTCTGGCATGGAGAAGATATAATGGAAGATGTTTATTCATGTAGATGTTTTTTCATTTCAAAGTTACTTAAAATGATTATTTTTACTATTAATTTTAGAATGCAACACAAGTTTGCAACTATCTTAGGATAAGAATATGAAATGATGTCTTAGATGTATTCTTACTCTTAATTTTGGAATGCAACACAAGTTTGCAACCATTTTAAGATAAGAATATGAAATGATGTCTTAGATGATTATTCTTACTCTTAATTTTGGAAGGCAACACAAGCTTGCAACCATTTATGCAATTCTGAAGATGTTCAAAAAATTTTTTTTTTAGATGTATGTCATGCAATTCTGGAGATTAATTCACAAATGGGTTTGCAAGTCTGTCATGCAATTCTGGAGATGTTCAAAAATGTTTTTTTTTTCTGAAGATATCTGTCATGCAATTCTGGAGATTAATTCACAAATGGGTTTGCAAGTCTGTCATGCAATTCTTTGTGAGTCTTTTAGATTTTTAGTTTGTTACTAAGATGTTTAAGAAAAGGTTAAAACACAAGCAACTCCTATTATTGCTACTTATGGCTGAGTGAACTCGTAATGCATGATAGTTGACAATGTTGAAAGCTTCCGTTTGAGGGAGAATATGATGCAGTGCATCATAGATCTTTTTTGCTGATATTGTTTTCTCAAAATAATTCCTTCCTAATTTTGGAGATGTTCAAAATTGATTACATTGGTTTATGTGGTATGTTGAAGATAAGACGATTATGAATTGATTTATAATTCTTGCTTAAACATCTTCTCAATTTGTAATTGAATATTATTTTCAGATGAGTAGGCTGCAGGTAAGTGCCCTGCACCGGGGCAGGCTATATACTCAGCGTTCAAGAATGCTCTTAATGGATATTTTCACACTTTGCGATCTGAGGTATTGTGTCTGTTAGGTAATTGAATGCTTGAGAATGAAAATTTGTTTAGTTTTTCCAGGCATTAATTGTTTTGTTTAAACTCATGAAAATCTGAAGTTTTTCTTGACATTAATTATTTGTGAGTCTGAAGATTAATGTTGGCAAGATTATAATTGCTTCATATACAAAAGCAAATTCTCATTTTACTTTACAGAGTTTAATTTTAATGTTTGTTTCTAATTACAAAAATCTGTTTTTGAATGCATTTTAGGTGCTATGAACATTAGTTTCCGAGTAAATCAATTTAAGGATAGTGTTCCGGTTGAGGGTCCCTACAAGCCAACCCATTACAGGTATTAGAGAATTTTAATGTGAGGAAACTGAATCTGATGGAACATCTGTTCCATTGGATTCAAAGGAGGAATCAGCTTTATACTTATCTTTGTCATGTTATCTTTTATTTATCATTTAAACATTGCTTTAACGTTGTTTTTGATTTGAAGGGGGTGAGTCTGTGAGTGTGACTTCTGAGAGGAATAATGAATTTTGTGGGTAGTGAAGGAGGTGGTGTATTGTCCCTGAGTATATTCGGGAGATTTTGTGTTTTTTGTGTAGCATTTTTCTATATGAGGTTTTCTGAGAAAATTTATCGAACTTATTTTGCAAGCTGCTAATTTTTTTTCGAGGTGGGCATTGTAGTGTATCTTTGACTCCGACTGAGAACGGGAAGGGGTATTACATTTGTTGGCCTTTACTTATTATGATCATCTTGAGCTCTTCTTGACATACTACAAAATTTTTGTTTTTTTTACGTATGTTAAACTCTCATCTATAGAGATATTCCTCCGCTTTGTATAATGGTATATATTTCAGAGCTATAGTGTTGTTTATTGCATAAATTCATTTCAGGTATGTATTTTCAGAGCTAAAGTGTTGTTTCCTCCGCTTTGCCTAAGTGAATATGTCAGGTATATATTTCAGAGCTATAGTGTTGTTTATTGCATAAATTCATTTTGTCTTGTAAAAGAAATGTTCTCCTTTAAGAATTTGAAATGGCTAACACTTTTACCCAATTGATATAACTTCTCAGGAAGTCAATATTTGAGTTCAGATACATTCTACTTAAAGGGTTTTAAAATCTCCAGTATCTGAAAAATTGCTGGTAAGATTATAATTGCTTCATATACAAGAAAAACATAGGCTTTCTGAGCTTTTATGCATTTCTGGTTGCAGGTATGGATTTTTATGAGTTGCTGGAGATACCGTTTGGTGTTAAAAGATATCACAATGATGTCTCGAACATCATCTCCTTCGAGGTAAAAATATGGAGATCTTGTCATGTAAATAGAGGAAATGTAGAGGATATAGAGTTTACAGTTTTACCCAAAAATAATTATTATTTTTGATTTTTTCCTTTTAAGTTGTTATTGAGATGCATAATGTTGATTTTTAAATTTTAAAAAAATGGAGCAAAATTTAATGTTATAACAATTAGTTCTATTATTCAGTCAAAAATAATTATTGTTTCTGATTTTTTTCTTTTAAGTTGTTATTGAGAAATGGGATGCATAATGTTGATTTTTAAGTTTTAAGAAAATGGAAGAAAATTTAATGATATAATAATTGGTTCTATTATTCAGTTAAAATACCAAATTAAAAATTAATAGTAACATGAAAGTATTATAATAATTAATACCAAATTATAATAATTGGTTATATTATTCAGTTCGTAAATCTCTGAATTTTTGTATGAAATTTGTTCTTGAAAAATTTTTAGACAACATTATTATTTTTTTAAAAAAAATAATATTTATTAAAATAATTTTATATTCTAACGAGCTAATTTCGAGCCGAACACGAGCCGAACACAAACATGAAAATGTTATTCGAGTCGAACACGAACACACTGTTCACAAGCCATTTCAAACACGAGCTAGATTCGAACGAGTCAAACACGAGTCGTTACAACCCTAATTGACTGCAAAGTATCGCTCCACCTGATACACCCAACCAGGTACATCTTCCCCTTCGAGGATCGACATCTTCAATTTTCTGACCCCTGCATCTCCACCTCAACTTCCTCTTTCTCTAGTATTTCACGCCAAGTATCTAGGGTGAAACTCGTCCTTCGGCCAAAAGCATACCCAACTCTCGATTCCCTCCTTCCTCCATGCTTTTCCAAGCCCCTTACACCATCCCTTCAATTTTCGGCCCATCCCCCTCCATTGGAAGTCTCCACTCCCACTTCTCTCTGAGTCCTAGGGGGACACTCTTGGTGGTAGATGATGTCCTCCTTGTTGCCCTCTCGTTCGATCTCCTTCCCTTTTAACCAGACAAAGGATTCTCTGATCAACCCTTGGTTGGGATTTGCAACTGGAGCGATCGACATGGCCTTGGACTGCATCTCTATGAGCCTTTTCATAATCTACCGAATTTCTCCTATGCTCTCAAATTTGTCTTCCATTCGGCTCTCAATGAAAGAAAATTTATCCTCCATGGTGGCAAACCTCAATTCCATTCCCAATCTAATTTGTCCAACTTCTCCTTCCAGCACATCCACTTTCTCTGCTGCCATCTCTCCAAGATCTTACTCTGATACCAATTTGATATGCTCTGGAACCAAAATCAACCAGCAAACAACGGCGAAATGGTAATAGATAGGTGGAAAAACTGAAACGATGCTGCTCTTATGAAAAATAAAGGAAAACAAGTAAAGATGCAATGATGATATATTTTTCAAGAGGTAGATCGTCTCTCCTACAACCCTAGACATCGCTAGAAACGCTACAAGAGAAAAAAATCAACAGCCTACTAATATGCATGAATAAAAACAACCATAGAATTATCTCACCTTATATAAATCTCTCCCCAAAAACCTTCCAAATCCCCCCATAAATCTCCTTTAATTTCTCTTCCCTGAGTATGTGATTAAAACCATCGTGGACCCCACCTGCTTCCTGATTTCTTCTGTCGTAGCTCCCTGCTGTCCCGCATCTTCTAGCTAAGTCACCCGTCGCACCTCTTCTCGCGGAATCACCCGGTCCAAGAGGGACCGATTCATATACGGGCGTGACAATATGGCACTCAATCATACACAATAAAGAAAAATGATTCATTTAGCAAACCCAACTTAGTGGGACAAAGGCTTGTTATTATAATTATTGTTGTTGTAAGACAAACCTAGACTTTAGTGGATTTATACCCCATAAGTTAGCTAACGTAATGTTGGTTTAGTTGACTGAATCACATAAAAAAAATATGCTTACTATTTTTTACTTGCATTTATGATACAATATTATTTATTTACAAGTTTTTAAATTACATGTGATAGTTTATATTGTTGGCATCACTTTTGATGTCACAAACGTGAGGTGTCAACTTGAGCATTGCAGAACCTTGCTTGATGCATATGTTGATTCCTGTAGTGCCAAACATCTATTAGGGCCTCCTGGTACGTATTTTGAGTACGAAGCTAGATCTATTGCCGATTAAACCCAACTCAGGGGAGCTCGTTGTTGGGTGGTTTTAGTATTGATGCAATATACATCTGCTGATCATTGTGATGTTTAGAGGTCATTTCTCACCCATTCAGAGCCTTCTGTGGCCAAGGGAAGTCATAAGATTTCCCACGCACATTTTGGGAAGGGGGTTCGAGGGGCCCATCAACACTCAAATCCCAAAAAATTAAAACCTCTATAATGCTCATTCTTAAATTATAGGATCGTATTTTAGTGATACATGGATTTTTATAGCTTCCGGGTCAATGAAAACCTTCCTACGGACATCTGGGCGTAAAATTGAGTTACGAACAGTTCGGGCCATACCTGGCCCCAGGCGTCAATTTTCGCCTAAGATAGCGCACTCCCTGTGTCCATCCGGATGTGGGTGAACTTAATTTTGTCCCTACATATCCTTTGAAGGTCCATGAACCCATAAAACCCTCCAACGCACGTTTGAGAGAATCAAAATTTAGAGCGTTACACCTGTGTAGCGGTTTAAGGTGAACATTGACGTTGAATTTTCTGATAAAGATCCATGAGAATGTTCATTTTTTAGATTATGGGATAGTATTGAAAATGATACATAGTCTTCAACAACTTACGAATCCAAAAAAACCTTCGTCGAACAATTTCTGCGAAAATGGGGGATTTCGGGCCAGAGCGGCACTTTGGCGCCAGCCACCTAGCTCTTGGGCACCAGGCCCAGCACCTAGATGCCTAGGCACCCAGAGTAGCTCCCAGGCTATAAAAACTGAGAGCCAAGAATGTAGGCCACCTAGGTGCTAGTCCCTGGAAAGTAGGTGCCTGGAACATCTTGAAAGAATTGAAACCGAGCAGGCGAAAATTAGGCGCTCGGGGAGCGATGCCTAGGTGCTAGGCTCAGCACCTAAGCACTCAGACCCAGTCAAGTTCCAATTTTGGGGGGGGGGGGTTATTTTGACCCACTAAAGCCAAAATTTAAGCTTAGGAAAGGGGACAAGTGGAAAAGGTGATGAAAAACACTTGGCCACCTACTAGAATTATGGGCCAACCATATACTTCATAAAGGGTTCATTTTAGGTGAGGCTTGGGTCAAAGAGCTTGAACTAATTGGAAGGCTTTTGATCTTTGTTCTCTTGATCTTTGAAGAGTTCTCCTTGCGAGAAACCCTCCACTTTATGCCCGGAAAGCGGAGGTGGACATCTTGTTGCCTCGTGCAATAAGGCGTTCCTACACCTCTGCATTGAATTAAAGCCTAAGATCCTATGTGAGGATATTACGATGAATCAAAGGTTTTGCTTGTGTTTCGCATGACACTTCGCACATGTCACCTCGATCATATGATCGTATTAGTTTGATCGACCACCCTAACTCGATCAAACGATCAATTAGCTTCGAACACCACAAAAGTCTGCTCAACCATCCACTTCGATGTGATCGGCCGCTCCGGCTCAATCAACCAATCAACTTGGTTCGATCGGCCACGAAAGTCCGATCAACCGTTCAAATTAGTTTGATCGGCCACCAAGTTCCGATCAACCGTTCACTACGGTTCGATCAACCACCCAACTTGATCGATCGATCAAATTTGGTTCGATTGGCCATCAAGGTCTAATCAACCATCCACTTCAGTGTGATCGATCGCCCTAACTCGATCAACCGATCAAATTGGTCTAATCGGCCGCGAACGTCCGATCAACCGTTCGAATTTGGTTCAATTGGCCATCCACTTTGGTTTGATTGGCCGCTTAGGCTTGATCAACTGATCGAATTGGTCCTGTCAGCCACTTCGGTCCGACCAACTCCTCTTGGCCATAGTACTACGTTGACTGTCTCGATCAACCTAAAGGGTCATTGACCAACCTCACATGCATGACATCTCTTGCATGTATGATTCGCATTGTTTGCATGTCTTACATGACATTTTTCATATGTAAACAATTTAATTCAACGGCCACCAAGACCAATCATAAAACCACACTTCGATTTGATCGGCCACAAAGGTCCAATTAACCACGCACTTTGGTTCTATCGGCCGCGGAGTCCGATCACAAAACCACAATTCGATTTAATCACCCACAAAAGTCTGATCAACCAATCGCTTGGTTTGATCGGCCACCAAGGCTGGCTACAAAACCAAAATTCGATTTGACCAAACATGTGAAGGTTCAATCAACCAATCACTTTAGTTCAATCAACCACCAATGCCAATCACAAAACCATCACATTTTGTTTGATCGGCCACCAAAGCCGATCATAAAACCACTCTTGGGTTTGATCGGCAGCAACACATTTGATTCTACTGGCCACCAAGGTTGATCATAAAACCACTTAGGTTTGATCGACCACAAAGTTCTGATCAACCACACATTTTAGGCTTGATCGGCAACCAAGGCCGACCACAAAACTACACTTCGGTTTGATCGGCCACGAAAGTCCAATCAATCACACACATTTGGTTCAATCGGCCACCAAAATCAATCATAAAACCACACTTGGGTTTGATCGGTCATGAAGGTCTGATCAATCACACGCATTTGGTTTGATCGACCACCAAGGTCGATCATAAAACCACACTTAGGTTTGATTGACCACAAAGATCCGATCAACGACACATTTTAGGTTCGATCAACCACCAAGGCTAATCACAAAACCACACCTTGGTTTGATCGATCACGAAGGTACAATCAACCACACACATTTGGTTCGATCTACCACCAAGGCCGATCATAAAACCACACTTGGGTTTGATCAGTCACGAAGGTTCGATCAACCACACACTTTGGTTCGATCGGCCACTAAGGCAAATCACAAAACCACACTTCAATTTGATCAATCACGAAGGTCTGATCAACCAATCACTTCAGTTTGATCAGCCATCATGGTTGATCACAAAACCATCACTTTGGTTAGATTGGCCACCAAGGATGATCATAAAACCACATTTGGGTTTGATCAATCAAAAAAGTTCGATCAACCACACACTTTGGTTCGATGGACCACTAAGGGCACGTTTGAGGCATATTATTTGGTGCATTTGCATTTTGAAAATGTGGCTCGAGACGTTTGTTTAATGCGTTTTGGCCGCGTATCCAAAAAAATTGTTTGTGTTTTATAATAAACGTGGTCGCGGGCTCGACCCCGCTGCCCGCGTTCTTAACTACAATAGTTACATGCTTGCCCTTCGTTCCCCGCTCGACCCCCATTCTATCCTAGGTGTCTCTTCGCTCGCCTCTGTCCCTCAAACGTTCCTATCTCACGATTAACAGTGTCTTTCACTTCTTCCTCCTCCCTCTGACCTCTGGTTACTGTGCTCTATAAGTAATTTCGATGGAATGCCCTTCTATATGCAATTTGTGGCGTTTTATCAATAGAATGGTATCTCTATGAGATTTCCGATGAAATGGCTTTCTTTATGGGATTTTTCAATTTTTGGATAATTTGGAGAATGGTGAAAATGAATTGGGGTGAATGTAGTTGGTGAAAAGTGAGTTAGCTTCTTCAGGTTTGTGGTCTTTGGCTTGCTTATTGCTTATTGTGGTTTGTGGCCTCTAGAAGGAATGGAATGGAATTTCCTATATATGTGCTGGTTCAATGGCTTTCTCTTTTTTGTTTATGGCTATTTGCTCCATCTGGTTTCTCGTTCAAATGGGTTAAACTTGGAATTTCCTTTTTGTTGTAACATTTGGATGTTGGGTTGCACATTTTGTTCCACAGTCTGTTGGTCTTTGTGGGTGGCACTGTTGCATTTGATGCTCCATTTTATATTGCGGGTTTCCTTGTTGCATTTGTTGTTTATAGTCTGTTGATCTTTTGATCTTTGTGGGTTGCCCAATGGAAGGTGGGTTTTAATGGGTTGCCTTATTGGGTGTCCTATTGCAATAAGGCACCCTATTGCATTTGATGCTCCATTTTCTGTTGTGGGTTGCCCTATTGCCTTCGTTGTTCTATGGTCTATTGGTTTTTGCTCATTTTGCCCTATGAAAGGTTGGTCTTGATGGGTTGTTTTATTGGGTTGCCCAGTTGCATTTGTTGTTCCATAGTCTGTTGGTCTCGGTGGATTTCCCTGTTGCATTTGGTGGTGGCTTGCTGGTGTGGTGGTGAAGTGTTGGGTGGTGGTTGTGTTGGAGCTATGGGCATGTGTGTGATTGTGGGAGTTTGTGGTAGTGTTGTTGTGGTGGTGCTAGCATTTATGTATGGGAGTGATTTCGTGGTGGCTTGTTAGTGTGGTGGTGGCAGCTTAGTGGTGTGGTAGTGGAGGTGTGTTGGGTGGTGGCTGCGGGGGTTTGTCAGTGTGTGTGTTGTGGTGGTGTTGGTATATATGTATGGGAGTGATGGTGGTGGTGGTTTGCTGGTGTAGCGATGGAGTTGTGTTGGGTGGTGACTGTGGGGGTTTTGTGGGTGTGTGACTGAGGAAGTTTGCAGTAGTGTTGTTGTGGTGGTGTTGGTATGTATGCATGAGAGTGATTATGGTGGTGGCTTGTTAATGTGGTGGTGGTGGGTTGTTAGTGTGGTGGTGGAGTGCGTTGGGATGGTGGTTGTGGGGGTTTTGTGGGTGTGAGTGTGACTGTGGGGGTTTTGTGGTTGTGTTGTTGTGGTGGTGTTGGTATGTATCTATGGGAGTGATGGTGGTTGTGACTTGTTAGTGTGGTGGTGGTTTGTTGTTAGTGTGGTGGTGGTGGATTGTTGGTGTGGTGGTGGTGGTGTGTTGGGTGGTGGTTGTGGAGTTTTATGAGTGTGTGTGTGCCTGTGGGGGTTTGCGGTATTTTTGTTGTGGTGGTGTTTGTTGACCTCATTTTTAGTGAGGTCTTAGTCTCCTACTCTTAGAACCTAGGATCTAGATTTAGGAGTTCTTATTGACCATCCTAGCGGACTAGCGATGGAGCCCCCTCCCGTAGAACTTCAAGCCACTTCTTGACTCATTTTTGTGAAGAACTCGCATGAGTGGTTCCAAGCACTCAACTTTTAGTTGCAAGGGCTAAGGACCAACATGTAGAGGGCCCGAAATTGAGTTCCTATAGGATCAACAGCCTTAGGTGAACCCTTTGTGACTCGATTACTCGCGAATGCCGCTTTTCACGCACTTACTGCACTACACACGATTTTGGCTTAAATTAACTCGCCCGCCGACAAACTCGTCAGAACGTCGATTTTAGCTAGAAAAGACACCCATATTGCTGTGGTTCCACACTCGCGCGAACTGCACAAAAATCGATGCACATTTTTTTTTTATTAGCGGTGTGCGGGCCCGGACTCCGCCCAGGTCCGACCCGGGTTCGATTCAGGCTCGATATGGATTAAGCACGGGCTAATCAATTCAGCTCAGAAATTTCAAAATTCAAAATTTAAATTTCAAATTTCTCATTTAATCTCCCCCCCATAAAGCTTTTCCAATTAAGCTGGCTGCCTAAAAGGAAGTCTTTCAATTCCCCGCCAATGTAACGGNTACTGCACTACACATGATTTTGGCTTAAATCGACTCGCCCGTCGGCAAACTCGTCCGGACGACCCCGGATGACGAAACGGACCGCGCCGACGCGTCCGGAACGTCAATTTTAGCTAGAAAGGACGCATGTATTGCTAGGGTTACGCCAACACATAAATGACACGAAAATCGGTGCATTTTTTTTTTTAACAGGCGTGGGTCCGAGCTCAACCCAAGTTCATTTCGAGTTTGACTTGAGCTGGCTATAGGCTAAGCCCGGACTAATTACCTCAGCCCACAGATTTTAAATTTCAAATTTCAAAATTCAAAATGAAAATTAATTCTTTTCCNGACTTCCTCTTCCGCCTCACGCTCAATCTCGACTCCCTACTCCCGCTCGGCTCGGAGGTTTTCCTNATGGAATTTATTTAATTCCCCGCCAATGTAACGGCTCCTTGGATTAATTCGGCCTGCTCCTATTCTAAAAGAAACGTCGGCTTCTTCCTCGGGAGCAAGATATGATTCGACTTCCTCTTTCGCCTCACGCTCGACTCCCTACTCCCTACTCCCGCTCGGCTCGGAGGTTTTCCTCGCGTTCGATCCCGCTCGACAAGAGCACTCGACTTCTCCCCATTGTTCTGAAACCCGATCGCTCCTGCTCATCTCCCTCACAGCGATCTTTCTGCGCCGAAGACCCCCGCAGCATCGAACGAAACCTCCCCCTCGATCCCGCTCCTCTCCCGCTCGACCGCGCTCGTCCGCTTGAGACAGTCTCCACCGAAGACTCTCCCGTTCGACTCCTCCTTCCTCCTCTGCCTCTCCGAAGCCCCTGCTCATCTTCCTTCGCTCGCCAACCTTCTCTCGCTCGCCTTCTCCTTCTCCCGAGGCTTCTCTGCTCGAGCTCGCTCTACAGGGAAAGACGAAGCTCCCGCTCCTGCGCCTCACCCGCATCTCCTCTGCGAACAAAAAAAAATGACGCTGCGCGACTCGCCTCCTTGCCCGCACGATCGCTCCTGCTCATCTCCCTCGCTCGACTCCTTGCTGTGCCGAGGAATCCCGTCCGAGACTCCCGCTCAGCCCGCCTCGCTGTTACTCCCTGAACCGAAAGTCGCTCGCCTCCTCCCGATCGAAACCCCGCTCTGCTCTTCCTTCTCACGCCGAACCCGCTCGACATTGCTCTTCTCCCGCACTGAAGCCGCAGAGCATCTGATCGATCCCGTCTCTGCTCAATCCCATCTCCCGCACACTCCACTGCGACTCGTCGCTTCCCCTCTCTGCCTCACGTCGAAGCCCTAGTCTCTCGCCTGTTCCCCCTCTGAAGCCCTTGCCTGCTCCTCCCTCTCGCGCACGACAAAGCTGTACGATCGTTCCCAGCTCTTCTGCGAACAGAAGCTTTGGATCGAACTCCCTCTTCTTCTGCTAGATTCGGTCCCCTC
>JXCR01059347.1:34050-67500 GCA_002079205.1 Phalaenopsis hybrid cultivar
GAACTGTCTTCTGTAGATTGTCGAGTTGGTAACTCTTACTCAAGATCGGGAAGCACACAGCCCAGCTCTGAGCCCCCACTTTTACCAATGTCTTATACCCAGTCCTGATCTTTCATATGTGGTTATATGTGTTTCTTTTGCTTGTGATTTTTACTACTCATTTTTATGGCTTTCACACTGAGTTTTCTTGCTTTATTTATTTTTCTTGCAAGTTTATTTAAAGCTGCTGCAAATTGTATTATGCTTGCAACGTTAATCGCACAACAGTAGCAGATGCCCAGTAAGTTTTTACAGTTTATGTACAGCATTTTACTTTACTGCAGTTTACCTTTCAAGTATCTTTTATTTACCTGCAATTTGATTATTCTGTATGCAAAACCAAAACATTGAAATCAAAACAGTGAAGCACAAACCACCAATCTCAAACACTTAAACCTGGAGCCGTCGTGACGACAGGAGCTTAGAGCCAACTCTGTGGGCAGCACTACGAGGGATTCAGACCGAGCAGCAAGAGGATCTTCTTCAACATTATCCCTTCCTAGTATAACCACCCATAGGACTTCGAGGTAACTCGCCTAGAGCGACGTAAATCATCACCCTCTTTTAGGCCCCTGCACAATCATGTTGTGCAGCATAAGTCCTAACTCGCTTTAGGTTTCGAGGTTGTTGTGTGGTACGACGTAAATCCTCCTTTCTCTGTGGGCTAATTCGCTTTAGGTTCCGAGGTTGTTGCGTGGTACGACGTAAACCCTCCTTTTTCTGTGGGCTGTAACTCGCTTGAGGTTCCGAGGTTGTTGTGTGGTACGACGTAAACCCTCCTTTCTCTGTGGGCTATTTGCATAATCAGAAATTATGCAAATGTAAGTCCTAAATAATAAAATTGGCAGGATTGAACATTCAAATAACATCATCTCTAAAAATGCAGCCACACAGTAGGATAGTTTAGGAAGTCACTGGGGATTCTCCTCAGGATCTATGACGTCCCCTACCTTTTCTTTTAATTGGACTCCTGAAATAACTGCTCCTATTTGAGCCATTCTCACTTGCTTTTTCTACGTCCTGCCTTGAAAACCTAAACTTTGAATTCTTGAAGACTAGAACCACTGATCATTATCGAGAGTTTTCTCGTATGCGACTCCCGTCATTTGGGATGTAATTAACTATAGGAGGGCCTCTATAGGGAACTTGGAACCCAGATAAAATAAACCCTATTTTATCTTTGTATTAAATAGGTCATTATCGAGAGTTTTCTCAAATGACTCCCGTCATTTGGGATGTAATTAACTATAGGGGGTAACTCCCGTCATTTGAGATGTAATTAACTATAGGGGCTTGCCTCTATAGGGAACTTGGAACCCGATCCCCGTCACTTGGGATGTAATTAACTATAGGGGCTTGCCTTTATAGGGAACTTGGAACCCAGGTTCACTTGAGATGTAATTAACTATAGGGGCTTGCCTCTATAGGGAACTTGAAACCCAGGTAAAATAAACCCTATTTAATTTTTTATATTAAATAGGAGAATTTGTCGGTCATATATAAAAGGTTCGCAGAACAAATGGATTTCACAAATCTCTTAGTTTGCAGGATTGGGCCTATTATCGGGGTCTACACTTTCCTCTTGAAATGTGTAGTATTCAGGGTGTCAGGCACGATTATGCAAATTATTGGACTAATGAGATCTATTGGGTCTCATTTTTTTTTTAAATTAAAACATACTACTTTCAAAACCAAAAATATATCTATTATATTAAATTAAATTTTAAAAAATTATTTTCATATTTCATATTTTCAAATCTATATCGAAAAGTTGACCGACAGTGTTGATATGTATCTATGGGCGTGATGGTGGTGATGGTGGCAGTTTGTATGTAATTGCTTCAAATGAAATATGAGGAGTTATGGTTCATTGCGGTTCATTACAGTTGTGGTTGTGAGCATTCAAAGATTTTTCGCCCAAAAAGGGATTCTTTATAATTTCATCTAGATTTAAGCAAAGTGTTAGGAGTTGGGTGGTGGCTATTGTCTCTTTTCTGGTTAATCTAAAATATTAATGTTTTATTTTTTCTTTGGTAATAACGTAATGGTTAAGAGCAAAAAAATTGGATCATCCCCCTGTGGAATAATCAAATCACAACCATATTTTACGATATTTTTTTTAAGAATGTTGAGCTGGGAAATATACTCACCAGCTATTTTAACAAAAAGGGTGACCAGATATTATGAAGAAGTTCAAGGAAATGACATGAAGAGACTACGATAGGTTGCAATTTAATAACAAGTGAGATCAGTTAAAGAATGATTAGAAATTATGGAATGAACTAAAACAGGGATACACGGGCATGGGTTGGGACCCAGTGAAATGGACAATAAAAGCTTCGGATGACTGGTGGACTGAGAAATTAGAGGTAATAATTTATTCAATGATTACTTTTTTTCCATACTTTATCCTATTAAACTATTTTAAGCAATAAAGTCGTCCTTCCGTTGCAGGCAGCGCTAGCCGCCAAAAAATTCAAATTCAGTGGTATTAACCCTAAGCTTGAGGAGAAGTTGGACAAGATGTTCAGTGGGGTTATTGCAACGGGCACTCATGCGTTCACCCAAAGTGACCATGGGTTTGCAAGCATACCAGACGAATTATAGACCAAGCAGGTAAGTGGGTCATGTGAAGAACACAGCCTAAACCAAAAAGAAATGGAGTCCACATGTCGGTCAAAGCGTCCTAGGGTGGAGAAAAGGAAAAAAGGAGTTGCATTTGTCAGAAGCCAAATAACAAAACTTGTGGATGGGTGCACAATTCAGGTTGGTACTTAACATAACACCTTCATAGACGACTTTCTCTGAGTTCTGGAGACATGTCCCGAGGTTTATGGGGATAAGCCGTTGTATCTGAACTCTTTGAAGTTGTTGGAGGACCCTACCCGCAGCCAGATATTCATGAAGATGTCCTCTGACCGTAGGGTCGATTATTTACATTTTTTATGGAAAGCTAGACAATTGATTGTGTGGAGTTATTGTTTAGTGACTTTGGTTTTATTTCCATTTGTTTCATGGAATATCTGATTTGGATGTTTTTCTTTCTAGCACGAACAATCTAATGTTGCTCTGTATTAATTTCTTTTCATTATCCTCTGTCTTTATAGATTTTAGATGTTCTTTTAACTTTGTCTGTTTCACACATATAACCTGAACAAAGCACTTTCTTAACATAAACTCACAGATGGAGAGCCTGAGAAGAAAGATTGTGGCGGCTGTATGTTTGTTGTGCGAATGCTACAACTCATATGTCGATTGAAATTCATGCATGACATCCACTTATATTGCAGACAAATGTGTTGGGGAGCTACTACAAGGACACCCAACAAGTTTCGGTAGCATGTTTCGTATGACAGTTTATATTTATGAATCTGTTTGACGAACTACATAGTCATCAAGATCTCCAAGGCTCCTCAAGAATGACAACAAAAAAAATGTTAGCAATAACCCTCTATATTTTATTACAAAATGAATCAATGAAATCAGCGATAAACGATTCCAGCATTCATCTGAGACAGTTAGAAGATATTTCTCAGTGGGTTAGAAAGCTCTTGTTAGTTTGGCGACGGATTATTAAGCCAGAGGATCTAAATTTCAGAAAGATTCCAACAAAAATTGCAAAAGAACCGCGGTAAATGCTATTTTTTAATGTAAATCTTTTAAAGACATTACAAGTATAAGTCAAAATGAGTTTTGTGCTTAGCACAGTTTATTTAATTTGTCATAACTTATTGGAGCAATCGACGGAACCCACGTGGATGCACGTGTATCCAATAAAAAAAAGATGCATACATTGAATGGTGTGGATCACCCACACAAGATGTGATGGTCGTATGTGATTTCAACATGTGCTTTACTTTTGTGATGACTTGTAGGAAGACAGTGCACATGATAGTCGTATTTTTGCTTTTGCGACAAAAAATCGAAGACACGACTTCCCTCACCAACCTCCAGGTTTGTTAAGCTATAAATCACAGTCGTTTTTCTTTAAATTTTTCACTAATTATTGTATTTGGGGCATATCAATATTACTTGGTCGATGCAGAATATCCCCCACATAGGGGTTATCTGTAGTCATTTCTTGATATGAAATATCGCATTC
Source organism: Phalaenopsis hybrid cultivar (assembly GCA_002079205.1). Taxonomy (NCBI): domain Eukaryota; kingdom Viridiplantae; phylum Streptophyta; class Magnoliopsida; order Asparagales; family Orchidaceae; genus Phalaenopsis; species Phalaenopsis hybrid cultivar. The sequence goes on from JXCR01059347.1 coordinate 38,192, forward strand.
CTGATTTCAAAAGATCCAACAATATTGCTCAGGGTATGAATGAAATGTTTAGCAAAATGCATTCTTTACGCTATGTAATTGAAAGAACGTTTGGAGTTTGGAAGAATAAATGGGTCATTCTACGTGATATATTGACGTATCCATTTCCGAAACAAGTGTATATTATTGTCGTTATAATGATGTTCCACAACTACATTCGACGACATCATTCTCGAGTTGATGTAGACTTCAGCATGACTGACGATGACCACTTACAGGTCCCGCTGGAAGCATTTGAATATCACCTAGGACAATCTATACCACATCTAGAAGTAGAATCACAGAAAAGTTACACCCAGGATAGCGAAGGTGCTGCACAAATGACAAAATTGAGAAAACGGATTACAGACGCCATTGTTGGATGTTGATTAGAGAACTCTTGTTAATTTTATAAAGTCTATTTTTATTTTAACACTTGTATTATTGATATTTTTTATTTTGCAATTTTCACAGCGTTTGTCATTGTTTTTTCTCCATTTGCATTTCATTTGTTTTTTTTTGTGGGTTTGTGAGGTCTGTGATAAGACATTTGACCTTATGGGATCTTCCGGATGAGCTGTTGGTCGTTGTTGGTTAGTGTCACATGTGAAATCTTAATGAAGACAATCAAGTTCGTCTCTTCTTTTCGGTGCAACGGTATATAAGGACCTTCTTGATGGCCTTTTATGGTGATGTGCAATTGTAACATACAGGAGGTTGATTTTACGTGGGTTAGAGACAACCAAAAACCATTTTTTACATCTATTGTCTTCTTGCAGTGACAGATTCGTTGGTTGGTGCAGCGAGTTCTCAAAGACGTCAAACCTGCACAATATTATAATTAATTATTTTTTTTTATCAATTTATGTTTGTTTTTTCAATACAGTTTCCGTTTATTTCCATTTTCTTGCAAATTTTTTATGACTTTTATCTTATGTCATGACTAATGGGTTCTCTCTTGAATCATTCAAAGAAGATGAGCTCCAGAAATTCAGGAACCTCCCGACGAATGTTCTGCCACTGTGGAATATAAATTTCCCTACTGATGTCACACCAGTTACATAACTAAGGGACACAGTTCTGAGGGTGACCGCGGAGCATCACAGAGTTATATTTCTATCTTGGCAACTCAAATATATTTGAAGGGTCCTTCAAAATTAACTGATGGACAATCTTAAGTTATATTTCTATTTTGGTACATCTATATTTTATTGAAAGTAGCATCTCTGCTTTTAATGAATTTTTATCATGATTTGCTAGAATTTATACCTAAATTTATCTGAGTCGTGCCCAATTAAAATGCACTTGCTAGATTTTAAATTAAGCTTACTTATGAATCCTACGTCAAAATTAACATATGATGAACAACAAAATTCTTTCAGGTGAGAGATTTATCTGTCACTCCAGACATCTTAAGTCTTCATTGAAAAGTATTGACGGACTATAATTAATCAAATAAACTGCAATGTTCACTTCTTACGGCTAAAACTATTTTGACAATCTTATATGCAACCTTATATTTCTAGCACGCTCCGTGATAATTTTATTCATGCGCTTTGCAATACAATTTTGTTGTTATATCCTTGGAACTGTGAACTCATGCATGATTCCCCTTTAAGCGCAATGACTCATGAACATCTAATCACGATACTCACCACCGGTATCTAATCTGAGACACTTCAACTTCTAGTCTGTCTCATTCTCAACCGTGGTTTTTCACTTTTTAAACACTTCAAATACATTAAATTTATGTTTTAATAGTACGCCCATACATTCTTGGTGTGATCATCCATGAAAATGACAAAGTATTGAGAATCTTCAATATACTAAATTAGAATAGGACCCCATACATCACTATGCACTAACTCCTTTTTTTACTTCATCTTCCATCCACTTTTAGAGAAAGAAACATTCATTCGCTTGTCATAAAAACAAACTTCATAAAAATCTTAATCTATTAATTTCAAACCCTAAAGTTTATTTTTTGAAATGAGAAACTTTATACATTTATCACTCAAATAAGCAAGCCTACGGTGTCATAAATTTGCACCACCTTTTATTCCAGCAACATCAATATATTCATACATCTCATTAATCTAAAAAAGAGTGCATTCAATGTTGCCTCGAGCAATCATCATTGTACTTCTGGTTATCTTCCACGAATCACCTGTAAAAGAGCCACATACCCCGACCTTGTAATGCTGACTCATAAAAGTTAAATTTCTATTCAAATATGGAACATATCTAACATCATTAAGCTTCCCAAATGATCCATTTGGCAACCCGACATAAACAACACCCTTTCCAACAAACTTGCAGGTCTTGTTCTCTCAAATACAACTTTCCAAGATCACCTTATGTATACTTTTGTAACACCTTTTTGTTGGAGCAAATATGGAAAAAGGCATTTGAATCCACTATCTATAATTCAATATTATATAGGAACAAAATTAGGAAGTTATCTTAGATTTAATGTTGAAACATTTATAGAGAGCTTTCTATTTGAAACTCCTCCACCGACATTCTTAGGAGTTACAGTTTTTTTCTAACAACCTTCCCGCAATTTCAACATTCATCTTGGTCATTTCCTCTTCATGATCTGAATTTTTCTCTCTTTGACTTGCATCTTTTCCTGCTTGTGAACTTCTTTGAGCACTAAACTCACAATATCATCAAAGTTTAATCTGATGTTACCTGAAGAGTAACTCACCGCAGTAACTAGTCAATCCCAACTATCTGACAATGAAAATTGGATTAACAGTGTTTTCACATCATCATTGAACTTGATGCCAACAAAACACAATTGATTAGTCACAGCTGAAATTAATTAAATGTTTAGTCACTGAACTTCCATCCACCATCTTTATATTGGATAATCTCTTATCAGAAAAACTTTGTTTTTTTATGCTTCTTATACATTCTTGTTAATACAACCATAAGATCAATTGTAGTTTTCTCATTCGAAATGTTGAAAGCAACAAATGAGAAAAGTGAAAGATGGATCAAGCTTAGTGTTTTTCGATCAAGAACTTGCACATTCTTCTAGATTCATTGAATCTGGTTGCTTGATGATTCCTTCAAGAGGCAAATACAGTTTCTTTTAATACAATAAATCTTCAATTTGCATTTTCAAGAAAACAAAAATTCGAACTATTGAATTTCTCCACCTTGTACGTCGCATCATAGATCATTGTTCTAACTCCAATTAAAGAACTTCAGAAAAATCCCGTTGTGATACCACCTGGGGAAAAATGTGGAAATACATAACATTGATTCGAGAGATCCAAACAAAAACCTAGAACATAAGCACAAAAAATAAGAGAACATAAAAACACCAAAATTTAATGTGGAAAACCCCGAGAATGGTGAAAAACCATGGAACCAAAAAATACCAAGAAATTCACTATGAAAAAATGAGAAGAAATGTATATATTACACCACACTCAAGCCTCTATATAATTTGGAACACTCCTCTCTCTCTCTCTCTCTCCCTCCCTCACATAAAAGAAATCTTGAAATCCTTCCTTCAACATAGGTACTTTGTGCACCCACTCCCCACAGCAAAAGATAAAATATAAAGTCTCGAATTGTGGAAATTCGGTTAAAAACTTCTTGGAGCTACTCCCATGCGCTAAGTTTTCAAGTGCATTGTTGCAGAGAACAGTCCGGGCAAAGCAGAACACCTCTTGAGTCCCAGGATTCCTAACGCACTATTCCTAGGCGCCTAGGCAACCCCACTAGCGTTGGGTTTTTGTTGTGTGGCGCTAGAGTGCCTCCCTAGTCGTCGGCACACCATCTACTAAGCTTTAAGGGCCTCCCTGGGTGTTGGGCGCATCACCTAGCCCAATCAGGCTCCACATATAACACATTTGTGCAAAGTTATTGAGATTTTTCGAACAAACCAGCTATATGGCCGCCCAGAAAAGTGATATTTTCTTATACCACGGGCTTGTTTTTGGGATACATTATTTTAGTTGTCGGAATTAAGATGAACCGAATGAAAATTGAGGCTATTGTAGCATGACTTAGACCCCAGTCACTTACTCAAGTAGATTCGTTTCATGGTCCAACTTCTTTTACATAAAGTTTATAAACAATTTCAACTCGATCGTGGCACCTTTGACTGAGCCTCTTAAGTCAGATAAATTTGCATGGTCGGATGATGCTGAGGCCAGTTTTGATGCTTTGAAGAAATAGGTGACTTAGGCCCTTGTTCTTGCATTTTCATATTTCAATTAAATTTTTGAGGTAGAGTGTGATGCCCCTAATTTGGGAATTGGAGCTATGCTAAGTCAAGGAGGACACTATTACTTTTTTCAGTGAAAATTAGATGGTTCAAGGAGAAAATATTCTACCTAAGACAAAAAATTGCATGTCGTTATGAGAGCTCTTAATCATTGGAGTTATTACCTGATGGCAAATAAACTTACTCTCAATGCTGATCACGAGACCCTGAGATTTCTGAATAGTTAAAATAGGGTCATAGCAAACATGCCTCATGTGGAATTTCTTTAATCATTTTACTTTATGCTCAAACACAAGGCAGGGAGTTCAAATAAAGTAGTTGATGCATTGAGCTATCAACACCTATGATTCATAACGATGCAGTCTAAGGTCATTGGATATGAGGTGCTGAAAAACTTGTATGCAACATACGAGGATTTTCAAGATAAGAATCCAATGTTATGATGGGTTTTACAACCATTATCATTGATCACATGGATATCTCTTCTTCCAAAACAAATTTTATGGGGCAAGTTAAGTATGAAGATTTAGTTCAGCTCAGCAACTCACCCCTCAGACTGATGAACAATTCAAGGTTCTAAACCACAATTTTGGAAACTTTCTTAGATGCTTTGTAGGAAAGAACATCAAGTAATGGAATTTGATTCTTCCTTGGGTAGAATTTGCCTATAATCGTTCAACGAGTCAATCCATAGGTCACAGTCCATTTGAGCTTGTGTATTGGCGGAACCCTCTTACGTCTCTAGAGTTGATCCCTATACTACCCGCTATTGAGCTTAGCACTGCACTGAGGTTCAAGTAAGGAATACTCAAAACTTACAAGAACAGGTTAGGTAAAAAAATTGCTAAGCAAAACACCAAGTACCAAAAACAGACCAAGTCTAGAAAAGCTATGGAATTCAAAAAAGGCGAAATGGTACGGATTAGGCTAAAAAATGAGCGATTTCCTGCAACTTTTTTTGGAAAGCTCAAGCATAGAGCTGATGTTCCATTCAGAATTCTTAAGAAGATTAAAAACAATGCTTGCAAGATTAACCTACCGAGATATTACAATATTTCTGTTACTTTTAATGTTGTCAATTTGTTGTCGTGCAACGAGTACCCGGATGTCTCTAGAGGCGAGGGAAAAGCCTCTCCTACCCGGGAGCATATTTATTGTGTCGCAATATTGCAATATCCCGCAATATGCGGGATAGTGATAGTTTTGCGATTGTGAGAGATTAAGCCAAGGGATGTCGTTCATCCTCTATTCTTAATTCCTTATTTCTACAAATTTCATTCTTTCCTTCCTTTCTTTCTAGTCCTTTCTAATTTTGTTATTTTCCAATTAGGCTAGTTTTTTTTTTTTTTCTACTAGGAAAGTTTCTACATTCTAGCTGATTTTTGGGATTTTTGTTTTCTAAGTTTCTGAATATTGAGAGATTTTTCTGTGATTTCACTCTCTGGAGTGCAGCAGCCTCTTTCCTTCGCAAGTGGTGTTCCTATAACTTGGCTAGGAACAGATGATGTATCCCTCTCACCGTCCGCAGCACGCCCTTCAGCAGGAATATGCATGCCTCTGCACCCAGTTCGCTATCCCAACCGCCGTTCCTACCGATTATCAGCCTCTTTCCATCTTCTCATGCCCGGTATCAATCCTACAGCCTCTCCAACACCTTTTGTGCTTTATCACACCATCTAGGAGCCCTAAGACGGTGTCATGGACAAGTTATAGTAAACCAATAATTTATATCGAATGGACAAAACTGAGTTTGTATTAAAAATAATCTTAATTTGCTAGAACTAAATGAAAATATGATACTAAATAGGACGCAATGGAGAAAAAGGATTCATGTAGCCGACCCCACATAGTGGGATTAAGGCTTTGTTGTTGTTGTATTTGTTGTTGTTGTTGTGGACAAAACTGAGTTTGTTTTCTCACTCCTAAAAGAAATAAATCATGTCAGTATTTTGTGGATGACATGTCAAATGCATGGGATTTATTTAAATTTACTCGAACATATAGCCATATTTTAGCCTGCTAAATCTAATATAGTGTTGAGATGTTCAATAGGAAATTCACCTTCATTTAACACTACTGCTTCAGACATAAATAACCCTGTTTTTTTAAATCCAGTTTGTTTGGGGCATCATGCTGAGCTGTTGCCACCAACGAGACCCACATAAGAATCAGGGTTCAATTCATTAGGTATGAAAAATGGAACATGCAGTACTTACTGCTTCAACTTCTTCTTCAGCTCTTATAAAACTCGAAACTAATTTCCTTGCCTCCCTAAGTTCATCCTCAGGATACCCCTTCAGACGCAAACCTATTTCACGATATTCATCATCTTTCATTTTTTCCTTTTCTTCTTCCTTTTTACGATAAGCATGCCATTCCCGGGTTTTTTCCCTCTGTTGTGCTTGCCATTCCTAGCAAGACAAAAGTCAATTCCACATATCCAGATATAAGTGAGGTCCTTGAAACAGTATTTTGATCATTACAAAAAAATGCGCATAACAGTATTTGAAAAACAAAAAAAGCTTATTTCAGAAGAGGAAAGAATATTAAAATAAAATCAATTTATCGACATTTTGCTTCAATAATTCAGAAAGTCGTAATTAGTTTTCCAAAACAACCCATGATAGAACACAATATAAGAAAAGGTTGGCAATTATCATGGGAAAACACCAGACTTATTGGTGAAATTTGAAGAACTCTAATCTTTAAATATTTATACCAAAATANAGTCCTTGAAACAGTATTTTGATCATTACAAAAAAATGCGCATAACAGTATTTAAAAAAAAAAAAAAAACTTATATCAGAAGAGGAAAGAATATTAAAAAAAAATCAATTTACCGACATTTTGCTTCAATAATTCAGAAAGTCGTAATTAGTTTTCCAAAACAACCCATGATAGAACACAATATAAGAAAAGGTTGGGAATTATCATGGGAAAACACCGAACTTATTTGGTGAAATTTGAACTACTCTAATCTTTAAATATTTATACCAAAATAATAAGGAAAAGTTGGCATGGAAAGCACAGCCATTCCCATACAAGAGATTACATGCAAAATTCAGCAAATTAACCTTTAGGTAGCAAGATATTGCAGAATGATAGTTTTNAGGCCATTCGCATACAAGAGATTACATGCAAAATTCAGCAAATTAACCTTTAGGTAACAAGATATTGCAGAATGATAGTTTTCAATGAAATTCGTAACATGTAGAGCATTAAAAGGAGAGAGAGAGAGAGAGTGAAGTATGATTAATTATGAAGTACATGCTAAAGCAAAAAAGATCAAGATTAAAGAGTTATTAAGACAGAAAATTCCAAGTGATATTGCAGTGAAATGTTTGTTGAAATATGCAAATAGTTGGCACTATGTAGAAAGCATCTAAAAGTTAAAAGGGCTTAGGATTGTAGATCAGACACTGGGTATATGATATATAATTGTAATGATATGATATTAAAACTATTTGTCCATGTTACTAAATAAATAAAGTGATACCAAAGTATAATAGGCTTATATAGTTTGAATGTATAATGCATATGAATGAAAAAACAGTTGAGAATATAATTTCTCGAGGTTGTTAAAACCANGCAAAAAAGATCTAGATTAAAGAGTTATTAAGACAGAAAATTCCAAGTGATATGGCAGTGAAATGTTTGTTGAAATATGTGAATAGTTGGCACTATATAGAAAGCATCTAAAAGTTAAAAGGGCTTAGGATTGTAGATCAGACACTGGGTATATGATATATAATTGTAATGATAAGATATTAAAACCATTTCTCCGTGTTACTAAATAAATAAAGTGATACCAAAGTATAATAGGCTTAAATAGTTTGAATGTATAATGCATATGAATGAAAAAACAGTTGAGAATATAATTTCTCGAGGTTGTTAAAATCGTATCGGACATTGAACCAAAAGAAAAAAAGTTCAAGGTTAAAAAAATTCAACAAGAGTTGAATCGGATGACGTAATAAATATTAAATTTTCTTAATTTAATTTAAATGATGTAAATTGATATAAAAGAGATATTTTTACTGATTCAATACATAATATTTTGATTTAGGAACCTTAACTCCTAAATATTGTGAAAACAGTTTTAAATTAAAATTTTGGGATATGATATTTTAATCATTTTCTCAACTTTTAATCTAAATATTTTATTTTCAACAACTGGATCAAAATCAAAAGCCTAAAATTATTAAAACCGGTCGGNGCCAAAATTATTAAAACCGATCAGTTCTTAAAAGACTAGTCTGATTCACCAATTTCTCAATTTAACTGCCCGTTTTGGCCAATTATGGCTGGTTCTTTGTAGAAACAATTTTTGTCCAAGACTGAGCTGGTCAGAAGATAGGTTCACACTGAACCTGTCCAACTGATATGTCCAATCCGATTTGAAAAAAATTGTAATTTCTTAAATTAAGGTGACTGTTAAAATATAGAAGCACCTAATAAGTATTATATGTTGAGAGAATATAATATTCAAAGGCTTGGTCTCAATTACAACTAACTCTATCATATTATAAAAATTCTCCAATTTTATTATATTGGAAGGTATTCCTACTTGATAGAACCACCTGAGAATCTATTATATAGCAATATCTATAATTCACTTATTTATTTGTTTTTTTCATTCTCATTTGTCTCATAAAATTCTTTCTTGCAATATCTTTTTTAGATTCTTTAAACAAGAAATAATCCATTAGACTCTTCATTTGCATTGAAGCATCTCGATCCAAAACTCAATTCAACTACTCTCTTACCATAGCTCGCATGCAATTGAATATTTGATTCTTTAGGTTCCATACATAAATCATGTTTAATTTTTTTTTAAACTTCTTGATAAGCAAGCAAGTATTCTTTTATATCCAAAGGCACTTTCTTACACTTAATTATAATATTTCTTCTGAATGCACCAAATAGATTGATAATATGCTCATTGGCTCGAGATATATCTTTCTTTATCTATTTATCACAATGAATGCATAGGTGACGGAGTGCTCGACTCGATTTTCAACTATTTATCTCCAAGATGGATATTTTCTCATAGTATTTGAATATGTTATACCTAAGCAATCATTATCAAGAAATAGCGTGAAACAAAAAAAACTTGATCAATAATTAGATATTAATCAAATAATATAATGCAATACTCTTGATTGTAAATAAAGCAATAAAGTGTCCTTAATTATTTAATCGTCATCTAGTGGCAATATCAAGAAAAACTACAATATATCAGTATGTCAAAAAATAACAACTAATAAATTCTAATTTCATCACTAAAATGATCCACAAAATCATTTAAGCAAATAAAATCATTAATTATCAAAATAAGTGTAATCATCTTTTCATTTTAAAAACAACTCTAATCATTACGTGTATTATTACATTTCTCCTCCTCTAAATCTATTAAAAAAAAAGAGACATTTGTATTGTTAAAGTATTAAAAGGCAAATCTATGGTTGTCTCAACATAATCCAAAAAACAATATAACAAAATGGAATGTAAGAAAAAAGATTCTTTATAATTGAAGGTCAAAATATTTACAAAATAAACTTCTTTACGAATTGATTCTTATACTCATTGGAGGTCAATGGTGGCATTGAAGCATGGAGAATAAGCTTGTGATTATTGTTGAGTCGATTGAGGTCAAGTTTAGCTCGAGCTCTGTGTCAAGGCTTAGTGGCTCAATCTGATGAAAAAGTCGCACGAAATAGGGGTCGAAGCATGTTTCACCTGTTCGCAGAAGTTGAGGATTTGAAGCACTAAACAAACCGACATCAAGTAGTTTTTATATTAGGTTAGCCATTTGACTCATGTAGGATCCGCTAACTCATTCCGACTATGACCCACTAAATTTCTCCCACCACTTTGATACACATTGAAGCACAATTCACACAAGGGCATAATCATGCTCTTCATGTGAAGCACAAGCTTCGCACAATCACTACATGATTGCGACGCAAGTGGCACTACGACGCTTGGTGCGAGAAGCACAATTTTAAAAACCCCAATTAAGGGTAAAAAATACACTTATATGATGTCTAGATAAAAATAATATTAAAAGATTAGAAAAGAGTATGATTAAAACAAATATGGCTAAAAACCATGCAAAAGCATTTGTTTAGAATAACTTTACCTTATGCAACACTACTTAAAAATGAATAGATAATAAAGATTAATAATATCCACCCTTGTGATTGTGCTAATGATCAAAGCCAATCAAGGGTAATAATATATGTTGACGAAAAGATAGTCGAGATTGACTTAAGTGCTTAAGACAAATATAACTAAAGGCAGAAAATGTAGTTGCGAAATGTATTAATAAAATTAATGTTAAGAGATTGGGAAGAAAACTGGAAAGATCAAATTCAACATGGATAAAAGTAGTGCAATATTGCATAGAATGGATTTAAGAACAAAAGACCAAACTCAACATGGGTAGAAGTTGTGCAAAAGCACTTTCAAAGAATAAATTTAGCAACTTATCCAACACTAAATAAAAATGAATAGAGAATGGAGATTCATAATGCCCATCTACAAAAGTTAGTATTTTGCTAATGAGATGATGATGACTAGCATAGTTAGCTCAAAATCCTATTCCATAACAGCAAGTATCAGAATCACTTCCGGTACAAACTAGAAAATACACGCATAATTAATGGGAGCAGATATAATTTAAAAATGTTTAACATTCCTGTATGGAGGCCTTATCCACCTCCAAACGTAGGCTCGAATATAAGTCCGAATGTTAAGCTTCAAGAAACCCATATTCTTCATCAGCTCACACTTCTCCCAAGTGCCACTCAACTATGAGTTACAGGCTAGAACCCACATCACCAACTAATTTTTTTTTTTCTTTCCCCCCATTCTGTAGTTTGTTTAGGATATAATTTTCAGGGCATGGAAACCCCTTATATAACAAATAGCCTAAAAGACAACCCATAGATATCGACAGTAATGCTACAAATAACACTTTGGAAGATAAGTAGAGAAGTATTAGAAACATACAGCATCAAGAAACTCTTCAGGTAGTCCTTCATGCTCGTTGTGCTCATCAATGCCGCGCACCTCGTGGCTCTTTTTCCCCACTGCCAGATTTCCCAGGAAAAAAATAATAATAATAAAAACCTAAAGCAAGAAAAGGAAAATAAAAAGATAAGCTCGGTCGAGGATAAGAAATGCACCACGTGGGGGAGATGGTAGAAATTTGGCGGCGAGGGCGGTGCGTGGCATTCTAATCTGAAGGCGCCAAGAACCTAGCCCTGAAAGGGAAGGTCTCAAGCATATGAACAACGGAAGAAGGCTGGCCGCCATTTGGATTTGGCGACGATAAACGGCGGGGAAGGACGGAGGCGAGCGCGTCCGGAGTTTTTTGAACTTCCGGCCAAAGCCAGAACTCTTCTAGACTTTTAATTGGGATATATGGTTTGCTGAAAATGAAAACCCAAACTAAAAATAATATGATAATGATAATTACTATGAATACTTTCGAGTCATTTAGTTTATTATAAAATAAATTTAAAATTATATTTTTTTAATCTGAAATATATAAAATAATGTATTTTAAAATATAATTTTTTATTTGGCGATAACAATTGAGAGGAAGGTGGCTGTCAGTGGGCTGTTGGGAGAGAAAAATTATTCCATACAGGAAACGTATACAAGCTTGCATGTGGAATCCAATCATGTAATGTCATGTGGATTCTGGCCCCAAACTCTATTATTTTGCGTCCGACCCTGCCTAAGTCTTGCTCAATCACAAAAAAAAATGTATTTTTGTTATTTTCGCTTCCCGCCAATTGGGAAAAGGCGTATTTTGTTTCCTTTAGCTTTAGGGATTGGGGATATCCTCATTTTATTGTCTTTCTAGGATCCATTCGTATTTGGTGGATAGGGCTCGATGGAAGTATTTTTTGAAGAGGAAATGTTGTCGGAATCTCAAGATACTTGCGAGAAAAATGACAATGAGCTGAGTTTAGATGCAACAGAAGGTATTTGGCAATTATGTTATATTTGTTTTACTACGGATTTAGGTTTTAAGGAATATTTATTTTGTTAATGAAGTTTGCTCTGTTTTTATCTGATGTGTAATGCTAAGTTTCAGTTAGTGTGAGACATGATGTTATTTAGGTAATATCACGGTGTTATACTGGTTGTTTTCGGAGTTGTTTTCATTTTCTGATTGTTCTTTATAGTGTTAGTCGGTTAAATAACTGTCTTAATGAGGTGTTATTCTCGTCGCTTTAATATTATTAATTGATAGCTATTCTGGTGTCATTACAATATTATTTGCTTGTAACGTTATTGTCGTGGGGATTTGATCTTATTTTGGTAATACAATAGTGTTATTAAGGTGATATTGGATATGATGACTTGGTTTTGTGTTGGAACATTATTTTGACGTTTAATGGTGTTATGCTTGTGTTATTGTGGTGTCATGCGGTAGTTTTTTTCATGTAACGTCTCTTATATGGTGTGATGGTGGTGTGATGTTATTTAGGTATTATCATGGTGTTATACTAGTGGTATTTGATCTAATGAGGCATTTTATCATAGTGTTATATTGACGTTCTAATTGTGTTATTTGGGCGTTACTATTGTGTTATTACGGTGTTATTTATGAATTATATGCTTTTAACGATGGTGTTAGTCACATATCCCAATCTTGTAATTTGGTTTGATCAGTCTGTTATATTGACATTATAATAGTGTTATCTGGGTTTATTATGGTATTATGATGGTGTGATTTATGTATTGTAGTCTTTTATTGATTTCCTTTTGGGGTGCTAATGCTTATGTTTAAATTTGCAGTCACCCGAGGCAGACAAATTGCTTAATGCAGTTGTCCACAATGAGAATGAAGCCTATGAACAATATATTGTATTTACTGTGCGAAAAGACCATAGTGGTTTTTGATCAAATTCAAAGAAGATTAAGACAAATGACTTTGTTTGTGGTAAAGCTGGTTTCAAGAAAGAGTTGAAGAACAATATCATGGTGAAGTTCAAAAAAGCAGACACAAGGATTGGTTGTTCGACCGTGATCCAATATATCGTTGATATCGAAGGCAATTGGTTGGTTAAGAAATTCATAAAAAGTCACAACCATCCGTTGGTGGAGGACGGTGACAATCATCTATTGGGTTCTAGTAGAAAGATGAGTGACATCGGTGTTGATATCCTCAGATCAATGACAAAATCAGAGATTAGAACCAACAATGCATTCAGATTCCTTGCTACAAAGGTTAGAGGAGAGGAGAATCTCGATTGCACAAAGAGGAATGCCTATAATTTTATACAAAGAGAGAGAAGAGTTCAAATTGAACTAGGGGATGCTAGTTCTCTCATACAATTGTTCATTACATGGCAATCGAAGGATCCAATGTTTGTGTGGGACTTCCAAATTGATGATTCAGGTAGTTTGTTGATTTTTTATGGAGCGATAAGATGTACAAGATTGATTACAATTTTTTTGGCAATGTAATAATATTTGATACAAGTTGTAGACTGAATAAATACAATTTATGATGTGCTCCGATTGTCAGTGTGAACCACCACTGACATAATATTCTTTTTAGTGTTGGTTTTCTGTCAGATGAAACGATTAACTCATTCAAGTGGTTATTCAAAGTCTTTATCTGTATAATTGATAACGAGCACACAATAACAATATTCACTGACTAGGATCAAGCAATATATATAGCCATTGAAAAGTGTTTGCCACACATCAGACATAGATTATGACAATGACACATATACAAGAAATTATCTTCAAAATTTCATTGTGGTGTAGGTAGCAAGAGAGTCAATGATCTTTTTTATAAATGCTTAATCTGATGTGACTCAGAAGAGGAGTCTGAAGAAACTTGGGGTGTAATGATCAAGAAAGCAAATCTACACGAGAATGCTTGGTTGGATGAATTGTATAATATAAAAAATAAATGGGCAACCGCCTTCAATAAAAAAATATTTGAAATGTGGATCTTATCAATGCAAAGAAGTGAGACTAATAATAACATCTGTCATGGTGTCTCCAAGGCAATAAACACTCTCACTGAAAGTTTTTTGGGTCTTGAAAATGTCATGAAATTTTGGAGAAGAAATTAGAAGAATGAAGATTTTAAATGTGAACAATTTTTAATTTCTCCCGCTGTAAAATGCAGTCCCGTTATGAGACAGGTTGTTCTACTTTACACAAGGAAGTTATATTCAATGTTTGAAGCAGAGTTTCTACATGATTTGTGTGGCCTTGCTATGGAGTGCTCTGCTAATAGGGATTCAAAATTTCATATTCGAACTCTCGATAATAAGGACAGAGATAGACCATAGATTGTTAAACTGGACAAAGTTAATTATGAAATTACGTGTAGTTGTAAAAAATTTGAAATGATGGGCTAATTATGTGCTTACACTCTAAGTGTTCTTCAGCACAAAAATGTAACAAAAATCCCAGATAAATATATATTACTTCGGTGGTCTACTCATGCTAAAAGGAACATATATAACATTTATGGTTATAAACATATTAATGGTCACAAATGTTGCCAAATTCTGCAAGTGGACTCATCTATCTCAATCACGTTCATAAATTTGCATACCAGATTAGCACCAGAACGCGAGGTCATGAACTTGCCGACAAAGTTGTGACATTAAAGAAACTAACAATCAATGTCGAAACCATATTGAGTTGGCGAGAACCTCAGGAAAAGGCAAAATTAAAGAAGAAGAATACACTGAGTAAATCGTGAAATGTGAATGCCCCACTAAGATGTACCCAAAAGGAATATCTAATTCAAGGTTAAATGACTATTGGGAAAAAACAAGATAATCAAAAGTAAATCTTACCTATAATATTTAGTGTTGCTTTAGTTCGCTAAATCATTACTAGCTAACATGTAATATTGTATATAAGAAAGAAGAAAGATATTTTTCAAGTCAAGATAGAGTTCCGCAATGCAAGTCAACTTTTTTTGCAATGATAGATTACTTTAGTTAGGTTGAGAACTCCATATTTGAAATTTTTTTTGCGACATCCATTATTTTGAAGTATACTTCTTTCCTCACATTTACTCATTACTATTCTAAATGAACAACAATTTTTTGCATCACAACACACAGAGACATATATGAGCTTATTAATGGACATAGATGGCAATATATAGAATGTGTTGTCATAATAGCTCAGATTTCAACCCTCACATTCCTCCTCTTGCATCAATGTGTTGTTTAATGTGTTTTTTTATGTATGTAATGCTTAACCAGCATCAGAGTATTTTTTAATGGAGAATTACTTTTAATGTATTATTGTCGTTTTATTCTGAAGTTATTGCAGGTTTCTTATTGTCTTACTCTAGTTCTTTGGTATTCTATCCCTCCGTGATTAAATTAGAATAAACCGCATTTAACCTCAATAATACGATGTATGACCTCAATGCGTCGGCAATAATCTAGAAATACAACCACGGTCATGGAACACTATATTAGAATACTACTTGAACACGCTCCTAAAAATACCGAAGTACAACCGCGACGGATAAAACGTTGCTAACAATTCTATCCCTCTGCCAATTTGATTGGAATCTTTGGCGACATATTTCAATAAAACCATAGTCATAGAACATTATATTAGAATACTACCTAAACACGTCCCTAAAAATATTGAAGTAAAACCGCAGCGGATAAAACCTTGCTAACAATTTTATCCCTCCGCCGGTTTGATTGAAATCTTTGGTAGCATATTCCAATAAAATCGTGGTCGTGGAACACTATATTAGAATACTACCTAAACAAGCTCCTAAAAACACTGAAGTAAAATCATGGTCGTGGCACAATATATTAGAATACTACCTAAACACGCCCTTAAAACATTGCTAAGAATTGTATCCCTCTGCCGGTTTGATTGGAATATTTGGAGGCATATTACAATAAAACTGCAGTCATGGAAACCTATAATAGAATATAACTAAAATACTGTAGAGATACAACCATGGTACACCATCCTTCCCCACAAATCAAATACTTTAGAAATGTGACCATAATAAAACAGAGATACAACCGACGGTATGGTATTAAACATTATTCCCGCAATATAACCATAAGAATGGTATTTGACGATATGGTTTGATTAGAATCTTTGGCGGAATACTTCAAAAACTGCTAAACAACCACAACAAAACTTTGACATAATTATTAACACATCAACACGTTCTCAATGTAAAGATAAACACAATCACAATGCATCAACACGTCCTCATTGGACTAAGAGAACTTTTATTCTATTTCTGAGGATACCATCATAACAATGTAAAGATAAAACAATTATAACGCAGTAATTAAGATTACACTGAAATGGAGTATTATCATGTCGACACGTTCTTAAGTAAAACAAAAATAACACATCAGTTCATTCTCATTTAACAGACGAGAACCACATGCAAAGCTCATTGGCTAAGTCTGACCAAAATCTTGGCATGTCTTTTTGCCAGCTCAGCTTCTGACTCCAGTCAATTGGGTTGGCTTGTACTAGTTTTTCCATGTACTTACATACAAACATGTCGCATTCAATACTGTTACTTTGAATGGGTACCCCTTAAAGATTCACAATCCCTGCATTCTCTACTTCACCTTGAAAGATAGCCTAGCATCGTCTGCAAACTATGTGATCTACAAAGATTGATGTCACACTTGTTATTTCCTCAAAAAATCAGAATGGGAATGATATATTATGTGGAATAAACTTATAATATGTTGGCAGTATGCCTTATGCATATTGTTAGGTAATGAATCGTATATTCTCTATTTCTTCTCTTTCAAATCATCAACCAACAATATCCAGTGATGGTTTTCCACAATAGAAAACAAGTTGATCTCCACATTTTTCACCTCTTGCTTCGTGATATGGCCCAAAAACCTTAAGTGGTCACCAACCATTTTTCGATAACTCGGCATGAAATGACAAACTTTTAATATTTTCATGGACTATTAAAAAATCATAACAACATTGGATTTATTTGACTACATTGCATAAATGTGACACGTATAGGTATTGCCGAAATGGCGTTGGACTTTAACTCTTTCTCCTACTCAGAATGAGGGCTAAGGCATCAATCTGATCATTTCCAATCCATCCATTACATAGTACATCCTCCATCATACCCCGATCTATTAGGATGTCACGAATGTTGACAATAATGTCATTCATGTAGGGTATGCATAATATTTGTGTCACTTCACTTTAATAAACTTGCAATGCAACAACAGGTTGAAGATTTACTCACTTTTCAGGGTATTGTGATATGCACTGATCAATTACTCCTTGCATTTCAGTAGAAATCAGCGATCGCCCAGGAAAATTAATCTGCGACTCCGGCATAGAAGGCTACACATCAACAAAACTTTTGAAATATCTAATGTAAGAAAACAACATATAGGAAAGTATTACAATGTCGTTTAGAAATATCGTTGATGCAAGTTCGTTCACTGCCTCTGGTATGCATGTACTAAAGGTGCAAATACCACTATTTGGAAGGCTTTCTCTGCTGCCTATCTACAATTGTTTAAGCTGTTGATGACAAAAAATTTTAAAATGCTTGTTTTATAGTTGGCACAATATCTACAACTATCTAGAGTTGATTGTTCTATGGTCGATGAATTATCTACATTGGGTTGTTCTAAGGTGGCGGCACTATCCACAAGTAGTTGTTCTACAATGGCTGAAATTTGTACATTTGCTTGTTGATCCCGAAAATATAGTTTTGTTAAATTTATAAAGTTGACTCCACTTTACAACAATGTCAAAAACTTGATGCGTTATTTTATGAATAAGAAATTTAAGTAATTTATGTTAGGATTCTACGCAAGTATACTTATCTTTATCAAGTAATATAAGAATTTCTATTTAAGCCTCAAATATCGATCCCACGAGGAAGGTTTAAATTTGAAATGATAAATTAACTAAGAAATTCACAGAAATAAAACGAAATTACTGTCACTAATTTTGAATTGTTTGAGATACTATCAGAACTAAATTATTAACTACTAACAAAATTAAAATACAAATTTTAAATAGTAACTACCAAACTATGTTTTATGTGATGAAGTTTTCTAATATGAAAAAGCATCTTTCCCACTACAACGAGTTTTTGGTAAAATGAGATGAGATAAATGGTTTAAATATGTATTGTGCCAAATAGGAAGCAATTTTAGTTCTCTACCCTGATTCAGTGTTATAGAAAATCATTGATTATTTGTGCCAAATAGGAGCAATTTTAATTCTCTACCCTAATTCAGTGTTATAGAAAATCATTGGGCTAATCTTAGGTTTAGTACCTTAAATACATGGCTAGGCTAGGAGGATACTGGCTCCCACTCCAGAGCTCAGACTTCTCTTCCTCTGAAGCCGTTTAGGCTAGGAGGATACTGGCTCTCACTCCAAACCTCTCACTTCCCTTCCCCTGAAGACTAACACTCGCTTTAGTTCTTAAACACTAAGACTGAATTTGAGATTTTAGTCTGTCACCCTAAAATAGCCAATTCTACACCCAACAAAATATATTTCCCTATTTATTTGCACTTAATTCCATGAACGAAATACTCCTTCATGGAATTAAATGTGATCCTCACTCTTGTTGTATAACTCATACTCCATTTCCCGGATCATATTTTTCGTAACATATTTTAACAATTTAATTGGTCAGATCAAAAATTAAATTAAGAACGGAGTTGAAAAATCATCACAATTTATTTTATATTTTAAAATTAGCATATCCAAATTATCTCTTTATTTCACCATATCTCAAAGTAGGAAGAAAGATAAAGGAAACTACTAAAACTTCATGAGAAAGATACAAACCAAACCTAAATTTCATACAAAAAAGAAAGTTCATACAATAATAATAAGCAAACAACACTTATCTGAAACTCTTTCTCAAAGTAAATCCCTTGTAGCCTCTCTTAGAAGATGTACGAAGAAGAAATCTCTAACTTTTCTCCCTCTCTAACACTCTTAAAGAAGAATTCACACTTAAACTCACAAAAAAAAAAACTCAAAACTCTAAAGAAAAAAATGAGTAATGGACTCTAAGTGGTTGTGGGGAATGTGGAATAGCATGGAAGAGAGTGGAAAGCGATCTAAGGGGGTATTTTTTGATCAATTTTTGCTCTAAATGGAGCCTAATGTCAGTTTTCCAACAGGTGCATCCAAAAACTCTTCAAAAAGCGTCCAAATTCATTGAATCTTCTAGAAACAGGTCTTGCATCGCATAAGCAACGTAAGTGCCCATTCTGGCGCTGTTGGCGCCAGTGACCCATGAATTAATTCAATACTCTATGTTAAATGGCATCTTCAGCGTTGCTCCTGCCTCCATCAATGCTGAGGATAGTCTGGCATCTCTTCTGTAGGTCTGCGCTGTCGGCATCCATCCTGGCGTCGTCAGCGCTGAGTATTTCTTCAAAAAAAACATTTTAACTCCAAATTCTATCATTTTCGCTTATTTTTTGCTTCAAGTCCTAAAAATCAATAACCTACAATAAAATATGAAAAATATTTTTCTTTAAAGTGCAATACCACTAAAAATGAGTATAAAATTTAGGTCTAAATATGCATGTATTTTTAGTGCATTACTTGTTCTGGAGAGGCAAAAATATCTTCATCTATTTTTGGTTCATCACACTCAGGTTGCTCATCGACATCTTTTATTGTTTTTCTTCTTTTATATTTGAAATTAGTGAAATGGGAACTCACAACCTTTTTTCTTGCAACTACGTCAGCCCTTAACCCTTTGCATTAAGCTGGGCATCGATGACTTGGGTCCCTCTTCGTTAAAGTGATTTTCTTCATCAACAGGTGGGAATCCAAGATGGGGGAGAGAGGCTGAGCATACTCTTCGTCCAGCACTGTGCCTCTATCAGCTTCGTCTTTTTCATATTTATCAATACCCGACACTTGAATAGTTATTGTATTTAACGTTCCTTGGAATTCATTGAACCATTTCTCCTGTCCTTTAATCAGATCAATTATTGCTTCAAATTTTTTGTTCATTACACTATAAATTGGCTCCAAGACAGTGTCCCCTGAGACCATTGGCCCCATATCAAATGATACAGGGGTTCTGCTCTGACTTGAGGCTGACAATTTTCAGATTGCATAATTGGCACTGGACTGGGTAGTCCTTCATCTGGATTGACTAACAAATTGTGCTCCTCCTCTTTCAAATCCAAGAATTTATCGTTAACTTGCAATTTGTTTTAAGAAAAAAATATGTTAATCGCTATTCCAGAATTAAATTCTTTAACCATTGTGTAAATGATCGACCTGCTCATTGTTCAGCCTTATAAAGGCTACATCTATCTGTGAGGAGTTTAAGCTAACATTTGTAGGCCACCTCAACATTCAGGGTCTGACCTCAACAGCAGAAAGAGTTACCACAGAGGTATGCTAAAAAAACCAGAGCTACATAAAAGATATGCAATATTCAACTTTGCATAGAGATAGTGAATATGTTGCACAGAAACAATAAAGATATTCAACTTATACAAGATACTAACCGTTAGCAAATAAAAAAAACCATTTATGTATCAAATAGGTCGGTTCCACATTATTTTGATGGCCATTGTATTAATTTGCATAATAAGGAAATCACAGAGTGCAACAGGTCAATTAAATGAGGCGAAAGTCTATATATTCTCCCCAAAGGTATTAAGTCCTTCGGGTACACTAAAATTACTAGAAGAAAAAATAAATTTGATAACAAAAAAATTTTAAACGATTTAGCAAAATGGGTAGAAGACTCCCCTCTTGCAAAGTTCAAAAGATTATTCTTCATCTGTTAGGCATCTGATACGCCTAAAATATATAGTATTTTTAGACACATTTTTATACCTATTTTTTGAGATATTGCACTTTAATAGAAGGTATTTTTGTGTTTTTTTTTCTTTCAGGTACAGTTAAAAAGGTGAAAAGTGCTTAAAGGAGTGAAAAAGGATCAAATTTGGAGCAAATAATTAGAAAATGTGCAAAATTTTTTTGGCTCCTAAGCACCAGATCAGGAGCTTAAGTTCTGGGTAAATAGAGAAGGTCGCGTCCAAACACTAGAGGCCCCGTACTTAAGCACCGGTGGCAGTTATTAGATGAGTAAGTTCAATTTTTGTGAATTTTGAAGAGGTTTTTGAGGCATCTATTGGCTTAATAGTTGGTTACAACCACCATGAACAAAAATTATTGCGAAAGGATGCATCTCTTAGGGAAATACATCTAATCAAGACACATTTTGAAGAAATACCAAGGCACCTTTTGGAGAATTATAAAAGAAGGAAGATTGGGACTTTNACCATCCAACTGGACTTAAGTTTTCCTGAAAATAATCTTAATGTTGCATTATATAGTCAAACTTGTTGCCCTGGCTCAAAATTTTTTGTAAGAATCCTCCGATCATGCCACATCTTCATCTTTTCTTTATAAAGGACTCTCATAAGATTCATTGCATATCTCTTCGAGCTCATTTAATTGTACTAGTTTTTCTCACCGGCATCTTTTAAATTATAATTGAATTCTTTAATAGCTCAATACTCTTTATGCACAAGTTCAATTGGAAAATGACAAGCTTTCCTAAATATTAGCCTTAATAGGGACATTCCTATTGGAGTTTTATATGTAGTCCTATAAGCCCACAAAGCATAATCATTTTTTACTAACCAATCCATTTTTTTTGGATTTGTAGATTTTGCCAAAATTATTTAATTACATGATTGGATAATTCAGTCAAACCACTTGTCTGAGGATGATAAGCAGTAGCAATTCGATGATTGATATTATATTTCTTTACTTATTTCTCAATTATTGTATTTATGAAATTACTTCCCCCGTAAGTTATGATCACTCTCAGCATCCCAAATATACAAACTATATTCCTTCTTAAATACTTTACAAGCCAGTATATCCATATAGAAAAAAAATATTCGTGCCCATCTAGTTTATCCAACATTTGATCTACAAAGGGTACTTTCCTAGTGGCGAGATTTAATTTTCTATAATCAATGCATATTCGCCACCCTCTAACTTGTTGATACGCTAAAAATATATAGTGTTGTTAAACATATTTTTATAACTATTTTTGAGATATTACACTTTAATGTAAAGTAATTTTTTAATTTTTCTTTTAGGTACAAGTAAAAGGTGAAAAATGCTTTAAAAAGGATCAAATTTGGAGAAAGTAGATGAAAAATGTACAAAAATATTTTGGTGACTAAGCGCCAGATCTGGCGCTTAAGTACCGGTTAAACAGAGAAGACCATGCCTAAGATCAAGTGGTCCCGCACTTAAGCATCAGTGACAGCTATTGGATGAGTAAATTCAGTTTTTGTGAATTTTGAAGAGTTTTTGAGGCACTTATTGGCTTAATAGGAGGTTACAACCACCATGGATGAAAATTATCGCAAAAGGATGCACCTCTTGGGAAAATACATCAAATCAAGACACATTTTGAAGAGATACCAAAGCACCTTTTGGAGAATTATAAAAGAAGGAAGACTAAGACTTTGAAATGGGTCCTGAAAGTACTGGGAAAGTTTTGAAAGTTCTAAAATTGGGGAGTTAGTTGGAGAGATTTTCAGGCACCACATATTTATCCTTTTTATTTTAGTTTTATATTGAGAGTGTTGTAAAAGAGAAGAGATTCAAAGGAACTTCAAGATTTTGGTGGAGGACTTGAGATAAGTTTTTATCTTTTGTTTTAGACTACTTGTATTTTTAATTGAGACTTGTTGTTGGTTTGACAATGATTTATACTTTTAAACTAAAGTGTGGTTTTGTTTTCTCCNCTTTGTCCCCCAAACAAAAATAATTTTGAGCAGCTTTCTGATGGAGGAGTTGTTCTTGCAAGTGAATAGCATTCGGTAGTCTTTCATTGGCATTGTAGAGATCGATTTCCAAATTAGGATTAAGACTGATTTTGGATTCCAAGTCATTTACAATGGCTTCAACTTCCACCACCCTAGTGTTTAAATTGCCAAAAGTCTGCAAATTCCATGCTTTGAGTTTAGCAGCAAGCCTTTTATGTAGAATCCATCATTTCACCCAAGGAGTGTTGTTGTNATTTGAGCAGCTTTCTGATGGAGGAGTTGTTCCTGCAAGTGAATAGCATTTAGTAGTCTTTCATTAGCATTGTATAGATCAGTTTCCAAATTAGAATTAAGACTAATTTTGGATTCCAAGTCATTTACAATGGCTTCAGCTTCCGCCACCCTAGTGTTTAAATTGCCAAAAGTCTGCCAATTCTAGGCTTTGAGTTTAGCAGCAAGCCTTTTTTGTAGAATCCATAATTTCACCCAAGGATTGTTGTTGTGATAGCTGGCCCATACAGAACTAACTTGATTCAAAAAGTCTGGGTGTGATGACCAGACATTTAAATATCTAAAATTATTTTGGGTGGGGTTTATGGAGCTGCTGATGGAGATCAAAAGAGGTATGTGGTCTGAACCAGACATTGATAGATGAGAGACAGATGTATGGAAAAAATCATTAAGCCAATGATCATTAACAAGAGCTCTATCAATTCTTTCCCAAACCTTACCTCTTCTCCAAGTGAATCTGTGGCCAGAGAAACCCAAATCAAAGAGTCTAGCCATATGCATGTTATCAAAGAAGAAGTTCATTTTGTTAATATCAGGAGGTCTGCCTCCAATCTCTTCATCTGAAGAAGTCATGCAATTGAAATCTCCACAGACCAGCCATTTTGAGGAGGTGTTAGTGCTCAGGTTAAGGAGCTCCTTCCAAAGCTCCACTCTCCTAGCAGAAGAGCTAGTGGTATAGACAAAAGTAGCAAAAGCAAAATAGCCAGCCATAGAGAGGGATACATGCAAGAACTGAGGGTGATCTAAGAGGATTTTCCTAGAGACTTCTTTCCTGCAGAGAAGCCAAATCTTATTGTTACAATTAGCAACAAAATGAAACCCAAGAAATTTTTTAATGACTCTATNTGCAGAAGAGCTAGTGGTATAGACAAAAGTAGCATGAGCAAAATAGCCAGCCATAGAGAGGGATACATGTAAGAACTGAGGGTGATCTAAGAGGATTTTCCTAGAGACTTCTTTCTTGCAGAGAAGCCAAATCTTATTGTTACAATTAGCAACAAAATGAAACCCAAGAAATTTTTTAATGACTCTATCCTAATGCTTAGACACCATTGGTTCCTGAAGAGCAATACACCAAAGCTTGTACACCTTATTCAGATGTCATAATCTGCTAAGGGACCTAAGATGTGCCAATCCCCTAACATTCCAGCAAAGTAGGTTANAATGCTTAGACACCATTGGTTCCTGAAGAGCAATACACCAAAGCTTGTACACGTTATTCAGATGTCATAATCTGCTAAGGGACCTAAGATGTGCCAATCCCCTAACATTCCAGCAAAGTAGGTTAATCATTGATCATTTTTCCTCTCCTCCTTGTTCTAGGAAGAGATTCCAAACTTTTGGACATGAATTCTCCAGAGGTAGCTGCATTATGCTGCAGCTCATGCACCAGCTTCTTTTTCTTTTTGGACTGATGGATCTGCCATTCTTCCTCTAGGTCTAATTTCAGATTTTGAACCACATAATTATCCACAACATTAAGAATATTGGGTTTTAATGTAGGAAGGTCAGTATGACCCTTATAACAAGGAGTCAAAGTTAAGTCTTTGGGCAAGACAACTGTTCCCAGTTCAGAACACATTGCAAGGGCTTCACCAGGAAAAGAGGGAACCTCAATATGGGTAGGAGGAGCAGGCAAAGGGATCAGGTTAGTGGAAGGTTCAGATGGGCCTTCAACAAGAATTACAGTCCCATCAATGAGAAAAAATGGTTCAGCTTGAGGATCTTTAGGTTGGGAAGGGGCAAGAGTGGAGGGGAGGGCAAAAAAGAGGTNATTCAGAACACATTGCAAGGGCTTCACCAGGAAAAGAGGGAACCTCAATAGGGGTAAGGGGAGCAGGCAAAGGGATCAGGTTACTGAAAGGTTCAGATGGGCCTTCAACAAGAATTAAAGTCCCATCAATGGGAAAAAATGGTTCAGCTTGAGGATCTTTAGGTTGGGAAGGGGCAAGAGTGGAGGGGAGGGCAAAAAAGAGGTTCCATCAAGATGAGCTTCAGCTAGGACTTCCACCAAGAGTGGGCAGTCAGAAGTAGGGGTAATTGAAGTAGGTAGAGAATCATATTCTGGGTTTTGGATCAAGTTTCTGGTGGGAGAAGGCGGATCCAGCTGTGGAGTAGTAAGTAGTTGTTTAGGGAAAGCTGACAGTCTAGAGGTTAAATTCTTTTTCTTGGGATGTAATCTGAAGCATCTGTTGTCAGTGTGTCCAAACATCTTACAATTATAACAATANGTGCAGTGAAGGATAACATAAAAAAAAATAAACACAACTTAACATAAATTCATAACTACAACATAAAGAAAGTACATGATAGTAAATTAAAAATTTAAACATGAAATTCTTATGTGAAAGTTAGTAATATTCTAAATCTTTCTAATATCTCTGGAATAAGTTCTTCACAAACCAACACAATACAACTGAACAACCATGTTCACACAAATTCTACCACAAAAACAAAACATAACTACTCACAACAACATAAATACATTTCTAAACATCACAACATTATCCAACATAACAAATAACAACACATATAACAGCAGTAGTCCAAACAACTACAACAAACAATAACATATAAAAGAGTAGTAGTCTAAACAACTACAACAAATAAAAGTTTATAAAATTTAAAAATAAAATATTCAAATCAATCCTCTTCCTCCCTCTTCTCCTCCTCCTCCTCCTCCTCCTCATCATCATCCCAAAAATTTGTAGGCTCATAGTGAGGTTAATGTGGATATGAAGGAAATACCACACTTTGGTCACCCCTGATAAGGCGTTCCAAAGATGTGTGATAATTTTCTTCATGATCACTATGTCTCTTCATATAAGTATCAATATGTCTTACATAGTTCTTTAAATTTAGTACATTATCAGTTGTGTAGTTGATGTTATCTAACACCCTTTATATTAATTGTGATTGTGAATCAAGACTTGTCGAGTCGACTGACTTTGTGATGTAGATGCTCCTGAAGTAGAAGAATGAGAAGTAGAAGAACCATAAACTCTTGAAAATCCTCCTCTCCAATCAAATATAGAATGCTTTGAATAAGATTTCACATTGACACTCGTAATAGGCTTTAGTGGCTTCAGAATCTCCTCCCAACTATCAAATCTCACACTAGCCTGCTCACATAAAAAAAAGATTAAGGATGTGAATCCTAATCCTGCAGTAGTGACAGCTCTGGCAGAACTAATGATAACCTGATAGATTAAGGATCCAATATCTATCAACTTTGACTGATGAATACAATAATTCAAAATGGTTCTCTCTCTTGTAACTTCACTTAGATGATTTGTACGGAGTAAACGAGCTGAAATAAAATAGTGCCACACTTTTATCGTGGCATCAAACTTTGATGCAGGAAAATTCACTTTGTTATCATTCATTACTTTCCAAAATCCTCTTCCCACAGTCAATGAAGAAATAATTTCTTCTAACTCTCCCTCAGTAAGATTATAATTTGAATAAAAACAAAACAAACTCGTGGGCAACTGGTAAAACGAATTGATTACCTCAGAGGAAAAAGCTATTGATTTCCCTCTCACCATAACCTGATCTTCCTCTACCTCGAGGAGAATAACGTAAAACTCTCGAACTACAAAAATGATCACTACAGCAAAAAATAACAGAAACATTCCCACTGTCGGTGAACTATCAAATCTTCCACAGCTCCTCCCGGATTTTTAAAACTCGCTCAGGAATCAACTTTCTCAGTTTCATCTCTTCTGCATATCGATCTTGAGCTTTTGAAATGAAAATTTTGCTTGAATCAAAAGTTGGCTTCCCCTTGCTCCTCTTCATTTTTAGTGTCAATTTCTAAAAATCACATAAATTTCTTAATAAATCCAAAACTTAAGTCTAAATCAATAAAATTAACTTCAAAAAGCTTAAACTATCATTTATGTATATTTTTCTTAAATTTTCACCATAAATAGTGATTTTTGCATAATTCCAAAATGTACTCAAATATAGGGTGAAAATAAAAAGTTTCTACATAGAAGTGAAGCTCTCACCTTGAGAAGATGAAATCTAACAAGTTTAGCTCAATTCCACCAAGAAATCTTCAACGTTTGAGGTATCCTAAATCCAAAATCACGAACGCTAGAGAAAGAAGATGACATACGGGGGTAAAAATGGCAAATTTCGGTTCAATATTTCACTTTTAACCGTTCGCGAACTGATTTTAGTGAACAGGTTCTTAAGCACAACTAGTTCGATGATTAGGTGCCTACCTCTTGGGTAAACAGTGCTTAAAAGCAGGGTTTTGGAACTTAGGTGCCAGTGCACCATTTTGGATATTTTTTTTATTTTTAAGTTAAATGCACATCTTTCCTAAGTCACCGACCCCTAAATGGTTTTATAAAACTTAATAACTTTTTTCTTCCCCTTTTATTATCCTCTTTCTCAAAATTCACAAATTTGTACAATTTTGATTCAACATTAAATAAAATATAATTTTTTTCACAAAAAAACAAAAACTTTCATTAATTTTCAAAAAAAATTCAAACACAATTTACTTAACAAATACAAACACTTTAAAAAAACAAACACATATTTTCTTCAATCCAAAGAATCTTGGATGAGATATCTCCTAAACACATCAATTTAAATACAAAACAAAGTTAACATCAAAACACATAAAACAAACAAACACTAACTACGAACAAAAAAACTAGACTCTCGAACTTAATTCCATTCTTCATCCAGTGGAACATATCCAGGCCTTTCACTTATTTCTTCTGTGGCATTTCAAATATAAATTTGATAGTTTTTGTTGAAGAACTCTCATTGAGTCTTCTTCAATCCACTTGTTTTTCAAATACATCGCTGTGTCCACTTCTTCTATATGACCTATATGGTTGAATTGTATTTTGAGTTGCCATCTGATATGCTCCAAGTGTGTGTTAGTATCATTCACTTTTTCTTTGATTGAACCCACGCTGGCCTCAATCTTTATGATCTTCTTCGTTATTCCTTCTACCCTAACAGCTATGAATTCGTTGTATAACTCTTGGACACTTTGACTCACGAACTTCTTCTTAATGGCCTCCTCTTTCTTCTTCATTTCAATCTCCCAAGAAGACATTTTTTTCAAGTTCTCTGGCCTCCTCTTTCTTCTTCATTTCAATCTCCCAAGAAGACATTTTTTTCAAGTTCTCTCACTCTTTTTCACTTCACTTAGACTTTAGGATGAAAATTTGAAGTGCGGTAAAAATTCTCTTCATTCCCCTGTTATTTATAGGCCTTGGATGAAGACTAGACCCACTACTCACGTTCACGAACCACTAAACCACATTTAAAACCACTAAACCACATTTAATCTTCTTACAATATTAACTCTACAAGTTTTTTTAACTACCACGCTTAAGCACCTAGTGTTGGAACTTAAGTGTCGGTGCTTATTTTAGCACAGGTCTGCTTAACATCCAAATAAGCATTCTAACTCGTCTAAGTCTTCAACTAAGGTCGTAGAATGCTCACTATATCATTATATATTCAAAAATACTACCAAATTTTTCTTAATCAAGCACAACAACATATCATTTAAAATAAATACACATTAATAATTATGGATTGCCTCCTACAAAGCTCTTGGTTTTACGTCGTCAGCCCGACTTAGCTAGTGCTTATTTTGGTTGACCCAAGAGCATAAGATCATTTAATTTAAGTTGATACCTTAAAAAAATAGGGTTTCAGTCTATGACCATTCACTTTGAATATTTTCTCAGTTTTAGGATCTTTGATATCCACAGCTCCATAGGGATAAACTTTTATCACAACAATTGAGACCATCCAACTGGACTTAAGTTTTCCTGAAAATAATCTTAATGTTGCATTATATAGTCAAACTTGTTGCCCTGGCTCAAAATTTTTTGTAAGAATCCTCCGATCATGCCACATCTTCATCTTTT
>JXCR01059347.1:77189-120738 GCA_002079205.1 Phalaenopsis hybrid cultivar
TAGCTGGGAGGAACTGTTGTTACCTCTAAAGCCCATCACTAAGGTGAATGTGAAGACTTATTCTTAGCATTCTATTTTTGGCTGGAGAGGAGGATTTTCTAGGAGTTATGGAATGGAGACGTTTACTGCTTCTACATCTAGACCATCTACCTCACGTGCTTCTACATCTAGAGGTGAGTCTACTGAGACCCAAGATCAATTATTGCAGAGGATGATGGATCATATTAATTTTACCGCTAATAAAGTTCATAATTTAGAGCTTTTTGCAAAGCATACTGATAGGTATAGTAGGAGAAAGAGTGATTATGAAGAGAAATTCCACTCATCTCTGGAGAACCTAATTAGGGGTGACCCAGGAGTGTAATTTCCATCATATCCTCGATATCCTGATTATGAGCCTGCAGAAAAGTGGTGTAGCGGTGATTCAGAAGATGAGGAGTAGAAATGAGAGATTCTTATGTTTGTAATATGTGTTAGACTGTGCTTTGGACTTGAGATTTGTGATGTGTTGTTTATTTTTATGTTGTGGACTATGTTGTGTGGTACTGCTACATTTGCATCTTTGTCATGATATGTACTATGTATTGTGTTTGAACTTTTGTATTTTATTGTTATTGTGATGTTTGTGTTAATTAGTAGTTTGTTTTAAAATTCTTGGGTAGTAACTGTTGTGAGTTTTGTGATTTAGTTAGTTTAGAACATAACTTAATTCTATGTCTTTTGAAAAGATGAAAATCTTGCTAACTTAGGTCTTAAATATTAAATTTCAGAAACTGCTACCCTATATTTTACTTTTATCATGTTTGTGAGTTAGTTTTTATGTTGAGATTGTGAAGTCAATTTAGTGTGTTAGTTTGCTTTTATGTTTATACCCACTATTTAGAAGTATATTAAATCTCTATATGTTGAATTGAAATGAAAATATTAGAAAATTTGATCAAAATAAATTTTACTCCTGTTTTTAGTTTTATACTTGTATCATTAGGGTATAAAAATTCCTATTAGCAGTTATTTTAANGGACTTTGAAAGAGGTCTTGAAAGTACTTGGGAAGTTTTGAAAGTTCAAAAATTAGGGAGTTAGTTGGAGAGATTTTCAAGCACCACATATTTATCCTTTTTATTTTAGTTTTATATTGAGAGTGTTGTAAAAGAGAAGAGATTCAAAGGAACTTCAAGAGTTGGGTAGAGGACTTGAGATAAGTTTTTATCTTTTATTTTAGACTATTTCTGGTTTTAATTGAGACTAATTGTTAGTTTGAGAATAATTTCTACTTTTAAACTAAAGTGTGGTTTTGTTTTCTCTATAGATTCTGAGTAGTTTTTTTTATCTTTCTTTTTAAAATGATAAGTAATTAAGTGTTGGATGGAAGTTTTGGAGATTATTGATCTTTAATATTGGAAGAAGTTGTGATGATTTAAATCTATGTACTTCATTTACTTCTTGATTTGGCCAATCCATATATTAAAATTTGTTGTGAGAACATGTAAGAACCAGGATGGTATTATCTCAGTCAACAATTGGAAAGAATCACATGAGGTTGTATGAATGAGAATGTAGTTCATATGATTGAGTGCAAATAAATGGGGAAATATTCATTGAAGGGTGTAGAATTAGAGGATTTTAAAGTGACAGGTTAAGGCCCCCAACTTGGTTTATTGTTTTAGGTTCTGATACGAGATGTTAGCCCCCAGGTGGAGGGAGCCCTCAACTTGGTTTATTGTTTTAGGTTCTGATACGAGATGTTAGCCCCCAAGTGGAGGGAATTTGAGGGAACTCTAGAGTGAGCTAGTAATCTTACTGCCTAGCCGATCTTCAGAACTATTCAAACTTTAAATTAGTCAATGTTCTTTATAGCATCTGTCTTCAAAACTATTCAAACTTTTTTGTTTATTATTTTAGGTTCTGATACGAGAATGTTAGCCCCCAGGTGGAGGGAATCGAGGGAACATAAAGTGAGAGCTAGTATCTTCCTTGCCTAGTCGGTCTTCAGAACTATTCAAACTTTAAATTAGCCAATGTTCTTTATAGAATCTCTAGTAAGAGTAAAGAATATTATTGCTCTTATTTGACACAACTCAATATGCATCATCCAAAACAAAATTCCTATACTTATTACTGATTCATGATAAGAAGAAAGATATTTTCATATTTAGTACTTTTCTTCTACAAAAACTCAAGTTATCTTTTTAAGTTTGTACTATTTTTGTCAAAATATTAAAATTATAAAAAAATATTTAAACTTTCGTTACTGCGAAAACATCTTTAGTTTAAATAATTATCTTTTTAAAAATAGAAAATTTTCCAAAAAGTGCATATTGCATATTTTCCCCGTGGGTTCGATATTCATGTATTAATCAAAAAGTTTTATATTACTTGATAACGATACGTATACTTGCATAGTATCCCAATATAAATTAAAAGTTAAATTCTTATTTTTCTTCAGAATCAAGTTTTTGGTTTTATTGTGAAATAAGGAAATATAAGTGAAAAATACAATCAGAATTATTGTTATAATATTGCATATAAGCAGTTATTGGGGCTCAAGTTTTTGGTCGGGCAAGTAAAGTGAAAATTGTAAAGAATCCATTAGTTTAAAAGCAAATTTCTATTTTTAGAAAGTCTTATTTAAACTTTAAGTTATTGTATTTTATTTTGTGTGTGTTTAGTTTTATTTTATTTTATGTTAGTGTATGTGTAGTTTAGGTTCTAAATGACTAGTGCCCTACGATTCTGAATTAGAGAGAACTGTTATAAAAATTAGAAAAACCAAAAAAATTAAAAATTTTGAAAAAACTAAAAAAATACAGAAATGACAAACCAAAATGATCAAAATGCTGAAATTCATCAAGAGTTTAGACCTTTAAGAGATTATGTCAACCCTAATGTAGATGAACTTCATTGTAGTATTGAAAAACCTACTGTAGTGGCTAATTAATTTGAGCTTAAACTTACTATTATTCAAATTGTATCAAATAATCAGTTTGGGGGATCACCAACTGAAGATCTAAAATTACATCTTGCTAATTTTCTAGAATTGTGTGCTACATTTAAATACGATGGTGTATCAGATGATGCCATAAGACTTAGGTTATTTTTTTCTCACTAAGGGATAAAACTAAGATGTGGTTGAATTCGTCAGCACTCGGATCTATCAGAACTTGGGGTGATTTAGCACAAAAATTCCTTGCTAATTTTTTTCCACCATTAAAAACTACGAAGCTTAGAAATGATATTACATCTTTTAATCAGTTTGAAGGGGAATCTATTTTCGAAGCATGAGAAAGATTTAAAGAACTCTTAAGAAAGTGTCCACACCATGTTATACCAGATTGGTTAATAATTCAATTTTTATAATTGCTTAGTTGGATCTCATAGATCAATTATCGATGTCGCCGGTGGTGGTTCATTGATGTCCAAACTATTTCATGATGCTTATGCTTTAATTGAAGAAATGAATACTAATAATTTTTAATGACCTTCTGAGAGGGTGAATCTTATAGCCAATAATCATGAATCTGATGCATTTACTATGTTAGCAAATCAAGTTGCTGCAATTTCAAGGAAGTTGACCAATTTGGAATGAACTTTTCTCAACCAATTACGATGATTGAAGAGAATTCATTAGGCCAAATGGTAGATTCTCAAGCATCTATAGAAACTTTGAATGCCATAAATAACAAGCAGAATAAACCATATTCAAATTATTATACCCCATGTATAATAATTTGATTATGGGCTATTCTGCTTATTATTTATGGCATTCAATGTTTCTAATGTTAAGTTAATTTAGTATATTCATTGCACACCATTAAGTAAGAATCATTGTGTTTGTCTAGTATGAACTAGAAGAACAAGCTATTATTGACTCTTCATTGCCGAGATGAAGCCCTGATACAGCCCCAACACAGAGAAATTTGGTTCATTATTTTTATTATTTTTTTGGGCACGGTATAGCAATGACGTGGATAATCAAAATTATGTCTGGAGCAAGCAACATCATTAATAGAAATATTTATTGTTTTCAGTCATTTAACACCTAAACAACAAACAATAAACACATAACAAACACGCAATTAAACAACATTTCTTCTTTCTTGGTTCATTGATCTCAATCCCTGTACATAATTCAATAAGTCAATATCTATGCTCAATGAACCTAGTATAGTAATTTTAGCTCCTTAGTATAGCCTTTAAACACAGTAGAAGAACCCTTAGAAGCTAAATGCTCAATGGTTGACTTCTAAGGTAAGTGGATCAGAGCTTAGAGTAGATAAAAGCTCCTAAACTATCTATTTTATTCTTATCTAGTCACTTCTGCACATCTCTTGGATTGAAAGTAAATTCCTATACTTTCTGTCTCATAGTGTTTAGGCACTATACAAATAAAAAAATGACAAACAACATAAATTACATCAAAACACCAGTGCAATAAAACTAAATTCCCTTGCAAAATTAAGTAAATTCTTTATTAATCACATAATCACTTTCTTCGACTAGTTCTCAAGCTGAATGATAGTCACGACACCATCCTTCCTGATCTAATCACTTCAACTATTTCCTATGGTATATTTTAGTCCCCATAATTTCTTTCCTAATGTGGGTAAATTCTCACTTTTGTTCACTAGTCTCAGGTTGAATGGTAATCTCAGTGTTATCCTTCTTGATCTAGTTATCTTGACTACTTCCTTGAGGGGATGTTAGTCCCTGCACTTTTCTTCCTAATGTAGTCAAATGCTCAATTTCATTCCACTTGTTCTCAAGCTGAATACTAGTCCCAGTGTTGTCCTTCCTAATTTAGTCACATCATCCACTTCTATGATGGTTGTTAGTTTCTGCGCTTTCCTTCCTAGTGTACTCAAATTCTCAGTTTCATTTGACTAGCTCTTAAGTTGAATGATAATCCAAAAATCTCCTATCTTGATCTAGTCACATCATCTACTTCCTATGGTGGATATTAATCTTTGCACTTTCCATTCTAGTGTAAGCAAATTCTTGGTTTCCTTTGACTAGCTCTATTTGTGAATGATAATCATAGTGTTATCCTTATTAATCTATTCATTTTATCTACTCTTAAAGATAAATGTTAGTCCTAATAATTTCCTTCCCAGTGTAGTGATGTGCGGGCGACTAGCTGCTACTAATAGTAAATATGCAGTTCAATCCAAAATAAAAATAAATTTAGTATAAATAATTTTATCTCTTAAAATCTTTAAGCTGGCAAACCCATAATAATAACATAAGTATACTTATCGCTCAAGTAATAAAGAGCTCTAATGAAGTCCTAAGTATCGATCCTATAGGGAGTTGAAAATTTTTATGGTTATAACGTCAAACACAATATTCAAACTATAAAACTAAAGTAGGCAAGATAAATCTAAATTAAATGAAATGTGCGCTAACGAAAATGCAGTTGAAAGAACTAAGTTAACTAAACTAATTGCTAAACTTTAAAAGTAAACTTATAAAGACTAAACAAAGTTTGAAATGAAGAGTTAAACTTAAAGAAAGCATCCTTTCCCTTTTACAATGAGTTTGTTGAATGTGAAGAAAATAAAATTATTTTAAATTACATATATAAAATTGAATTGTGTCAAATATGAGCAGTCTTATTCTTTACCTTTTGAGTGTGCATAAAGAACATTGACTAATCCAAAGTTTGGTCCCTAAATTCATGGCTAGGTTGAGAGGATACTCACTCTCACTTTAGAGCTCTCGCTTCTCTTTCACCTGAGGGCTAACAATCTCACTTTAGTTTCTAAACAACTGAATAAATTGGGGATTTTAATCTGTCACCTTAAAATCTCCAATTCTGCACCCATCAAAGTATATTTATCTATTTATTTGCACGTAACCCCATGTATTACATTCTCACCCATGAAATTGAATGTGGCTTTTACCTTGTTGTAGAAAGTATAGCCCTTTTGGATCATATGTTTCTTAATAAATTTTAACCTTTCAATTGGACAGATCGAAATGTAAATGAATATCCGAGTTTGAATCATCACAATCTATTTACATTTAAATCCTTATAAAACAAAACTAATTCTTCACAAAATCATATCTCATTTTAGTGAGAAAGATAAAAAGAACTACTCAAAATTCATGAGAAGGATATGAAAAAACATGGATTTCATATATAAAAACAAGTTTGTAAAATAACAAAAGAAAAGAACACAACTTATCTCAAACACCTTCCCATGCAATTCTCCTCACATATTTTTCTTTTCTTTTTCTTTTTCTTTTCTCTTTCTTTTTTTTCTTTTATTCTTCTTTTAACTTTTTATTTACTTTTCATGTGAGGATTACTATTTTGGATTGCCTTTAATAATTTTGAACTTCATTATCCTCTTTTTAAAGTCAAAACTTCTTACCTTCCTTTACTTTATAAATTCATATTAGCCTTGCAGATTTTTCATAAGTCTCACTCTTTTCTTCTTACATGAAATCCTAAGATTCTTAATACTTCAAAAATACAATTTCCTTTAATTTAAATAAAAAAATATAGTCTTATTTTTTCATATTAAATATCTTAATTCTAAAATTGACCTTCATTATTAAAAATTTTTGCTTAAATTCACCAAAATATTTACAAACACAAATATAGTTTTTTAAAGTTAAACTTGTATATCCATGGTCATGTTAAATTAATTTTAAAAGTATAGTTAATTGAGGACAAATAAAATTTAGTTCACTTCTTTTAAGGAAAATTTTCTTTCCCCCAAACTTAAGTATTTAAATAATAAGTAAAGCATGTAGTACCAAAAAAAACTTGTAAGTGAACGAAAATAATAAATGCATAAAAATAAAACTAACATGTAGAGGATTCTGAATATGACACTTGGCTCTTGATATTTTGTATGCGCTAACTTAAAAAGTACGGGCTTTAAAGCATTAAATGAAACATAATACAACAAAAGATTTTCTATGAAAAAAATAAACTAAAGACATAAATAATAAACTAAAAATGCTGAAAAATAATAGTCTACAAACACCAGTTCAATAGATCCACAATTTAAACACATAAATGTTCCACATACACAATCAATAATAAAACAAAGCAAATAACAACACATAAAAACAAACAAAACCTAAAGAAAGTGTACTCTTCATCATCCTCCTCTTCATCTTCTTCCTTTTCTTCTTCTTCTTCTTCTTATTCTTCATGCACATAAGGTGTAAAGTTAGGGCATGTAGGAAACTCTACTGTATGATCACCCCTTTAAAATCTAATCATCACCTCTTCATATGAAATATCATGCTGGACTCTTTTCTGCTTATATTCATCATTGTAAGCATTTCTAGCTTCAATACTGCCTATTCTATTCTTCATTGCTATAAGATCTAATTTCTGAATCATTAACTGCTCCATAATATTTTCAAGTGAAATAGAACCAGAAGTAGATGGTCTTGTAGTTGATGTGAAAGGTCTATCACTACTTCCACTCCTAGATCCAACAAATGATATAAATTTATGCACAGTAGGTTTCCAATGGGTTTTTGTGGTTGCAACGTTTCTTCATTTCTACAAAATTCTACTCGTGATTGTTCACATAAAGTGAAAATCAGGGCAGGATATTCCAAACCACTAGCTTCCCCACTTCTAGCAATACTCTGAGCA
This sequence comes from Phalaenopsis hybrid cultivar, assembly GCA_002079205.1. Lineage (NCBI taxonomy): Eukaryota > Viridiplantae > Streptophyta > Magnoliopsida > Asparagales > Orchidaceae > Phalaenopsis > Phalaenopsis hybrid cultivar. Next base: position 84,810 of record JXCR01059347.1, read on the forward strand.
TTATGCACAATAAGAGCACCAATATCCACTATTTTCATTTGTTGAATGCAGAAATTCAGCATTGCTCTTTCCTTAGTTACTTCGCTCAGCTGATTTGTTGGAAGCAACTTTGCAAAGATAAAGTAAAGTCATGTCTTAGATTGAACATTTAAGATGGAAGTGGAGAAATTAAATTTGTGATTAATTTTAATTTTCCATTCTCCTCTTTTATCTGTCAAAAAGACAATTACTTCATCAAGTGATGAATCAGTCATCGCGAATGCATCATACTCACAATGAAAATCATTTCTAAGTTCATAAAATTCATTGATTCTTCTTTGAGTAAACTTGAATTACTTACTTCAAATAAAAATATTATCATCTGTTGTCACTCAAAGATTGAAATAGAATTCTCGAATCACTGGAACAATGGCTACTGCAGTGAAGTAGCATAAAGTTTTCCACTTCAGAGCAATAATCAGCCTTTCGATCTCTCCTCCCGGTTTTGAAAATGCTACCTCCTAAATCAATTTCCTCGAGCCCATTTTGGTATTATATTTATGTTGGGCCTTGTAATTCACAAGTCTCCTTGCATTGAATCTCTTGTAGGCTTTCCCCTCTTTACTCTTGGAGCCATAAAAATTTCTATATAAATTTAAAAAAATTCAAATAAATTCACAATATCATAAATTAAACTCCAAAAGTAAGACTATTTGGTAAGAAGCTTTTCACCATGGGTTCTTTTTAAACTTCTTAAAAAAAACTCTCAAATTTTCAGATTTCCAAAATGTAAGGTAAATCCATGGTGAAAATCAAAATTTTCTACGTTAAAGTGAAGCTCTTACCAAGAGAAGATGAAATCCAAGACTTTTAGGCTTTGAAATCTCCTCGAATCCACCAAATGTGAAGCCACCTCTTCAAAAATCCGCTCAATTTAAAAAATTCATCAAGTAACTACTACTGGTGCTTAAGCGTGGGGTACCTAGCACTTGGGCGCGGAGCCTCTGACGCTTAGACGCCCAAGTTCATTTTTTGCATTTTTCTTCATTCTGCTCCAAATTTGACCATTTTTCACTCATTTTAGCATTTTCCATCTATTTGATTATACCTGTAAGAAAAAGACACAAATACCTTTCATTAAAGCGTAATTTCTCAAAAATAGGTATAAAAATGTGTATAAAAAAATATTATATATTTTAAAATATATCAGATTTCCAAAACCTTACAAGGTTATTTGAAGAGTGAATCTAGGTATCCTTGGTTTATCCAATGATTAAGGGGTTGAAATTAGTGTTAAACTGTTCTTTTAATTCATTCCTCTACTTTTGAAACATTTTTACAAAATTAGAATTCTTTAATAGAAATTGTCTTAAGTGAGTTGATACCCTATTACCCTTTGTATTTTAATCATTTTAGTAGACTAACTATCATCATTTAATTACTACCCCTCTGATTAATCCTAAAATTCCAGGTTAAAGTACAAAAATCCCAAAATTACAAATATACCCCTAGGTTCACACACTAAAACTCTCAATTCTTAAATCTAATGGTCATGAAACTTCATTGACCTCTCATTTATGGATCAATTAAGTTAACATAGAAGAAACTATATTTTTATGATATTTATTTATTTATTTGTTATTTATAGTAAAAAATAGTGAGTTTAACATAGAAAGTAATTCAACCCTTCAAAATAAACTCTCTGTCCTTAAGAAAATCTTGTGATATTTCTCATGACTAGGGGACTCGTCAAAACCAATTTTGTGATTTTTTAAAATATATTTTAATTTTCATAATTTTCAAATAATTTTTGAAGGGAAAATCAATTAAAATATAATTTTTAATCTTAAAGCAAACTCTCATTTTTCTCTAACTTCTCTGACCACAAGAAGCTCAACAAACTTAGCTTTGTTTTTGTTTTGAGTTATATTTTATTTTTAATAATTAATTTACTAAAACAGTGATAGTTTCTTTGAAAAATAGAAATTATATGGTTTGGTGTGCTCTTTGACTTTGGAAAAATCAGAGAACACTTCTAAAAACTAAGCTAACAAACACTCAGAAGTTTAATTCAAAATGATAAGTATTTGATTTTTTATAATTAAAAGAGACTTTGGAGAAAATAATTATTTTACAAAAAAATAATAAATATTTCTTTTTCATTTTTTTTATTAATTTGTCCTATGTTCAAGAGGTGAGGCCTCAATTGGATGGTTGTTAAAGATTTGTATGAGTCCGGAGTACTTCCAATAAGAGCAGGTTTCCTCCAGTAAAAGGACAAGTACAAACTTAATCAAATCCGTGGTCGGCCTTGGTCTACGACCATTGTGGAGGGCTCGAGAAAGAGGGCTTTTGTTAGGGAATGAAGTTTTAGGCTATGAGGAAGCTTTTGGAACACTTAATTTGGGGTTTGGTGAAATGAGGTGGCTGAAAAAAATGGCTTGGGCTTTAATGGAGAAATTAGGGTTGCTGAGTGGATGGAAATAGCCAAAGATGTTGAGATTTTTACTGAGAAAGGATGTTGGAATGCTTGGAAATGATTTTGGTAGAGTTTTCCTTTATGTTCTCGAACTCTCTCCTTTTTTGCCATGGAGGGTGGCATTTTAAAGGCCAAGAAAGTGGCCAAAGGGCTAAGCCAGCTTATGGTGAAGTTGCTTTCATGCTCAAGTGGTTTAGTGGTGGAGGATTGTGCAATGAACTGCCTCGTGCCAAGTGTCCTTAGGTTGGATTTAAATGGAATGAGTTTGGGTTAACTTTTCATTCGACTTGGGCCAAAGTCATGCAAACATGTTTGGGTGTTCTCCCAAGCCTCCAAAGTTAATGGCCAGTTTGGGGAGTTGATGCTAAAGTGTCTATCGAAAAGATTTTTAGATTACTTTTGGTTTATTTTAGGTTTAAGTGAAGCATAAGTGAGGGAAGGTGCTTTTGGCCAAAGAGGGAAATGGTCCCTCTATTTACCACTTAGAGGAGGGTATTTTTGTAGAGTGTGTAGGGGGGACATGCTTTAAATGTAAAAAGTTGAGAAAAATAAACATTCCAAGCAGTGTTATTCATGGTTATATTTTGGTTGTATCCTGGGCATATTGATAAGGGAACATAATAATAACCCCTCAAAATAATGCCATCTTGTTTTTATGTAGGTTTTGAGAAGGTATTATATGTATATGTATATATACTTTATTATATATCTATATACAAAGAGAAATACACACACACACACACACACACACACACACACACACACACATATATATATATATATATATATGTCTATATATTGATATGTCTTATTATTTATTCATTTTTTTTTATTTTATTATATTTTATTTTATATTTTTTTTATTTAAATCATCAAATTTGGTGTTAGTTTGTGCAAATAATCGTTGACTTGGTGTTATTTATGCAAGATATCACCAAAATCTCAGTATTATAGGTGAGGGATGAGAAGGTGCATTGTATTTGGCGAAAAAAATTGGCGATCTGGTGTTCTCCGCGTGTTTTTCGCAGTTTCGCGCACATGGGAGAAGGCAGGTTGTATTGAGTGTGTTATTATGGGTGTCAATCAGTGTTATTGGCGATTAAATCATCGAGGAGGGGTTATTTTGGTGTTATTCAAAGGTTTTGCATGGTGACCGAGGAAGGAGGGTTTATTTTGAATTTATTTTGGTGTTGTTGGGGGTTTCCAGCGTCGTTTGAAGGAGTTATTGGAGGGATTCAAAGTTTTTATTATTGGGTGGATTATTAGGTGTTATTGGATTGTATTTTTGGTGTTATTAGGTAGTATTATGGAGTTATTGTGGGGAATTGCAGAGGTTTGACATGTGGTGTTATTTGGACATTGAGAAGGTGTTATTAGGGAGTTATAGTTGTGTTATTAGAGGGTTGAAGTGGATTTATGAGGGCATTAAAGTGGAGTTATTTGGGGATTAATGTTGAGTTGTTGGGCTGATTTTAGCTCACGTCAAGGCCAAACCTATCCTAAACTACCTTCCCCTTTAATCCATCTCATGGAAACTTGACACAAGGTAATTGGTGTATTTGGAGAGTTATAGAGATTTGAATGAGAAAGATTGGATCATGAACTTGATAGATTTTGGAAATGTGTAGAATTTGATATGAATTGAAATAGACTTTGAGTATTTTGTGGGTTTCGTGTGAATTGATTTGGTTTCATAAAAATTGGATCTAAGTCTTGGTTTGATCCTGGATTTAAAATTGCGTGAACTTGGATAGTTGGAATGAATTTGCTGAGGAGGAGCATTAAGTGTAATTGAAATGCATGAAGAGCATCCTCAAAGCCTCCTAGTCCCATAGGAACTTCTTTTGGAGCCTCCACATGTTGGTCATAACCTCCCAAGTGCTCGAGGTTTATGAACACCCATGTGAGTCTTCAAAAGAGGTCAAGCAATACTATGAATTTCAAAGGAGGGGGTGTGAGGTGTGTGTGAAGAGGAATGCCCCAAGCCACCAAGGATCAACAGGGTGTCCTTAAGGTTTCATGATTCTATGGGAACTCATCCTTGAGTCTTCCCATGTTGGTCCTAATCTTCTAAGTGTTAGAGGTTTATAACCACCCATGTGGAGCTCCAAGAAGAGTTAAGAAGTGGTTTGAAATCCTGAAATGGGTGGCTCCCACCACTAGTCCTCAAGGATAGTTAAAGGGAAAGTCCCATGACTAGGACATAAGTACTAAGAGGAAGACTAGACCTAACAAAAAATGAGGTCAATGGTGACACATTCAAAGATCTCTGGTCAGCAATTCATGAATTGTGTCATCTATAGAAACTTCGGTAGCCCTAAGGTCATGGGAACAAAACTCTAACTTATGAATATTCGTTGGATCTCTAAGAGGTTGGACTTATACCCGCTGAAGTAGTGAGGATGTCTTTGGAAAGAAATAAATAGTGAGGTTCAACTACAAAGTTGGAAATGCTCCCTACAAAAGAACTTACACCCCGTCTGGGTCAGGAAGCCTTTTAACGACCTAAATGCACTAGATAACCACCTAAGTAGAAATCTCTGCTGGGTTAGTCGGGTTGGAAAAGTATGAGGGCCTCTCCTTGGGACATATAAAATGATGCAATTATCTAGAGCAGTCCTAGATATTATAAAAGTCAAACTAATTATGGCTTGGGCGGGAGCCATGCTATGCATTTTGTTAAAATCAAGCTAAATGACCATGCTAAAATATAAAACCAGGTTTTTGAAAGTCCTAATAATTTTAATCCTAATATTTTGATTGTCTCAATCTTTTATTATTAGAATTTTGAGTAAAAGATTTTATAATTTTAAGGTTCTTAATGAGCATAGATTAAAGTTTTGGCAGCATCCCAGATCAAACAAAATAAACAAGAGGAAAAAAATTCAGGCATGCAAACATGCAAGAAAGACTCTAAACAAGCCAAACATAAGAAAGGCCAATGCAGCGGGGTCGGCAACATATCCCAGAAAAAGCATGAAAGGTAGTCAAACTTTGCATATACATATTTAGTCCTAGATTTATACAAAAATATAGAATGTAGACTCAAAGTAGGAGACACAAGCAGCTTCTTTTGGTCCTTATCATGTCGTTTGATTCATCGTCCGCCTCAAAACTCATGTCTGTACCTTATTTCTGATACAGACTTAGCCTAGGGACTCTATCAATTACATTTGAAAGAGAAGATAAAGACTCAACCTATAGAAGATTGTTAGCATAGGTTAAATCGACCTAAAGAAGATTGTTAGCACAGGTTAACTCATGTAATTGTATCTGGTTCATGCCTTTTTATTGGGGGAGTTAAATAACACCTGCAAGCAAAGTGCTAGTAGAAATCATCACACACTCCCCCTTCGATGGTACCTATGTGTGTGCATATATATAAGCATGACTCTTTACAAAATAATGCTCTATACACCGTGCATATCAAAATAGTAAGCATGTAAGTACAAAAGTGATGCTTGGCTAGAAAAAACAAGCCAGCAGAGGACAATAGCCAGAGACATCAAAATTAATATCTAGGATTATAGTCCTAGCCTAGCACACCATCTAACTAAAAGTGTCCAAAACAACATCTAAGTGCCTCGGGTAAAGTCTTTGAGCATGCATGAATTTGACAGGGTCTTCATGCTAGCCCCGTCCTTAATTTCTAAGGGTTTTAAATGGTGTCACCCAAGATGAATTTTAAAAGATTCGACCTTACATATGGCCTAGCTTGCGACACACAAGTTTTTAAAACTATGACCGATTCAATAAGTAGAAAAATCTAATCTCTTTATTTTAAAATAAGGGCCATTAAAGGCACACCTATATTACATAAGGTGAAACAAGTTAAATCTATTGGATCCTTAACACAGTCGTACTCATGTTGATCCATATGCGATAACTTGCACTACTCACCGGGATCAACCTAACAAGCAATGTCTGTTAAGACATGTGGACTAACATAGAGTCACTAACCTAATGGGTCTGGCTTGCTATCATGCATGCATGCAAATTTAAATGTGAATAATCATACACAAGTGGTGAGGGTGATTATGTCATGAAGGCAGTGACTCAGGAATGTGTCGTGACTAAAAAGTTGGGATTTATGAAGTTGTCGGATGCTAGGATGGATATCCCAACACCCGTTTTAATTTAATTAATTTTATATATATATATATATATATATATAATTTTTTTAAAAAAGGTATTTTGAATTTTGAAAATACAAAACCAAACTGATCTCATATTCCCAGTAGTTTAAATAAACGAGCAAAATACCTCAAGTAATGTATCCATCTTGAAGAATAAACACACTACTTACTGGTAAGACTCGATTAAATAAACTAAAGATTGTACGACATCCATTTAAGTATGCGAAACCATTTTTATTATAAACATAAAAGTTCCCCTATTTAATATTAAAAAATAAATAGGGTTTATATTAAGTTGTGTTCTGAAAAGCTTCGTATAAGGGCAATCCCCTATAGTTAATTACATCTTAGATAACCGAGGTCACCTAAGAAAACTCTCGATAAAAATCAAAGGATAGTATCTTCAAGGAGTTCCAAAGAATAGGACTTTTCAACGAGATCAGACAAAGAGGTGTGAAAGGGAATGACTCAAATTTGGAACATTTTATTTTGGAATTCAAAGAAGAACTATGGGATGTCATAGATCTTGAGGAGAACCCCGTGACTTTCTAAACTATCCTACTATTTGGCTTCAGTTTTGGAGAATAGCGTTATTGAATATTTCATCCTGCCAATGTTATTAATGAGGGCTTATATTCATGTGAAACAATCACACAAATAGCCTGAAAGATGTGAGGATTTAAGTCATGATAAACAACAACCTCGGAATTCTAAAACGAGTTTGCGCTTATATTGTATAACAGAACCATACAAAGTCTTAAAGATAAGTTAAGGATTTATGTAGCATAAGCAAACAATCTCGAAGTCCTATAGATTGTTGTTTAATTCTAAAGACTAGTTTAGCTCGTATAGACGTATTTTGCTTTTGAAGATAGTCGTGCTACCCACAATGCTAGCTCCAAGCCCCTCGTCGTAGCAAATTTAAGTTTTCTAATGTGTTAAGTTATGATGTCAAATCAAGTGTTCCCTAGGGTTATATTTATTTAGATATATGGGGGATGTTAAAGTTAATTAGAGCGACACCAGCTAGGATCCCACAGTTCCCTCGTTCCAGCACCACTATTTTATTATGGATTCACTTAGTCCAAATGAACTTACTATACTCAACTTAATGAGTTCCATACTTTCATTTGGACAGTGAGAATTCTCGTTAACAACCATAAGTTACTGATCATTTGATAGACATTTTAATTTAGTTGTGATTTTTTGTTTTGTTTTGTTTGTGATTAAATTGTGAGTTGTCTTATATTTTGAATATTGTGGCGGTGAATTTTATTTTGTTTGATTTTAGTTTTGGTTTTAGTTTGGTGGTTATCCTAAAGGTTTTGGTTTTGACATGCAGGGTGACATCGTTGTTTAACATGCAAGTTCATGAGCAGGAAACAATAGGTAAAAGTAAATTGCAATGCAATAACTAAAAAGCATACCTATCAAATCTTCTCATTCCTCTATCTGAAAATTCAGTACTTGCAAAGCATATATATGTATATATATATATATATATATATATATATATATATATATATATATATACATNAACTGGTGAGTCTTCTCATTCCTCCACCAGAAACTTTAGTATATGCAATATATATATATATTTATATATATATATATATATATATATATATATATGATTTTGCAGGAATCGAAACATGCTTGTAGTAAAAATAAAAAGTACAGTTTGAGGTGTGTCTACCAGACCCCATATCGTACCTTGGTGGGTCCAAATTTTAAGGATGATTCTATTAAGCAAATCATAATAAATCCAGATGTCCTTCAAGATTCCCAAAGGTTCATGAAGAAGTCCTGGGTAACACCCTAGATATTTCATGATCCCTCGAATCATCTCGAGTTCATTTTGGCTATATTATATTTGCTCTATAATTCACCCATTTCACACCCTTATGTTCAATGAACTTTGATGTTTTGATTATCCCTTTAAGTGGAGGTAATTATCATTTGATGTCTCACTTATGAGTTATATACGTAAAGGTCCTTAAGGGTAACTCAACTTAATTAAGGAGTTTAATCAATTTGATTCTTAAGAATGAGCTTGTAGTGTTTTTTTTTTAAAATTAATTTAATTATCTGTTATTTTCTAAACCTCATTAGACAAAATTTTGATTAAGCCTAGTTCACTACCAAACCCTTAAAACAGAATGGGTAGATTTGTAATTTTCGAAAAAAAATTTAAATGTTTATACTTTTAATCCTTATCATGAATCATAAATCATTTCAAAACCATTAACCGGCTTAAAATCAGTGAGTTATGATTTTCCAAAATCAAACCCCTCACATTAATATTCCCCTCTTTAAATATTCTTCTCAATTTCATTAATTTTGAAAAATTACACATTTATCCTTTGTAAGACCAAAATGAGATTGGTTGCTACCACTTATTCCTTTTATGTTTCATCAAGACATATTATTTAAGATCATTTATTACTCATTTACCCTTTGATTAATCCTAAAATTTAATTAAGGCTTAAATTCTAAAATTACCCTTTTGCCCCTAAGGCCTTAACACCCCATAATTCATTAAATCAAACTCAAATGACTTTAGAAATTTATGTTTCCCCACTCATGGGTTTATTAAAACATAAGAGGAGAAAATGTGATTTTTTTGAATTTATTTAATTTTATAATTATTTCTAATGCAAAAATAGAGATTTTCAATGAAAATTTAATAACTCAACCAAAACAAAATCTCTATCCTTAAGAAAAATATTAGAGGTTCACTTAGGTCAAAAGACCACTTGGACCAATTTTCATGATTTTTAGAGGTCTAATTTAATTATTATAACTATTTTTTTGTTTTAAGCATTAATTAAATATAAAATATTATTTAAGTGAAATCCCTCTGAGTCCAAGGAACCCAAAGAAATAAATTTCACATTTTTTTATTTATATTTCAATTATTGGAATTATTATAGTGAAAAATTAGAAAAAATTCATTTTTAAGCCTTTAAAATTAATATCTTGACTTAGAAAATTACGTTGATTAGTCTCAAGTGATTAGGTAGTCAAATGTGATATTTTAGTGTATTTTTATAATATTGCAATTATTATAATTTTTAATTAATTTTTAATTATTTAAATACTAAAAAATGAAGTATTTATTATAATTCCACTTTTATTTTTTTTAGGCTCCTCTGGTCATAAGGAGCTCCAAAACCAATTTTGTGATTTTTAAAATTGTATTTTAATTATTATAATTATTTTAATGCCAAAAAAGCAAGTTCATCTAATTAATCCATTTGAATGGTCAAATTAACTCCAATTAACTTGAAATTTTTATGGGGAGCTCCTCTAACACTGAATTATAGTGAAAAATGGTTTTTATGCCATTTACATTTATAATTATTCCAATTGAATTTTTAATCATTTTTAGGGGTTATTGACAATTAGGGTTATTTTTACTGAGTTAAATCAATTTTATATTTTTCTTATAGTCGCCTGACCACAATTAACCTAATAAAATAAGTTTTGTATTTTTATAATGAATATTTTAGTTATTATAATTTTTATACCAAAACAGAGACCATTAACTTAAAAATTAGATATCTCTAGTTAAAAATGCCCCCTCACCTTAGAAAAATGAGGGGAAATACCTAACAATCGAGACATCAAAAGCCCCATAGTCCCATGCTATGGTGAAACATCTATGCAAATGGAGAATTCAAATAAGAAAAGCACCATTTAATTATTTTAAAATCATATATGCATCAAATGAACATGAAACCATTTCCACATTATTCTGCTTTGTTCACTAAGCAAGAGCATTTTTTATTTTATTTTTATGATTTTTCTACACGAAGATATGCATTTTTAAAGTTCTGATATTTAAATAAATGAGAAAAAAACCTTATTTTTCTACTTATTCACTCGACGCGACATCATCCTCAGTGTCTCCAAAGCTCCACGTGGCATCTTCTGGTTCGACACTGCCGTCTGAGTCAGCCTACGCTTTATGAACTGTGCTTTTGTCTGATGCAATCAGAGCCCTCCGTTCGATACACACTTGATCCGACAACGCTCTGTCATTGTCTCTAACTACTTCATCTCGTGAGTCGTTCACTTTAAAACCCTAATATCTCGAGCTACACTTGAACAAATCAACTTAGGTTTGACCTTATGGACTCGTTTAAGTGAAACAAACCTATTCATATGGCTAACCTATCATGAAATCGATCCTATGCTCATGGAGAATTAAAATAAGCTTGGGATGAGGGAAAAATCTTATACTTTGGTCCAAGAGGGTAAGCCTCGATTGGATGCTTGGAGAAGCTTTGTAGAGGTCCAAAGAGCTTGTGGATGAAGTCTCTGGTCGTGGTGAATTATCTAGACCAAGTTCGACCAAGGCCGATTTTGGGTGTTGATCAAAGTCCACTCTAGGGTGGTCTGTCTTTTGTGGGGGACCTTCTTCTCTCACTCAGGGGATGGTGTGGGTGCACTTAATTTGAATTTAGTGGAGTTTTGAGGGATGTCATGTTTCAAGCTCAAATTAGGGTTGAGAAATTGACTCCGATCAGTGGGGATAAGGGCTGAAGAAAGGTTGCATTGCACTGAGGTCTTGAAGAAGCTCTAGGAATAATTTGGAAGAGTCTCCCTAAGGAATTTCCAGCTCTCCCTCCTTGGCCTTAGAGGATGAGTTTAAATAGAGGGGGAAGGAGAGGCCACCATGGCTGGCCAGTGGGCAAAAAAGCTTGCTTAGGTGTAGGGAAGAAGAGTGCAAGTATCCAATTGGAATGAGACGGATTGAATGGGTTCAATTTTGAGTTTTGGCTTAGGTGGAACATTTGGACTTGGATTTTCCAGCGGCCAAGGTGGTCGTCCGACTAGGCTCAGGTTACCATCCAGTCAAGGGGGGTCAGGGCTTGGTTTGGAGGAGTCACTTGGGGTTGTCCATGTGTAAAGACATTGAACTGAAAACGAATGGGGAAGAGCTATTTTGGGTCAAATTGGGTCAAGTCATGGTTTGGGGTTGGGTTCACTCACCAAGGTGGGTTTGGATGCTTAGGGAAATCAGATGATTCAGCTTAATCAACATATTGAGGTCCCTATCCAAGTGATTTGCCATAAGAATGAGGTTAAGGTGTTTCATGTGGTGGGTTAAAAAAGATCTTAAGGATATTTTAAAGTTGTTTGTCCCCTTTCCAGTAATAGAATGGTGAAGTGGCATGACTCTTATGGCTCACCTATGGCTTGGGAGTGGCTTAATGGCTTGCATGTGGCTTGGTTCTTTTGCATGAAAGGGGAATTTGAATTCATTTGGTATTTTTGGTGAAGTTTGGCATGATTCTTTATTTGGAATGATTTGGTTTTGGATTTAGGACTTAGGAAATGATTTTTATGAGATATGTGTTGAGAAAAAATGAATAAAATGTCATGTGGGCTTTTTTATTAAAACTGGGCATTTGGGATTTAAGTGTGGCAGGCTTGAATTGGATTAAAATTTGGGCCAACCAAATGTTCAATTTAATGTAGGAAGGTTTCATGAAGAATTTAGGAAGGATTCAAAGTGGTCTTGAATTGAATTGGAAGGCCAAGTTAGAGAATTTAGGCATAGGTCAAAATTGGGTCTTATTGATTATGGTGAAGTTAAACTTGCAATTATAAAAAATTGAGCTTGTATTTGGCTGCAATTTAGATTTGTAATTGAAATTGGGCAAGATTGGGGTCAATTGAACCAAGATTGGGGCTAATCTGAGAAAATTGGGCCTTTAAGGGAAAATTGGGGCTTTTGGTCAAATTAGGCCATTGTGATGGTTAAAAAAATTGAAATTGGGATGATTTTAGAATTTTTGGGAAATTTTTAGGTCATGAGGGACATTTTGGTAATTTTGCGATTTTTGTGGATTTTGGTCAATTTAGGTAGTGGTGAGTGATTTGAAATGACTTTTGGACAAATTTGGGTATTTTGGGTAATTTTAGGATTTTTTGCAAAAATTAGGGTTGGAGGGGTATTTTGATAATTTGGTGATTTTGGGCTATAATGGATAAGTAAGTCATGAACCCATGCCAAACCAATAGGAGTCATACGAGGATTCATTTTGGATGTTCAATATGCTGGTCCTAACCCTCTTAGCCAAGAACTAGGGGTATATGTTCACTTATATAAGCTTTCCAAAAGGAGTCAGGAGACCAAATTAAATGGGTCTTAGGATTTAGAGTATGTAAGCAAGTGTGTGAAAGCTAGCCTTGCCAAGATCAGACCACCCAGGGTTAACCCTAAGGCTTAACCATCGTATGGGGACTCTCCTTGAGATCCTCCATACTGACCCCACCTATTAAGTGCTAGAGGTTAAGACCAACATGTGGAACTTCAAGTCGAGCAAAGAAGTGTTTAGAATTTATTATGGTGAGGGTTTCCTTTCTAGTTCTTTAGGAATAGTCAACAAAAAAGTCATATGGCTAGACCCTAGGCTATTGAAGAGAAAAAACTAGACCTCAACAAAAAATGAGGTCAATAGAAGGTGGGTGTGCCTTTAAGGCAATGACCCGGATGGTGGGTGTGCCATGGAGGCAGTGGCCTGAAAAATGGGTGTGTGTGGAGGTAGTGACCCAAATGGGTGGGTGTGTCGTAGAGGCAGCTACTTGAAGGATGAGTGTATTATGAAGGCAATGACCTGGAGAGGGGATGTGCCATAAAGACAGTGACTCAGGCTGGGTGTGTCATTGATGTAATGACCCAAAGAATAAGTTTCTCGTAGAGATGGTGACCTAGAGGGTGGACGTGTCATGGAGGCACTACCCTAAGAAATGGGTGTATCATATAGCTAGCGACTGATCCCAACTTTTTATATAGATATAAAATGTGATATATGCAATTATATGTTTAATTTCCTTAATAGTTATTCTTAATTTGCAACATAGTCAAAAACTTGATCCAAAGCAAAATCTAAGTAAATTTTCTACTATGAAAGAAATAAGAATACAATTATAATATTTAAATATGAGATAATACACAAGTATGCATATCATTATCAAGTAATATAAGACGTTTTGATTAAGCCTAGAATATCAAACCCACAGGAAAGACTGTAATATGCACTTAAGAAAACTAGAAAGTTTAAATGACAAAAGTTTACTTAGCAAAAAATTCTTACTTAAACTTAAGATGATATAATATGAATAAAAATTCGATTCTTTTTGCAATTTTTTTTATGAAAATAAAGTAAGCAACTAATTAACTTAACTAAATATTTGCAAGATGAAAGCTATATAAGTAAAATATATTTTTCCTCATCATGAATCAGTAATAAGTATAAAAATTTTATTGTGGAAGTATGTTAAATGTGTTGTGCCAAATATAAGCAATAATATTCTTTACCCTTCTTAGAGATGCTATAAAGAATATTGGCTAATCTATAGTTTGAATAGTCTTAAAGATCGATTAGGTAGGGAAGATACTAGCTCTCACTCTAAAGTTCCCTCTTCTCCCTCCACCTAGCGGCTAACATCTCACATTAAAACCTAAAATTATAAATCAAATTGGGGGCTTTAGCCTGTCACTCTAAAGTCCTCTAATTCTACACCCTTCAAAATTTTATTTCCCTATTTATTTGCACTTAACCCCATGAACTATATTCTTATTCATGAGATCAATATGTGATTCTAACCATTTGTTGACTGAGACAATATCATCTCAGATCTTACATATTATCACAATAGGTATTAACATCTTAATTGGTCAAATCAAGAAGTAAATGAAGTGCAAAGTTTCAAATCATCCAACTTCTTCCAACATTGAAGTTTAATACTTCACACAGCTTCTTTTAAACACTTAATCACTTAACATTTTAAGGAAAAAGATAAAAAAACTACTCAGAATCCATGGAGAGAACGCAACCACACATAAGTTTAAAAGTAGAAATTATGCACACAAACAAGAAATCAAAATTAAAACTAAGTGTAGTCACAAAGATAAACACTTATCTTAAATCCTCTCCACCAAATGTCGTGAAGTTCTTTTGAATTCTCTTCCTTCACTCACAATACAAAGTGACACTCAAAATAAAAAGAAAGTGGTTGGCGGCAACGACAGCTATGGGCGGCGGTGGCGGCGACTCGAATGGATGGTGGTTGTAAAGTTTGATGGGTCGTTGGCCTCTTTTCTTGATGATCCAAGTCTTCCATTAATAAAAATCCAAAATGTGTCTTGGTTTCCCTTCAAAATGTGTCTCCATTTAACAAATCTTCTATAAGCTGCCTCCTCAAAAGCCAATTAAATGAATTTTCATGTCCATGGGATATTTCCCACATTTTTACCAGGGTTGCTTCAAACACCTCTTCATAAATTCTTTTAAATTTAATGAATCATCAAATAACTACTTTTATTGCTTAAGCATAGGGCACCTAGTGCTTAGGCGCCAGACATGGGCTCTTAGGCGCCCAGTTCATTTTTGCACATTTTTTCATTTTTGCTCCAAAGTTGACCCTTTTTCACTTCTTTTAACATTTTTCATCCATTTGAATATACCAGAAAGAAAAAAGCACAAATACCTTTTATTAAAGTGCAATATCTCAAAAATATGTATAAATGTGTATAAAAACACTATATATTTTAGGTGTATCAGTGATCTAGAGGGTGAATGTATCGTAGAGACAGTGACCCTGATGATGGGTGTGTCGTGGAGGCAGTGAACTGATAGGGTGGACATTTCATGACCTAGAGGGTGGGCTTGTCATGGAGGAAACAACCCAAAGAATGGTTTTGTCATAGAGAACGTGACCCAAGGGGGTGGACGTTCCGTGGAGGCAACACCTCAAAGAAATGGAATGCACCACAAGGGGCGTTGGCTTAAGGGAATATTGATCCTCACTAGGTAGACTCATACTAGTGGTGTGAGTGTATGAATGAGCACTCAAAATGTAACTCAACCATGAAAAAAATAATTATGCAAGTTATCATGCAAGTGACATTAATGCACGTGCAAAATATACACTATGCAAGTGAAGTTGGTTGTTTGATCTGCTAGGTCAATCGGGGAGCATACTATAGGCTCTCTTAGCTATGTGATTTCTATCGATCAGGTTATGGTTTTCACCCTTTGTATGATGACTTAGCTCTACCCAAATGACTATAAAATCTCCTCTTACTTTGATTGCAATGAATTTTCTTGGCTTCCTTTGTTTCGAAACTATTTAAGCAAACACAACACCTTCTATTGTGAGTTTTGTACTGTATTCCCCATAATGTAATTAATCATGAGAATATGACATTATGGGAGGTCTCTCTGAACCCAAAATAAATTAAATTTGATAATTTATTCTTGTTTGTTTACAATGTACTTTTAATAGAATCTTTCTATTATATTCTCTATAGTCAAGCATGGTCTGATTTACTTTAGACAGCTCTTTTGTAATTTATATTATAAGAATTTTTCTATAAAAATACCTTCATAGCTACTCTTTTTGTTTCTTTCTAGATTTAGTCCAACTTAAATCTATCCTTTTTTTCATTGATCTTTTAGGCCTAAAAAGGAGGATTTGAAGAGGATAGATGCCAAAAAAGCCATCACAACTAGAAGAAAAAGGTGCGAACAGACTCTCAAGAGCATGCAAAAGAAAACTCATAACCCTTGAAATTTCCAGCTATAGAGAAAAAGATGGGGAATTCCCCTTCTACCATGGTTACCAATATCATATGTGGGAAAGGGGGGAATTTGAAATTCCTCATTCAACCCTCACCTTACCAATTGGCATCTCTCTCATGCTTTTTGCTCTTTGTCATTTGCTTCAGCGAGCTCCAACAACCAACTCCAATGAATCTATCACAAGACATTAGCCTTCAGAATAAACCAGCAATTATTAGCTCGCTAGCCCTAAATAATAAGCGATTACCTCTTCCTCCTTTAGCTTATCATTGTGACAATTGGAGGAATCACACATAAATTCCATGTAATCCTTAGATTGCCTCCTTTTTTTCTTCGGCCATGGTACTTTCTTAAAGAACGTAGGACATTAAGCTTTCCTTTCCTTTATTATAGGACATTAGGAACACTCCTTCCTAAAAAAGCAGCGAATTGTGAGCAAAGTTAGCAATACATAAGAAAAAAAAAGCTCAATTTCTTCTTTATATTTTGGGTTAATTTCAAAAATATGTAGAATCATTAAACATAATTTAAACCCTAAATAAAAATAGTGATCATTAACTATGTCCTAGTAGACCACTAGAAAGTTATTTAGAATTTTTTTAGATTTATTTGAGATTCTTTCCTCAATTTTTTTCATAACTTATAAATAGGTTAATTAGTCAATTTAATAACTAAATTAATCATAGTTAATTAACATAATTTTAAATTGATTAAACCTTAAGCCTAATTGAACATCTTAGAGATTCAATAACAGATTTGGGATATGATTGAGAAAGTAAGCTGATTAAGCCTATTAAAACAAATTAGTTATTTGATTAAGCTCAATTAATTAATTAACTGAATTAGAATCATAAGGAAACTTTATAATTGCATACTTCTTAAAATAATAATCTAAAAAAAACTTAAAACTAATAACTCTAATCTTATAACTATAAGAATGAATAAAAATCGAAATTATATTAAATGAATTAATTAATATTTTTAATTAATTAACTTATTAATTGAATATTTAAAATTTTGTAACTATTAAATCATGAACAAAAAAGACCTAGGAATTTTTTAAGGAATGTTGGACCCACCTCTATCATACCTAAAATTTCTATAATTTTATGAAATTTAAGAACTTTTCTATGAATTAATTTAATAATTTCACTTAAAAAGTATTAATAAAATCAAATTAATCTAAATTAATCTCAAATTTTTATATTAAACCCCACTAGTAGCCTCTCAGTTTGGGGTAAATTTTCATAAAAAAACTGAATATATTTAATAGGAAAATTAAAATTAAATTTTAAAGGCTTTGATTAAATTATTGAAATAAGAAATTTAAATTAATTGTTACCCTAAAGTAGGTTGAATTTATGAAATTCATAGGAATTAAACCAGCAAGCCAAGTCAATGAAATTTTAAACATAAACACTTAATATGATAAATATACATACAAATATAGTAAAATATCATTTTTAAATAGAATATTTTTGAATTTTAAAACCCTAAAATTATAACAAATCTTAAATAAGTCATAAATTAAGCAAGTTAGCTCCAAATGAGCTATAATTTTTACAGAAAAATTTGGAAGTCATTCCAATTAACATGTATTTTTTAGGCACTTTTTAACTTATTTTAAATTTTGATTGATTAAATCATTTTAATTAAATAATAATAAATCAAATTTATGAAATAATTCGTAAACTATTGAATTTTCTAAAATTAGTGTTTATATTGATTTTTAGTTTGGAAAGTAATTTAATGAGGATTTAACGGTGATTTAAACAGTTTAAACTTTTCAAATACATATACTAAGGAGTCTAACAATCCTTAGTGTAAGATTAATCTCTTTTAAGTCTTAATCAAACACCATAACCTCTAAAGAACCTTAGGAATATGAAGTTAAAAAAAATTTAACCTAAACTAATGTTAATTAATGTCTAATTAACTTCAAACTAATAACAAATAGAAATTTTAAGGCTTAATGCTTTAATTAGATGCTAAGATTAAAATTACAAACCTAAGTCATTCTCAACCCAATAGAGAAACTTAAAAACACTTGAATCTAAGCTTCCTTTTTCTTAACACCATCATGACTTCAATCACTTATATATGGATGGTGTTTAGGCAAGCTTGGTAGGTTGTTCAACTTGATTGACTTCAATCGACTCAACTTGAATTGAGTTGACATTATTAAAACCTTGGTCAAACCAAGGCCAAACTATGTTGAAAGTTAATCTTAAAGTAAGTCACAGTTTAGGTTAAACTAATATCAAACTTAGAATTAAATCAATCCATAGATTAGTTCAAAGTCATTTGAAAATATATTAACCATAAATTCACCTTTAATTTAACTCAAACCCAAAAGTCAAATTAAATTTAAACTCCACAAATTCGAGAAAATAAATAAATAAATAAATAAAAAATATTTATATATAATCAAATCACCATAATTGTCTAGGTTACTGTATCTCACTTTCTTTAGTGAGATGCTCCATCTTATTAGGAACAAGTAATAGATATGAACCACACAATTGTAAAAGTTAAACTTCAAACCAAAACCACAACTCAAACATCGGAGCTAGGATGTCTACCTCACAAACCATAGTATTATACAACTTGCTAAGGCACTAACCTAGTTTAACTTAAGTCGATGACAGATTGTATGTTCTATCCTATGATTAAAAGAGTTTGTGTTTGTGTTTTTTGTTAATTTAAAATGACTTTTAGAATGGTTGCTATTTACATAAACAAATTATTAAGTTGATTTATTTAAGTATGACAATATTTTCTACAAGTGACAGTGCGAAATTAAAAGCTAAAGAGGGCATATAATTAAATTAAACTAACATATTTTATTTATGTGCTTGCTTTGCTAGCTTTTGCCCCCACACTTGCGTGACCAAGTATGACAGGCGAAATGGTTCTTGAGGGTGCTAAGCTCACATGCTTGTTTATTTTGTTTTGCTATTGCACATATATATTATTGTGATGACCTCTATTTTGCAAGTTTTTATAGGATTTTTTTTTTTGAGATTTATTAGATAGACCTAGATTAGTGCAATTATATATGTAATAAGTGAGGATGAGCCGATATCTAATGATGAATCGAGGATTTACACAATGAAGGAGAAGCAGTTGAAGTTTGAGAAGAAACCCATACCACCATAGCTCTAAAAATACTTTGGGTTGTATATGAGTTGGAGCTTGGCTGTTCTATTTTTTTGTTTGGGGTGTATCGTGGCACTCAACATAACAACCTTTTATTATTTATTTGCTTTGCTATGTTTTCTTACTTGTGCATGTAATTTATTTACTTTATCTACGCACTAGAAAACACGTGTTTTTTATAGATTTGTTTGTAGGATTGTGTGTTTAAGAGCTAACTTAGGCTCTTAGGGTAATTTTTCTATTNATGCTCCACCTTATTTGGAACAAGCACTATATATGAACCACTCACTTGTAAAAATGAAACTTCAAACCAAAACCACAACTCAAATAGAGGAGCCAGAATGTCTACCTCACATACCATAGTACTATATAGCTTGCTAAGGCACCAACCTAGTTTTTTTTAAGTCAATGACATATTATCTGTTCTATGTTATGATTATATGCAGATAGAATGAGTTTGGGTTTTTGTTTTTGTTATTGTAGAATGACTTTTAGAATGGTTGCTATTTACATAAACAAAATGTTAAGTTGATTTATTTTAGTATGACAATGTTTTCTACAAGAGATGATGATAAATCAAAAGCTAAAGAGGGCATAAAATTAAATTAAAATAAAATATTTTTTGTATGTGCTTGCTTTGGGAGCTTTTGGCTCCACACTTGCGTGACCAAGTATGCCAAACAAATTGGTTCTTGAGGGTGCTAAGCTCACATGCTTGTTTATTCTGTTTTGCTATTGCACATATATATTATTGTGATGACCTCTATTTTGCAAGTTTTTATAGGATTTTTCTTTGAGATTTATCTGATACTACTAGGTTAGTGCAATTATTTATGTAATAAGTGAGGATGAGCCGCTATCTAATGATGAATCGAGCACCTACACAATGAAGGAGAAGCATTTGAAGTTTGAGAAGAAACTCATACAACCGTAGTTCTAAAAATACTTTGGGTTGTATATGAGTAAGAGATTGGCAGCTCTTTTTTTTGTTTGGGAAGGTGTATCGTGGTACTCAACCTAACAACCTTTTATTATTTATTTGATTTGCTATGTTTTCTTACTTGTGCATGTGATTTATTTACTTTATTTATGCACTAGAAAATACACATTTTTTATAGATTTGTTTGTAGGATTGTGTGTTTAAGAGCTAACTTGGATGTTCATTAGGCTCTTAGGGTAATTTTTCTATTCCTTCTGATAATTTCAATAAAATTTTCTAAAATCAAAACTCACAATCTAAATAATAAAAAAAAAAAAACAACGAATCATATCCCTAAAAAATTGCATTGCATATAAATAACATTTAAATCCAAGTAGAAACCAATAGACCCAAGCTTGAACATCTATAACATTCATGCATATATGTCATATTGCTTCTCCACCTTCCCTTTTGGCATCTCTTATTACACTTGAAGATCAAGTCACCCTTTCATACTAGACTTTTCACATATGTGAAATTTAAGGATAGCATAATCTCTCCCAAAGTTTAACACAACAAAAATTATAAAAATAATTCAATTGAAATTAATTAAATCATTTCTCATGTAAGTCATCATTCGTAAGATTCAATCACATATCAACCGACTCAATTACCAAATTCAATTATCGAGATAAAAATAATAAATAATAAAAGATTAAATATTAAAAAATAAAAATAAATGATTATATTAGTTCAAGTGCATGTGTCTCTCTACTCAGCTTTATCCTAGAGATTAGTGATAATTCATGGAGTGGTGGGTTTAGGGTTAGCCCTATTAGCATGGCTTACCCATCACACCTAGTAAATTCTGCCAATATATATATANTGCAAATACGTCACCCATCAATTTGTCTGATAGGTATTAATTCATTATTTTTTTTTGTTTCAACAGTCACTCCTACTTTCTTAGGAACACAATGAATTAGACTTACCCAAGCACTATCTGAAATAGGATATATAATTCCAGTGTCTAACCATTTCAAAATTTCCTTCTTTTACTTCTTTCATCATTCGGTTTAATCTCCTTTGGGGATCAACTCTTGGTTTATATTGTTCATCTAATATAATTCTGTGCATACAGATCGAAGGACTGATTCCCTTAATATCATCTAAGGTCAAACCAAAAGCTTTCTTATATTTTTTTAAGGTATCTAAAAGTCTTTGCTCTTGCAAATCATTTAATTCTGAGATATAATAACAGGTAATGTAGATGAGTCTCTCAAAAACACATACTTCAAGTGGTTAGACAATATTTTCAACTCAAGTTCAGGTGGTTTTATAATTGAAGGAACTAGATTTTTATCAGCATTTTCTGTAATATCCAGCATCTCAAATCTTCTCTGAACATAATCTAATTCTTCATTTTCTATTTCATCCAAAATAACTTCATCACTATCTTCAAATTATTCTTTCTCTTCAAAATGTTCTTTAAAATATTTGTTCATTAGATGTTCACTAATTTCCATGCAAAAATATTCATTATCTCTTTCAACAGTAGGGTATTTCATAGATTTTGCAATGTTGAAAGTCACTTCTTTATTGTTAACTCTCATAGTTAATTCTCCTTTTTGAACATCTATCATAGTTTTTCCAATAGCTAAAAACGGTCTCCCTAAAATGATAGTTATTTCTCTATCTTCCTCCATATCTAAAATAATGAAATCCACAGGACAGATAAATTTATCAACTTTTACTAACACATCTTTTATAACTTCCATAGGATATGTAACTGAACGATCCGCTAACTGAAGGGTTACAGAAGTAGGTGAGACTTCTCATAATCCTAATCTTTTGAAGATTGATAGAGGCATAAGATTAATGTTGGCTCCCAAATCACATATCTAATCTTTTAAAAATTGATAGAGGCATAAGATTAATGCTGGCTCCCAAATCACATAAAGCTCTTCCATAAAATTTTTCACTGATAGTTGGCTCCCAAATCACATAAAGCTCTTTCATAAAGTTTTTCACCGATAACACACAGTATAGTGAATCATAAAAATTTTCACCAATAGCACACGGTATAGTGAAACTTCCTGGATCTTTTAATTTTTCAGGAGTAGCACACGGTATAGTGAAACTGCCAGGTTCTTTTAATTTTTCAAGAAGCTTTTTCTGAATAATACATAAGATTAATGCTTGCTCCCAAATCACATAAAGCTCTTCCATAAAATTTTTCACCGATAGCACACGATATAGTGAAACTACCTGGATCTTTTAATTTTTCAGGAAGCTTTTTTTGAATACTTGCACTACACTCTTCGCTAAGTGCAACAGTTTCATTATCAGTGAATTTCCTTTTCTTGTTCAAAATATCTTTCATAAATTTCACATAATTGGTCATTTGCTCTAAAGCTTCTACGAAGGGGATATTTACCATTAATTTCTTAAGAATTTAAAAAAACTTGGAAAATTGTTTATTGTGTTTGTGTTGCTTCAATCTTTGAGGAAACGGTGGTGAAGGTTTCTCCACAGTAATTTTCATTGGTGTGTTTATTCTCTTTATTTTACTTCAATCTTTGAGGAAACGGTGGTGGAGGTTTTTCCACAATAATTTTCATTGGTGTAAGTGGATATTCTAATTTTGGGTATTCATGCTCCTTTTCTTTTTCTATATCCACTTTCTCTTTTTCAGTTTCTGTTTTTTTCTGCACTCTTGTTTCCAATTCTTTTTCACTTCGTAATTGTATCACTTTTATTTATTCTTTTCCTTGATCTTTAGGATTTGGTTCCACAGTACTAGGGAAAGTTCCTAATATTCAGTTACTAAGCGCATTAGCGATATGCCCTAATTGATTTTCAATATTCTTAATAACAGTTCCTTGATTTTGTAATTGATTTCCTTGAATTTGTAATTGATTTCCTTGATTCTGTAATTGTTGACCCATGTTTAATATTAGCTCTTCCATAGACAACTTCTTTTCCTTAATTTGAGTATTACCGTTAAGTTCTGGAGGATAAGAAGGTCTATAATTAACATTTCCTTGGTTTGATGAATTTCCTAATGGGTTCAGTGGGTTGTTCGCCCATTGTTGATTTGTAGAAGAATTGTTATTCCAATTAAAATTTGGATGATAATCCTGGGTTATAATAGTTCGAATATGGGTTGTTGGGTCTATTAATAGCATTTAAGGTTTCAACTGGGTTACAATAGTTCGAATAAGGGTTGTTGGGTCTATTACTAGCATTTAAAGTCTCATATGAAGGTTGAACATCCACAGGTTATAATAGTTCGAATATGGGTTGTTGGGTCTATAATAGCATTTAAGGTTTCATATAAACCAATTGTTGATTTGTAGAAGAATTGTTATTCCAATTAAAATTTTGATGATTCTTCCAACCTGGGTTTATTTGTAGAAGAATTGTTATTCCAATTAAAATTTGGATGATTCTTCCAACCTGGGTTGTAATGGTTTGTAGAAGAATTGTTATTCCAATTAAAATTTGGATGATTCTTCCAACCTGGGTTATAATAACATTGTTGATCTGTAGAAGAATTGTTATTCCAATTAAAATTTGGATGATTCTTCCAACATGGGTTATAATAGTCAAATAATGTGTTGGGTCTATTAATAGCATTTAAAGTCTCATACGAAGTTTGAACATCCACAAATTGCCCAGATCAATTCTCTTCCATCATAATAAGTGTTGGAGAATAATTCATTCCATAATAATCTAATTTCTTTGATATTGCAGCAATCTGCGAAGCTAACATAGATATTGCATCAGAATCATGGATACTAGCTACTCTTTTAGAATTTATCCTTTCAGAGGGCCATTGAAAATTGTTGATAGTCATTTCTTCTATTAACGAATAAGCCTCATCAAAAGGTTTTCACATTAAAGATCCACCAGCTGCAGCATCTATAATAGAACTAAGCGATCCCAATAAGCCATTATAAAAAGTTTGAATTATCAACCAATCTGGTAATGAATGATGAGGTCACTTCCTAAGAAGATCTTTAAATTTCTCCCAAGCTTCATATATCGACTCTCCATCAATTTGACAGAACGATGTTATGTCATTTCTAAGTTTAGCAGTTTTGGATGGGGGAAATATTTGGATAGAAATTTCTGTGAAAGGTCATTTTTAGTTTAGCAGTTTTGGATGGAGGGAAATATTTGGATAGAAATTTCTGTGACAGTTCTCCCCGAAGTTCTAATAGATCCTGGTGCTAACAAATTTAACCACATCTTAGCCTTTGATGTTATGTTATTTCTAAGTTTAGCAGTTTTGGATGGAGGGAAATATTTGGATAGAAATTTCTGTGAAAGGTCATTTTTAGTTTAGCAGTTTTGGATGGAGGGAAATATTTGGATAGAAATTTCTGTGACAGTTCTCCCCGAAGTTCTAATAGATCCTGGTGCTAATAAGCTTCATATATTGACTCTCCATCAATTTGATAGAACGATGTTATGTCATTTCTAAGTTTAGCAGTTTTGGATGGAGGGAAATATTTGGACTGACAGAACGATGTTATGTCATTTCTAAGTTTAGCAGTTTTGGATGAAGGGAAATATTTGGATAGAAATTTGTTCTCCCCAAATTCTAATAGATCCAGCTGCTAACGAATTTAACCACATCTTAGCCTTATCCCTAAGTGAAAAACTGAAAGTTCTCCCCAAGTTCTAATAAATCCTTGTGCTAATGAATTTAACCACATCTTAGCCTTATCCCTAAGCGAAAAAGGAAAAAGTCAAAGTCTAACAACATCATTTGAAACTCTATCATATTTAAAGGTAGCACACAGCTCTAAAAACTAGTGAGGTGTAAATTAGGATCTTCATTTGATGTATCTCTGAATTGATTGTTTTGTACCATTTGGATAATAACAGGTTTAAGCTCAAATGAATTAGCAGCTACATCAGAATTTTAGATAGATAAGTGAATTTCATCTGCTGTAGGATTTGCATAATCTCGTAGGGGTATAGGTTGGTGTTCATTTTCTATTCCTTGTTTGTTCATGTTGTTTTCTATTGTATCATAATTTCTAGGTTCTCTTCTCAATATTTTAATTTTTCTAACAGTGCGTTCTAATTCTGAATCGTAGGGTATAAGATTTTTTAGGTCCAAATTTACGCATTCAATTTGAAATCAGTACATAGAGAACAGTTAACTAAATATGAAAATAAGTTGCAATTCAAGTAAAAATTTTTTAATAGTCCTAATTTGTCTGTTACTCTAATTATGATTCTTGTTTACTCCCCAACAACGGCGCAAAAAATTGACAGCGACTTTATATATGCTTAAAAATACAAGTATTTAATACTGCTGCTAAAAGATTTAGTTCCTCAGCAATGACACCAAAAACTTAACAACGGTTATAGATTTGATAAAGATGTATATATAAAATATTCAATAATGGTAAAGTCACACTTGTCAACGCAAGTATGCATATCGCTTTAAGTAATATAGGGCTCTAATGGAGTCTTAGATATTGATCCCACAATAAGTAATAGTAGAACTACGAACTAAGATTTTAGAAAAGCAATATTTAATCGCAATAATGAAATTTAAATTGCTTATCTGTCACTAATAGACAATTGAAATAAACATGTAATTTTAATAACTCTTAAATAACTAATTATACTAATAAAGTTTTTAATGTGATAATCAATATATAAGAAAACATCCTTCTCGTTGCCAAGAAATTATAGTGAATGGATAAAGTGAATCAGTTCAAATTGTATTGTGTCAAATAGGAGCATATTCTTTACCCTTTGGTCCAGGATAAAGAGCATTCACTAATCCTACGCATGTTTACTGAATCTGTGGCTAGGCTGGGAGGATACCGACTCTCACATCAGAGCTCCCACGTTCCTCTTGCCTGAGGGCTGACATCTACACTTCAACACCCAAACGATAGAACCGAATTGTGGATTTTAGTCTATCACGCTAAAATCTCCAATTCTATGCCTGATAATTTTATTTTCCTATTTATTTGCACCCAACTTCCAAGGGCTTTGACCTCCCTGAATCTTGGATGTAATCTTCACTTTAGTTGCAAAGCTCAACATATTTTAACAAATCAATTGTCCAGATTGAAAGTAAATTAAGATCGAAGTGAAAAGATCATCACAACTTCTTTAACATTTTCATGCCTCAACCAATTCAAATCACCATTTCACAAATCTTAAGACAAGGAGAAAGACAGAGAAAACTACTCAGAACTCATGGGGAAGACATAACAAAACTCAAAATTCATATATTAAAGCAAAGTCAAACAAACTAAAACAAGTAAATAACACTTATCTCTAATTCCTCAAACAAACTCCTCGAAGTTTTTCTAAATCTTTTCCTTTCTTTACAACACACAAAATTCCTCTTCGAAGCGGCAAGGAGGAATAAATCTCTCACTTTCCCTCCACTCTTACAATCTGTCGAAGAATTCCTCA
The DNA here is from genome assembly GCA_002079205.1 of Phalaenopsis hybrid cultivar. Taxonomy (NCBI): domain Eukaryota; kingdom Viridiplantae; phylum Streptophyta; class Magnoliopsida; order Asparagales; family Orchidaceae; genus Phalaenopsis; species Phalaenopsis hybrid cultivar. The sequence goes on from JXCR01059347.1 coordinate 111,537, forward strand.
CAATTAGACACACTACTGGAACCTCTCTAACCTCCAAGATCTCTAAATCTTGAGCCTCTTCCCTAGTACCTCTTCCTTTTTTGGCCAAAATCTTCTCTTTAAAGATGTGGATGAGTTTTCCCAAGAGTTGTTTAAGCATCCCTCCAAAAATCATCCACATTCAACGCATTTTTAGACATAACCGCCGATCTTGCCGTTGGCGGCCTCGAGGGCGCTGTCGGCGGGCCTTCTAAATTATTAAATTTGAAGTCTCGGGAATTTCTCGCCGTGAGTGCCGTTGGGCTCGCCGCCGGCGACCTAGTTCAAATCTTCACATTTTGGCCCTTTTCGTTCCAAATTCGCTTCTTTTTGCATGTTTTTGCTCCAATGACCCTAATTCATCATTCCTGCAATAAAACATCAAAAATGTCTTTCTTTAAAGTGCAATATCATCAAAAACAGTATAAAATAGGTATGAAAATCTCATCATATTTTCATTTGGTCACTTTTAATTCACAAATCTTCTTGCATCAAAATCTCCCATCGGCTTTCCCCTTTTTACTCTTGGAGCCATAAGAATTTCTATATAAATTCAAATAAAATCCAAATAAATTCACAATATCATAAATTGAACTCCAAAAGTAGGAATATTTGGTTAGAAGCTTTTCACCATGGGTTCTCTTTAAACTTCTTCAAAAAACTCTCAAATTTTCAGATTTCCAAAATGTAGGGTAAATCCATGGTGAAAATAAAAAATTTCTAGGCTAAATTGAAGCTCTTACCAAGAGAAAATGAAATTCAATACTTTTAGGCTTTGAAATCTCCTCAAATCTACCAAATGTGAAGCCTTAGGTTGAGTTTCAGCTTTTGTTTAGAGGTAGGAGATGACCCAAGCAGTAAAAATGGTGTTTTACATGGGTATTTCACAGTTTTAAGTGTTTTTGGGAAACTGGGGCCTTGGGTTCCAATATGGCGCTTCTGACACCTCTTCTCTGTAAAATGGCGCCTGAGGCGCCAACGCAAAAAAATTTCTGATTTTGATTTTCTTCAAAAATTTGCTGCGTACTGCACCACGTCAACCTCTAATTAACTTAATTAAACACTTGTACTCATAATTAAATAATTTTCTAACACATTATTTCACAAACAACATAAAAATCACATATATATATAAAATTTGAACAATTACAAATTAACTATTTTCAAGCCAATACATCTAATTCAACGTTGAAATCAAGCCAACAAACTAACATTGAAGTCTAAATATGAAACATTTAACAAACAATACATATAAGGTTCTGCAATAAAAGAAAATTAAATCCATTACATAACACATAACAACAAATATAACTACAAATTTTGTACTAAACAATTTCAAACATCTTCTTCACTATCATCATCTTGAATGTTTCCCATAGATTGGTAGCGCACGTATAAGTTGTAAAAAGGTCGGTGAGGAAATTCATCCGTCGAATCTTCTTCAACTCAAGAATTTTTTTTGATCATGCGCATCAAACCTTCTTCGATATGTCCAGTTTGTTCGAAGTGTTTCTTCATCCTCCAATCCAGGTGGTCAAACATTTCAGAAATATTCCCAATTGAATGCATAAGATTCCGTATCTCTTTTTTCAACTTCTTAATCCTCTTCAAAAGTGTATTTAAACTAAAGTAAGACTGAATAGGTGATGAATTTTGAGATGCTTGATCCATCAATATATTCATATCGTTCTCCTTCCCAATTCCTATGCACTTGTAATAAACTTATGGGTCTCTAGGCTTTCAAGGGAGAAGCACTTTTTCCCAACTTTCATAAGACACTTGCGACTGACTACACAGTAGGAATAATGTAGATGGATGTCCCAGTCTAGAAATTAATCCATTGATGATTAAACCTAAAATAGACTTTACTATTAAAGCAACAACATCAATATGTCTTTCGGTTTGAATACAATAATTCAAAATCACACTTTCCTTTGTCACTTTACTAATTTTTATAGAAGAAAGTAATTTTGATACAATAAAGAAATGCCACGATTTTGATGCAGGATTCAATAATGATGAATAAAAACTTACATGTCTTTTTTTTCTGGTCTCCAAATTTGCATCTTTATCACTAAGGTGTCGATAAAGTTCATCCATATTATCTCTCGTAGGGACAAAATTCACATAATGACAAATAGGAACGCTTTCAATCATAAACATGTTGTTTATTCTCGAAGGAGTAAATCATACCCACCTGCCTCTAACATAGACGATTCCTTGGTTAATCCATGAAGATTAGTGTAAAACTCCTTCACCACAAGAACTACTATAGCGGTAGTGGTATAGCGAAGTACTTTCCAGCTTCTCTGTGCAATAATCTCATCTACTCGAGTATTCGGTGAGTTGAATCCTCAATTGACAAAGCCTCGCTCCTTGATTAGTCTCTTCTTCACAAGAATGCGATCATATAACTTATGCACATCAAAACTAATGAACTTTTTCCTGTTGAAAATTCCATATCTAGCAGTTTCTTTAGAGTGAGAAGCCATAGGATTTGAAAAATGTGGTTTTTCCTTCGTTTTTACCTCTTAAATATCTTTAAGATCCAATTTTAGGGAGTTAATAGGAAGAAATCCCGCAAAAAACCGTCAAAAATTACCTTTTGAATCGTCTTAAGTCATTTTCGTTGTCGTGGTGCTTCTGGCGCCAATTTGGCTCTTCCGGCACCAGCTCTTTGAAAAATGGCGCAAAGTGAAGTTCAAAACTATTAAAGGCTATCCAGATATAGTACTTCTCACTTGAAAAAGAAAAAAAGGAAAAAAAAAGATTGAAAAGATCCTAAAAGTTAAAAAAAAGCAAAGAAAAAAAAATAAAAAAAAGGAAAAGAAAAGAAAAAGAGTGAGGAGAAGTTTGAGGAGATGCCTAATCAAAAATTGGCTTCACTTGATTCAACTTAAGGAAAAGACTTTATTAAATTTTCTAAACTTATATTGGAGTATTAGTAGCATTATTAGTAAAATTTTCATGAAGTTCTTTTTCATATGAATATTTAAGTATCCTTGATATGACAAATTGCAATTCTTCTTGAAATAAATAGAGATTCAGAAATCTTAAATTTGATTACTAAGTACTCTCAGACTTAGAATTTGAATCTAAGTTATTAAAGATTTTTCTTAAATTTTACTATTTTATTTATTAAACTAAAGTATAGAAGTTATAAGTTAATCTTTATCCTAAGTCATATGCTTTTATGTAGTAAAAGTGTCACTTGAAGACAAGTAACATTTAAGTTTGAGGGAGTTTGATACACCAAAATAATATGTGGTTCAAAGTCTACATTTTATGCTTATTATTGGTGATATTGCATATTAAAGAAGGATATTTTTATATTTTTGTTGCAGATATATCAATTTTAGGTATTTGGAGCAAAAATGGCAAAAATGACAAATTGGAGCCAAAAGAGCGAATTTTAGGAAATTGGCGAAAGATGCGCCAGATTGGCGAAAGATGCGCCAGATTGGCGCAAGATGTGCCAATATATAGAAAACTGGCACAAGATGTGCCAGATTGGCGCAAGATATGCCAAAACCCATAGCAGCACGGTCTTCAGCAAACTGGTGCAACAAGCACCATTTGATAGTGAGGTGGTGCAAGATGCGACAGAGATGACTTTTTACGGATTAAGGCAGTTCGAGACAAATTTTGCGCTAAGTTTCAAAGGGAAACTTGTTCTAAACACCCCTTAGAGCGATTCAATGCATCTAAACACTTTGGAATGTTCTTTTATGAAGAGATACGTCTCTTGGATCGATGGACATGTCTTTTGAATTCCAAAGAGTTGACTTTTGGATATAATTTTGGAGGGAATTTTAAATTCTTTTTGGAAGGAGGCAACCTTTGATAAAAGGGAGGGAAGTCTGAGGCTTGAAGAGAGTTGGAGTGGTGTGTAAAGGGGGGCAGCAAGAAGAGATAGCGAGAGAGAAATTCAAGGGCTTGGAGATTTTTTTAAGGATTGTAAGAGGAGAGGGAAGGTGATAGATTTCTTCTTCATTAAACTTCTAAGAGAAAATTGAGAGTTCTTGTTAAGAGAAAAAAGGCTTGGAGAGAACTTCTAGGGATTTGCTTGGGAAGGATTGTGAGATAAGTTGTGTCTTTTATTTCTTTTTATTTTGTAATTTGTTTTAATACATGAAATCTGTGTTTTATTGTATCTTTCTCATGAATCTGAGTAGTCTTATTTATCCTTCTCCCTACTTTAAGATATGATTTTGTAAAGAATTAATTTTGTTTTATATGGTTTTTAATGTCATTAATTTGTGATGATTTGAACTCCGATCTTCATTTACTTTTTGATCTGACCAATTGAAATGTTAAAACGTGTTGAGAAACATTTATTCCGAAAGGACTATGATTTCAACAACATGGGGAGACTCACATTTGATTTCATGGGAGAGTATTTCATCCATGGAGTTGGGTGCAAATAAATAAGGAAATATACTTTGTTGGATGCAAAATTAGAGATTTTAATTTGTTAGATTAAAATTCCCAATTTGATCCAGTTGATTGGAAACTGATGTGAGATTATTAGCCCTCAGGTGACGGAGTAGTGTGAGCTCTAGAGTGGCAGTCGGTATCCTCTCAGCCTAACCACGGAATTATGGAGCAAACTCTGGATTAGTCAATGTTCTTTATGCACTCGGAAGAGAGTAAAGAGTAGAATTGCTTCTATTTGGCACAAAACTGTTTTTATACATTTTTTCAAATGATTTTAATTTCTTCACAATCCATATATTCATTGTAAATGGTATGGATGCTTTCTTAAAATTGAACTTTCCGTAAAAAAATTTGTTAGTTTTCGTAAGTTTACTTTTGAAAGATTAGCATTTAGTTTAGTTAACATTGTCTTTCAACTGCATTTTAATTAGCATTCACTTTTTACTTAATATTCAAATTTCACACTTTACTTTTTGTAGTTTTAAAAATTGTACTTTACATTATAATTTTAAGAATTTACTTATAGACATTTCCAACTTCCCTATGGGTTTGATATCAAGGACTCTATTAGAGTCCTTTATTACTTAAGTGATACCTATACTTGCATTATTTTTAAAGGGGATTTGACAGTTTAAATATTTTTAAAAGATAAAACTATTTTAATTGAAGTTATTTTTATTGGGATTAATTTTTATATTTTCTATTGTATCTGTCGCGTGTATTTTGTAATATTGAAAAATATTTATAGAATTAACACATTAAATCCACCCTACATCAGGCAGGTGCTCGAAGGTTGAGTGTGTTATGGAGACAATGACTCGGAGGGTGGATGTGCTATAGAGACAGTGACCCAAAGGGTGAGTATGCCATTGAGGTAGTGACTCAAAGAATAAGTTTTTCGTAGAGATGGTGACCTAGAGGGTAGACGTGCCATGGAGGCACTACCCTAAGGAATGGGTGTGTCATATAGATAGTGACCCAGAGGGTGGATGTATCGTAGAGACAGTTATCCCGGGGGTGGGTGTGTCGTGGAGGCAGTAAACCGATAGGGTGGACATTCCATGACCTAGAGGGTGGGTTTATCATGGAGGAAGCAGCCCTAAGAATAGTTATGTGATAGAGACAATGACCTAAGAGGGTGGACGTTCCGTGGAGGCAACACTCCAAATAAATGGATGCACCACAAGGGGCATTGGCTCAAGGGAATGAGGATCCTCACTAGGTAGACTTATAGTATTGGTGTGAGTGTATGAATGGGCACTCAAAATGTAACTCAATCATGTAAAAAAAATTATGCAAGATATCATGCAAGTGACATTAATGCACATGCAAAATACACACTATGCAAGTGAAGTTGGTTGTTCGACCCGCTAGGTCGATCGGGGAGTATACTGTAGGCTCTCTTAGCTATGTGATTTCTACCCATCAGGTTATGGTTATTCACCCTTTGTACGGTGGATTAGTTCCACCCAAATGATACTTAGATTACAATCAATTTTTTGGCTTCCTATGTTTCAGGACTATTTAAGCAAACATAACACCTTCTATTGTGAGTTTTCTACTATATTCCCCATGATATAATTAATCATGAGAATATGACATTATGGGAGGTCTCTATGAACCCAAAAAAAATTAAATTTGATGTTTTATTTTTGTTTGGTTATAATAGACTTTTAATAAAATCTTTCTATTATATTCTCTCTAGTCCAGCATGGTCTGATTTACTTTGGACAACTCTTTTGTAGTTTATATTACAAGAATTTTTCTATAAAAATACCTTCATACCTACTCTTTTTGTTTCTTTCTAGATTTAGTGCAACTTCAATCTATCCTTTTTTTCTTTGATCTTTTAGGCAAGGGCATCCTAAAAAGGAGGATTTGAAGAGGATAGATGCCAAAAAGGCCATCACGAGTAGAAGAAAAAGGTGTGAACAGTCTCTTAAGAGCATGCAAAAGAAAACTTACATCCCTTAAAATTTCCAGCTATAGAGAGCAAGATGGGGAATCCCCTTTCTCCCATGGTCACCATGATCATATGTGGGAAAGGGGGGAATTTGAAATTCCTCATTCAACCCTCACCTTACCAATTGACATCTCTCTAAGGCTTCTAGCTATTTTTCATTTGCTTCAACAAGCTCCAGCAAACAGCTCCAATGAAACTATCACAAGACATTAATCTCCAGAATAAACCAGCAATTATTCGCTCGTGAGCCCTAAATAATAAGTGATTACATCTTCCTCCTTTAGCTTATCATTGTGACAATTGGAGGAATCACCCATAAATTCCATGTATTCCTTAGATTGCCTCCTTCTTTTCTTTGACCGTGGTACTTTGTTAAAGAACGTAGGACATTAGGCTTACCATTATTATAGGACATTAGGAACGCTCCTTCCCGATCCATTTGGATCAAAATTGATAAGGTTATGCTTGTTTGATTGCTCGAATCAAGAGAGATTATGTGAACATATCTCTTTCTATGATTCTTGGTCAAGGATAAAATCATAGCCATCCATCCCAAAGAGATGGATGTATGTTATATCATCCATTTAGTTAAATGGTTTGACCCCAAGTCCCACATTCTAAATTGTTGAACGAATATGCTCACGTCGCGTGAAAAGGGTGCATTTGATGTGTTAAAGGGTGTTAGTAAATAATTAAGTTATTAATTAATTAATTAATCACATAAAGTTTTAAAAAAATCATAAAAATTGCAAAGTTAGCAATACATAAGAAAAAAAAAGCCTCAATTTTTTTCTTTATATTTGGGATTAATTTAAAAAATACGTAGAATCATTAAACATAATTTAAACCCTAAGTAAAAATAATGATCATAGTTAATTAACGTCGCGTGAAAAGGGTGCATTTGATTTATTTGAGATTCTTTCCTCAAATTTTTTCTTAACTTATAAATAGGTTTAATTAATTTAATAGCTACATTAATCATAGTTAATTAACATAATTTTAAATTGATTAAACCGTAAGCCTAACTCAACATCTTAGAGATTCAATATCAGTTTTGGGATATGATTGGGAATGTAAGGTGATTAAGCCTAATAAAACAAATTAGTTATTTGATTAAACTCAATTATTTAATTAACTAAATTAGAATTATAAGGAAACTTTATAATTGCATAATGCTCAAAATAATAATCTAAAATTTTTCCAAAATTAACAAATCTATTCCTATTACTATAAGAATGAATTAAATCAAAATTGTTTAAATGAATTAAATAATAATTGTAATTAATCAACTAATTAATTGAATATTTAAAAATTTGTAACTATTAAATCATGAACCAAGAAGTCCTAGAAATTTTTTTAGGAATGGTGGATCCACCTCTATCATTCATTTCTATAATTTTATGAAATTTAAGGACTTTTCAATGAATTAATTTAATCATATCCCTTTAAAAATTTATTAAGAAAATTAAATTAGTCTAAATTAATCTCAACAGTTCATATTAAACCCCACTAGTAGTCCTAAGTTTTGGGCAAATTTTCATCAAAAGATTGAATATTTTAATACGAAAACTAAAATTAAATTTTTAAGGCTTTATTAAATTATTAAAATAAAAAATTTAAATTAATTATTTGTTACCCTAAAATAGGTTGAATTTCTTAAATTCATAGGAATTAAACTAGTCAGCCAAGTCAAATGAAATTTTAACCATAAACACTTAATATGATAAATATATATGCCAATAAAATAAAAACATTTTATTAACTAAAATATTTTTGAAATTTAAAATCCTAATATTAAATAAAATCTTAAATAAGTCATAAATTAAGCAAGTTAGCTCCAAATGAACTATAATTTTTACAAGAAAATTAGGAAGTCATTCCAATTAAGATGTATTTTGTTAGGCACTTTTTTACTTATTTTAAATTTTGATTGATCAAATAATTTTCATTAAATAATAATAAATCAAAATTATGAAATAATTCATAAACTTCTGAATCTTCTAAAATCGGTGTTCAGATTGATATTTAGTTTAGAAAGTAATTTAATGAGGATTTAGGGTGATTTAAAGAGTTTCAACTTTTCAAATACGCATACTAAAGAATCCAACAATCCTTAACAAAATATTAATCTCTTTAAAGTCTTAATCAAACACCATAACCTCAAAAGAATCTTATGAATATGAATTTAAACAAAAAAAGTTAGCATAAACTAATGCTAATTGATATCAAATTAAATTCAAACTAATAACAAATAAAAAATTTAAGGCTTAATGCTTTAAGTAGATTCTAAGTTTAAAATTACAAATCGAAGGCATTCTCAAACCCAATTGAGAAACTTAAATTTAACCTTCCTTTTTCTTAACACCATCATGACTTCACTCACTTATATATGGATGGTGTTTATGGAAGTTTGGTAAGTTGTTGAACTTGATTGACTTCAATCGACTTAAATTGAATTGAGTTGACTTTGGTAAAACCTTGATCAATCTATAGGCCAAACTATGTTGAAAGGTAATCTCAAACTAAGTCAAAGTTTAGGTTAAACTAATATCAAACTTAGGATTAAATCAATCCAATGATTAGTTCAAACTCATTTGAAACTATATTAACCATAAATTCAACTTTAATTTAACTCAAATACAAAAATCAAAATAAATGCTAAACTCCACAAATCAAAACACACACACACACACACACACACACACACACACACACACACACACACACACACACACACACACACACACACACACACACACACACACACACACACACACACATATA
>JXCR01059347.1:122212-164533 GCA_002079205.1 Phalaenopsis hybrid cultivar
ATATATATATATAAATCTATGAATTTATGAATTTAAAATTCGAATTTTATTTTCGATTAACGCTAAATCTGGATTTAATAAATCTATAAATTCTATTTTAATTTAATAAATTCGAATTTAACTTCCCGCAGCTAAACACCCGTAGTTGTCTGTGAAGCTACATGCTTCTTGTTTGTCTTTTTCACATCTACACTGCAAGCACTTGGAATTAAAGCCAACGAGCTGCCCAACTCGAGATCCATACACTCCGTGAAGGAAGGAGAGAGGACCATAACCAGTATGGTTGAAGAAGTGGCGGAGAAGGTGGAGGTCGGAGGAGAGGCTGCTACGGCAACTGAAACGCCGAAGTCTTCAGAACCGCCGAAGGATGTGATACCGCCGGCGGTGGAGGAGAAGGTCGATGAATCGAAAGCTCTTGCAATCGTGGAAAGTAACGGCTCAAAGCTTTCCTGTATTTTAGGGTTATCTTCTCTGTTGTTTCATTTCCATTCTAGTTAAATTTTTTAGTCTTTTTTACTTGCTTTAATTATTACTTAACCCTTGAATTTTCGTTTACTCTACAATTGATTTTGTTGTTATGTTGAGAAATTTCGTAAAAATAGTTTTATTTTTTTCATAATTTTTTGTTGAAGGAAACTAGTTTTAGGTTGTGTGGATTCCTTGTTTTCCTTTATCTTAAGTTGGTCTTTCGATTCTTATAATAAATGTTTTGATTCAAATGGATTTTACTTGTTCTTTTGGAAGCAAATCAAGTCTATCAGGAAATTAATTTTTGTTGGATTTGTGTTTTGTAAATATGCTTCTGTTTGATCTGCTTGTAAACATGTTTTATGTTCTCTGTTTTACCAATAGAAAACAAGTAAATAAGGCTGATCATCTGGTAATTCAAAACGCAAATAAGATTGTTTAATTTATTTTATTTTAATTAGCTAATGTCATATATGAGTGAAATTATATGTTAGATATTTTGCTACGTTCTTTTGTTGGATCTCAATTTATACTGTTACAAATAACTCTCTTCACAACATAATGATTCTGAGATTTTTTCAGGCTATATTTAGATAGTTTTGAATTGAATTTTGAATTCCACTCTTCTATGTTTTTTGTTAATTCTATGGGGCAATGGTTGAATTTCTATATGAATCATTATTTTCTGCAACTATTATTATGTTAATTTTTAGATTTATATTAAGATTGTTATAATATAAGTCTTAATTAAAATTTTTTATGCATTGAATTTATGTCAAAATAAATTCTAATAATTTTATAATCTATTTTAGCGAAAATTTAATTGATATATAAATAATTATAATTTTATTTTTGAATTTATATAACATTAAATTTTAGTAATTTGACATGTAACATTTTTGTATTTTATAAGAAAATTTAGAACATTTTTTTATTTAAAAAAAAATGATAATTATTATACATTAAAAATTTAATTAGTGCCAAACAAATCTTATGGTTCCTCCCCTGGATATGTTCCACCTTCACATGAAATAAACAAATGTTATCCTATATTTTTTAAAGAAGGCTACACAAAGCACAGATTTATTGTAATAAATCTGTACTTTGTGTACAGATAGCTATTGTGCTCAGTTATTATTCAAATTTTGTTATGGCTCTTTTCACATTTGGGGAAGTTTAGCATTGTCTTCTGTGCCTCAATAATTAGATGAATGATTTTGTAAACTTGCTTTCTCTATTTAAAATTGTGTTAATTATTTTTCATGTGCTTTTCTATCAGCCATTCTATCAATCTTTCAACAAGTTAAATTTACCTTCAACAGTAATCTGTATTTTGGTATAAAAGTGTCATGGTTATTTCTTAGTTTCTTAGAATATAGTTCTTTGTAATATTTTTCATTGCAACTAAACTGATAAACAGCAAGAGAAGTCGAGAGATTTGGGCGGTGGTCCCACTGCTTTCGCAATTTTACAGGCAGCTACATGCATTTATTAAATTAAAGTAGATAGTTATTAGTTGTAAATCCTTCTAGAGGTAAACATTGCATGTGCTAGTTTTATCACATTTTTTATTTTCTCTTCTAAGTTATTATCTTTGCCGTCTTAAAGTGCTATATTTTTTTGTACAATTAAGACGGATTTTATGCATTTGGTAAATCTCTCTACTATTACAGAAATGAAAATCTTCTAGCTAATAGAATGCCCTTTTGATGCTTTCACTGAATTTCGCATCCCCTTCTCTTGATAAAGTTTGTGTTGCTGAACTGTTTTATATGCACTGCAATCACCAGTTCCTTATTTTGTGCTGATTAATTGTTGTGACATCTTTGATTTGGCACTTCCCCTTCGTAATTTTTTTGCAACCAGAAAGCTTTTTGTTGCATTTTGTGCTGCTACTTAAACGACTACTAAATTTTCTGCTTTTATATATTAAGATTCTTGGCAGTTAATTCTGTTTTTATTGCATATGTATAAATCTTAACAGCTATACTCGTGACATAAGTATTGACCTATGATCTTTTCTTTATTTACAGAAGCTACAGATCCTCCTCCATTGGAGAAAAGCACGGGTGGTTCAATAAATCGAGGCAAGTNAAGGTTAGGTCACATTTAGTGCATGGGTCCAAGTGAGTGCAAATGACCAAAACTTGGGTTTGGGATAGGTTATCCATGTCAATTGACCCAAATAATTGATCAAAATTGTATATATGATCGTAAGGAACAACTTTGGTGAAGAATGGAAGTGGTTTTGAGCTCAATTGAAGGGTCAATTTGAGGGAATTTTGAATTTTAGTCAATTTGGTCATGTTGAGCTAGGCTTGGGTCTAGCTTGGGTTAGCCTTGGGCTAAGTCCAAATTGATTGTGGTAAATGGTCAGTAGGGACCCCATGAAGAGTTTTAAACATTAATTGGATGCCAATTTGGAGGTTAAGGATATTAATTGGGTGAAATTTGGGGACTTAGCCAATTTGGGGATAAATTTGGAAATTTTGGATTTAGGCCAAACTCAAATGGATTTGAGGCTTAAACAAGGCCAATTGATGGTTAATTTTGATGTATAGGAATGTTATGAAGATTTTTCAACATTAATTTGGCCAATTGACTAGGCTATAGGTTCAATTTGGTGTGATTAGGGCATATTGGTCAAAATTGGGGTTTTAATCTAAATCAAAATTGGGTTCAAATCATGGGCCAATTAAGCTTGGATTTGGTTTAGCTTGGCCATTTCAGAATTTAATTTGAGTTTAAGATTGGAATTGGGGCCAATTGAGATCAAATTGATGGATATTTGGGTTGAATTTGGGGAAATTTGGGTCTTTAAAGGCAAATTTGGGGATTTTGGTTAAAGTGGATCAAATTGGCCGAATTGGATCATGTGGTAGTTGAGAAAAATAAAATTGGGAATATTTGGGATTTATTGAGATTTTTTTTGAAATTTTTTGGATTTTTGGAATTTTGGTACATGGAGGAGTGTTTTGGTAATTTGAGGGTGTTTAGGGGCAAAATGTTAAGATGAGTATTTTGTTAGAGTTGAGGTACCAACCACCACCAACAAGTCATTGACCAATGGAAACCCATTTTGGGTTCTCTATATAGTGGTCTTAGCCAAACCATGCCTTAGGGCTGGTAGCTTTAGGTGACCATCTACATGAGTATCCCAAAAAGATCAAGGGACCTAGGCTAGAAATTTGAGTTTAGGGTTGTGAGTGAATGTGAGTGTAGATGAGAGTAGTGAGTGCCGTAGCTCCATACCAACACCCAGGGTTAACCCTAAGGTCCAGCAGTCCTAAGGATGACTCATCTTGAGTTTCCTTTATAGTGACCCCACCTACTAAGTACTTAGAGATTAGGACCAATATGTGGAACTTCAAGTTGAGTAAAGAAGATGGTAGAATTTCTAATGGTGAGCTCCATGTCTAGTCTTCTAAGAATAGTCAATAGAAAAATCCTATGGCTAGACCTTATGCTACTAAAGAGGAAAAACTAAACATCAACCAAAAGTGAGGTTAACATGCATATATATTATTGTGATGACCTCTATTTTGCAAGTTTTTATAGGACTTTTCTTTGAGATTTATTATATAGAACTAGGTTAGTGCAATTATATATGTAATAAGTGAGGATGAGCCGCTATCTAATGATGAATCAAGGACTTACACAATGAAGGAGAAGCGGTTGAAGTTTGAGAAGAAACCCATACCACCTAGCTCTAAAAATACTTTGGATTGTATATGAGTTGGAGCTTGGCTGCTCTATTTTTTTGTTTGGGGTGTATCGTGGTACTCAACATAACAACCTTTTATTATTTATTTGATTTGCTATGTTTTTTTATTTGTGCATGTGATTTATTTACTTTATCTATCCACTAGAAAACACGCGTTTTTTATAGATTTGTTTGTAGGATTGTGTGTTTAAGAGCTAACTTAGGCTCTTAGGGTAATTTTTCTATTCCTTCTGATAATTTCAATAAAATTTTCTAAAATCAAATCTCACAATCTAAATAAAATAAAATAAAAATAAAAAAATAACAACGAACCATATCCCTAAAAAATTGCATTGCATATAAATAACATTTAAATCCAAGTAGAAACCAATAGAGTCGAGCTTGAACATCTATAACGTTCATGCATACATGTCATATTGCTTCTATGGGAGTGGTCTCTCATGTAAATAAGAAAAGAATCTGAACCACTTCATCAAATAACTTAAAGAGATTATCACTTTTAGATGATATATTGTGGAAATGTTAGTGTCTTGATGGCGTCACAATTTACTAATCTCGAGCTCATTGGATCGTCACATCAAGATGCTCAATTTGATTTTAAACTCGTCAAATTAAAAATTCATTTAATCTTCCTTCCCTTTTGGCATCTCTTATTACACTTGAAGATCAAGTCACCCTTTCATACTAGACTTTTCACATGTGTGAAATTTAAGGATAGCATAATCTCTCTCAAACCATAGCACAACAAAAATTATAAAAATAATTCAATTGAAATTAATTAAATCATTTCTCATGTCGTAAGATTCAATCACATATCAATCGACTCAATTACCTAATTCAATTATCGAGATAAAAAAAAAATTAAAGATTAAATATTAAAAAATAAAAATAAATGATTATATTAGTTCATGTGCATGTGTACCTAGGCTTCTCATCTTTATCCTAGAGATCAATGATAATTCATGGAGTGGTGGGTTTAGGGTTAGCCCTATTAACATGGTTTACCCATCACACCTACTAAATTCTGCCAATATATATATATATATATATGAATTTATGAATTTAAAATTCGAATTTTATTTTCGATTCAGGCTAAATCTGTATTTAATAAATATATAAATTCTTTTTTAATTTAATAAATTCGAATTTAACTTCCCACAGCTAAACACCCGTAGTTGTCTGTGAAGCTACATGCTTCTTGTTTGTCTTATTCACATCTACACTGCAAGCACTTGAATTAAAGCCAACGAGCTGTCCAACTCGAGATCCATACACTCCGTGAAGGAAGGAGAGAGGCCCATAGCCAGTATGGTTGAAGAAGTGGCGGATAAGGTGGAGGTCGGAAGAGAGGCTGCTACGGCAACTGAAACGCCGAAGCCTTCAGAACCGCCGAAGGATGTGACGGAGGAGAAGGCGGTGATTCCGCCGGCGATGGAGGAGAAGGTCGATGAATCGAAAGCTCTTGCAATCGTGGAAAGTAACGGCTCAAAGCTTTCCTGTATTTTAGGGTTATCTTCTCTGTTGTTTCATTTCCATTTTAATTAAATTTTTTAGTCTTTTTTACTTGCTTTAATTCTTACTTAACCCTTGAATTTTCGTTTACTCTACAATTGATTTTGTTGTTATGCTGAGAAATTTCCTAAAAATTGTTTTATTTTTTTCATAAAATTTTGTTGAAGGAAACTAGTTTTAGGTTGTGTGGATTCCTTGATTTCCTTTATCTTAAGTTGGTCTTTCGATTCTTATAATAAATGTTTTGATTCTAATGGATTTTACTTGTTCTTTTGGAAGCAAATCAAGTCTATCGGGAAATTAATTTTTGTTGGATTTGTGTTTTGTAAATAATCTTCTGTTTGATCGGCTGGTAAACATCTTTTATGTTCTCTTCTTTTACCAATAGATAACAAGTAAATAAGGCTGATCATCTGGTAATTCAAAACGCAAATAAGATTGTTTAATTTATTTTATTTTAATTAGCTAATGTCATATATGAGTGAAATTATATGTTAGATTTTTTGCTACATTCTTTTGTTGGATCTCAATTTACACTGTTACAAATAACTCTCTTCACAACATAATGATTCTGAGATTTTTTCAGGCTATATTTAGATAGTTTTGAATTGAATTTTGAATTCTACTCTTCTATGTTTTTTGTTAATTCTATGGGGCAATGTTTGAATTTCTATATGAATCATTATTTTATGCAACTATTATTATGTTAATTTTTAGATTTATTTTAATATTGTTATAATATAATTCTTAATTAAAATTTTTTATGCATTGAATTTATGTCAAAATAAATTCTAATAGTTTTATAATCTATTTTAGCTAAAATTTAATTGATATATAAATACAAAAAATATTTTGTTTTGATAAGACCATGTATACAGATCATTATAATTTTATTTTAGAATTTATATAATATTAAATTTTAGTAATAATTAATATTCTATAAGAAAATTTAGAGCATTTTTAGTTTAAAAAAATGATAATAATTATACATTAAAAATTTAATTAGTGCCAAAAAAATCTTATGGTTCCTCCCCTGGATATGTTCCACCTTCACATGAAATAAAAGAAATGTTTTCCTATATTTTTTTAAGAAGGCTACACAAAGCACAGATTTATTGTAATAAATCTGTACTTTGTGTACAGATAGCTATTGTGCTCAGTTAGTATTCAAATTTTGTTATGGCTCTTTTCACATTTGGGGAAGTTTAGCATTGTCTTCTGTGTCTCAATAGTTAGATGAATGATTTTGTAAACTTGCTTTCTCTATTTAAAATTGTGTTAATTATTTTTCATGTGCTTTTCTATCAGGCATTCTATCAATCTTTCAACAAGTTAAATTTACCTTCAACAGTAGTCTGTATTTTGGTATAAAAGTGTCATGGTTATTTCTTAGTTTCTTAGAATATTGTTCTTTGTAATATTTTTCGTTGCAACTAAACTGATAAACAGCAAGAGAAGTTGAGAGATTTGGGTGGTGGTCCTACTGCTTTCGCAATTTTACAGGCAGCTACATGCATTTATTAAATTTAAGTAGGTAGTTATTAGTTGTAAATCCTTCTAGAGGTAAACATTGCATGTGCTAGTTTTATCACATCTTTTATTTTCTCTTCTAAGTTAATATCTTTGCCGTCTTAAAGTGCTATATTTTTTTCTACAATTAAAACGGATTTTATGCATTTGGTAAATCTCTCTACTATTACAGAAATGAAAATCTTCTAGTTAATAGAATGCCCTTTTGATGCTTTCACTGAATTTCGCATCCCCTTCTCTCGATAAAGTTTGTGCTGCTGAACTGCTTTATATGCACTGCAATCACCAGTTATATTCGTGACATAAGTATTGACCTATGATCTTTACTTTATTTACAGAAGCTACAGATCCTCCTCCATTGGAGAAAAGCACGGGTGGTTCAATAAATCGAGGCAAGTATTCAAAGATTTACTATTATAAATGCACAGATTCAACTTCAAAGTCTTCTATTATTTTCTCACACAGGGTTATTAATAAATTTCGTAACTATTTGTTCAGATGCTGTTCTTGCAAGGGTTGAAACTGAGAAGCGATTGTCATTAATAAGGGCTTGGGAAGACAATGAAAAGATCAAAGCTGAGAATAAGTACGTGCTTTGAGAGCTTCATAACTTGGTTCAAGGCTATTTCTTGTCTTTACTTTAAGACCAGCTTGGCCTACTACAAGTGAACTTGAGTGTTTAATCAAAAAACCAGCCCTAATTACAATGAGGCTAATTTTAATGATGATTATAACTTTATAAACTGAAATAGTTATGAATTTTGGTAGAGGGCCCCCATTAAGAACTATGGATGAACATAAGTTGAAGTCATCTGTCTCACAGTTTATGCAAACAATTAGCCGATTGGAGGTGTTTTTTCTCTTATTATTATTTGACTATGGGCACAATGCTGCACCTACTCCCAAAAAATATGATCTTTCCTGAACATTTTATAATAGTTGTATTCCCAGAAACCATCTTTTTCAAAATATTTTTTTGATGTGGTAAACTTCTAGTAATTTGTATGTCTTCTTTTGAGGATGTGAAACATTTGTGGCTCAAATTTGAACTCAATACACTAATGGTTAAACTAAGGTTAAAAGATTGCGCCCATGCGATTGGCAATTGCTTAGTAAATCTGGACTAGCATGTTCTTCAACTTGTTGATGTGAGATAAATCTAGTACTATTTCTGTTCATAACAATTTTTAGTTTGAGCTCAACTTTCGTATGATTCTAGCTATACCATCTCAGGTATATGCTTATGCTTTTGGGGATTTTTAAGTTGTAATAAATGCACTCTTTTTCAAATTTCGACATATATTGATGCAAAAATTCATGTTCTGGCTTTATTCTGGAATTGATGTTTTTGCTTGCGTCTTTATGTGGTTCCCAAAGAACAATGAGATACCTGTTCTTTGAAATTCGTTTTTTATCTTTTAATTCCTCAAGTGAAACTAATCCATTTGCTATATCAAACAGGGCAGTTAAGAAGGTGTCAGCTATTGCTTCGTGGGAGAACTCAAAGAAGGCTGTTGTAGAAGCTGAACTGAAAAGGATAGAGGTTTGAGAGCTCTCTACTCATTCTGCTGCATGAACAATTTTATGTGATTTAACATTTAGTTTTAGTGGACAAATTTTGTGAGCATATTTTGTCAAATATCCGTGATAGGGTTGGTGTAGCTCTAGTGACAGGCAAAATTAGAGAGAGTCGTCTTAGATGATTTGGTCACATTGAACATTGACCATCTTAGGAGAGTATATGTTTTAGATTCAACTTATGTTAAGAAAGGCAGAGGTAAACATAAGAAGACTTGGGCTTATTGTATAAAAATGACCTTAATTTATTAGATGTAAATGAAAATATGACACTAAATAGGACGCAATGGAGAAAAAGGATTCATTTAGCCGATCCTACCTAATGGGATTAAGGCTCAGTTGTTGTTGTTGTAGTATTTTGTCAAATATCCAATACTTGGGACTCCTTCCGATTTTTGTGGCCACTTCTTTGGTTTGATGAGCTGAAGAACTAATAACTATATGAATGTCATTCCATTTATATTTCAATAGCATATAACTAAGAGTAAAATCTGTTGATATCTAGATGTTTTGACGAGTGGTGGAAAAAAGAAATATCATAATCACCTTTGATCATTTAATGATATGCCATTGTTTATTTTTTCTGATAGTTCTAAATTAAATGCATTGCATTTTATAAAGAGTATTGTAAATTGAATAGTTTTGATATTGTTGAATCTAGATTTGTCCTCTGAGGCATGCCCAACGATCGGAATGGTAGGAACCTTGAGGGAGAAGTAGAGAGAGACAGAGAGGGAGAGAAATAAAAGAGCACACACAAATATGCCCTGTAGGGGCGAACTGGAATATTCTCGGGCTTTACCCATTTTATATATTATAACTGAGGTTTATAAGAGAGAAGAGGAGAGAGATCTCCCTACAAGAGTGAGTATAGAGTGGGAAGAGCTCAAGTGGCTAAAGCTTAGAGGTAAAAGCCAAAAACCAAAGCTTAGAGGTAAAAGCTAAAGGCAAAAAGCCCCTAATACATGTTTTGAACCCCCTATTTATAGAAGATAGTGGGCCAAATGTGAAACATTACATGGCTACCCTTGCTTTCATAGGGGCATTACATGACATCATTGTTTTTTGTCGTGCCTTTTTGATATTTGTAACTGATTCTGACACCTTTTTGTGTGGCTTGGACCTTCTGCTCGGCAAGTCTGCGAATCGGCCTACCATGCTGGAGACGGTCAATTATTTTTCCTGGGTGTTAGTCGGCATTCACTCTGGGAAGCCAGCTTCGAGTGTGGAAGCCGGTTGACTTTAGCATTGTCGGTCAGCTTTCTTGGTTATAGTTCCTTGGTGATTTCTGGAGATTTTTTGGGGAGTTGTTGAGAGAGCCTCACGTTTATGGTTGTGGCATTGGTGTGGGTACTGGGNTTGACACCTTTTTGTGTGACTTGGACCTTTTGCTCGGCAAGTCTGCGGATCGGCCTACCATGCTGGAGTCGGTCAATTATTTTTCCTGGGTGTTGGTCGGCATCCACTCTGGGAAGCCAGCTTTGAGTGTGGAAGCCGGTCGGCCTTAGCATTGTCGGTCAGCTTTCTTGGTTATAATTCCTTGGTGAGTTCTGGAGATTTTTTGGGGAGTTGTTGAGAGAGCCTCACGTTTATGGTTGTGGCATTGGTGTGGGTACCCGGCTTTTATTTTGTCATTGATGTGAATGTCTTTTCCTGGTTGGCTTTGGTGGCCCTTTAGTTGTCAGACGGACCTTCAATCGATCAGCATTTCTACGGTCGGTCTCTAGCCCTTCGGTCGGCTAGCTGTTGGCTGGTTGACGATTCTTCAACTGGTCAGTTTCATGAATACTTGTAGCTTTTCGTCAGAATGATGATCTTTGTTTTACTTCTTTTAATCTAGGCTGTTAGTTTGTCTCAAGATTTTTGGGCGTATAGACTTCTTGGATGATTTTGTTATACAAATTATATATAANAACCTTCAATTGATCAGCATTTCTACGGCGGTCTCTAGCCCTTCGATCGGCTAGCTGTTGGCTGGCTGACGGTTCTTCAGCCAGTCGGTTTCTTGAATACTTGTAGTTTTTCGTCAGAATGATGATCTTTGTTTTACTTCTTTTAATCTATGCTGTTAGTTTGTCTCAAGATTTTTGGGCGTATAGACTTCTTGGATGATTTTGTTATACAAATTATATATAATCTAATAGCTTCTGGGTGCCTTTTTATAAATCTGAGCACAAACACTGGAAACAGATTTCCTTCCTAGAATAATTGTTTAAATGAAACAAAAATTGAGCTTGCTATTAAAACTAAACTTTGATGAAACAAGCAGGAAGCTCTGGAAAAAAAGAAGGCAGAATACGTAGAAAAAATGAAGAACAAGATTGCTTTGATTCACAGGGAGGCTGAAGAGAAGAGAGCTATAGTAGAAGCCAAGCGCGGTGAAGAAATTCTCAAGGCAGAGGAGATGGCTGCAAAACACAGAGCAACTGGAATTGCTCCAAAGAAACTGCTTGGATGTTTTTGAGGACTGAGGATTGCTTTTAGTCATTTAATCTCTTGTTATGATGTTATGTTGATTTATTGTGAGTATTGCTTTCTGCATTAAATTTCAGTGTGCTCTGTAAAGTTTCATGTTTCTGTATATAGACTTGTAATTTCATGAACATACTATATGCGTATTCTTTAGTCTTTGATGTCTGAACTGATATTTTTGTTCTAGAACATGCTTGTAACTTATGTAGAACTGGAAGATTGATCAAATGTCTGTCATAATATGTGTTGTTGCGTTGAATCTTTATTCCACAAACATGTTTTGAGGTTAAAATTACAGCATCGAGTCATTTGCCATCAATTTTTTACCAATTTCATCCTGTAAATTAATTGGTTTAATGTTCAGAATTGAACCGAATTAGTAATAATAGAAGATCTACGTGATTATCCATTTACTGTTAACAGTAAAATAAAGAATGATCTTCCAAGCAGCTATCGGACCGGTTGGTATTGTGTAGCTTTCACAACCTGTATACGTAACCAAATGTGGGGCCAAACAATAATTGCATGTCATTCGCAACTTTAGGAGAGCCCTAATCATATAATCATACAAATTATGCCAACCACACAAGTAAGGTCTGATTTTCTTAAAGTTGATAATTCTTCTTTATTTTTTTGGAAAATTCTTCATTCTTCCAAGAGAGAAATATTTGGGTACATATGCAGAGTTGCGTACGTCTGGTAGGTTACAGTGAGGGTATTGGGGGTTATATCCACATTATACCTCTGTAATCTTTTTGTAACCTACATGTAACAAGTAAATTTTGTGTTTCTATTTTCATATATTTCTAAGTTACAAGGAGGTTACAGAGGGTATATCGTGGATATAACCTCCAATACCCTTCCTGTAACCTTCTCCTTCCACAAATTAAATGACTTTTTTCTTGGATAATGTGAAAGAGGAGTGTTAACTTCTAATGAAGAGGTAAAAATGTAGTTTGAT
The DNA here is from genome assembly GCA_002079205.1 of Phalaenopsis hybrid cultivar. Classification (NCBI taxonomy): domain Eukaryota; kingdom Viridiplantae; phylum Streptophyta; class Magnoliopsida; order Asparagales; family Orchidaceae; genus Phalaenopsis; species Phalaenopsis hybrid cultivar. The sequence goes on from JXCR01059347.1 coordinate 134,458, forward strand.
TACATTTACTTTCTCGATTGTCTGCAACAAATTTATTCACTTTTACAAGAATTAAATAGGGGTGAGTAGTTCCACGTTCATGAATTCTCACAATGGCAATCATTTAATTATATCCTGAAGTAAGAGCCCAAGAATAATCTCAGTTAAGGCAGTATATTCTTTTTCTTTCAGGTTTAGCACATACAAGATTATTTAGTCTAGGTTCTTTATGTCAATTACAGAACCTTTTAAATGGTTGCTAATTATGTTGGGGAAGATATAAATGTTTTGATTATAATGCAAATGCTATGATGGAACTTATAATTTAAGTCATATAAAGAGCTAAGGATGCTTATAACCTGGTCTTACAATCATACCTGGACAGAACGGCCCAGTAAACACAACTAATTGCATAAAATCGAGAACATTTTTGTTTGGTGCCAAGCTATGTATTAACCTTTGCAGGCTATACAAACTCAAGCTTATGCTTTTCATAGTAGTATTGTAAGTAAAATAGTTTATATTTTATTTAATATGATAACCTTTTTAGATCTGGTCATCTGCAAAGGAGATATTTTTATCCTATGAAACTCAATTACAAGCGTGCATGAAACAAAGACTTAAAAACAATTAAGTAAAACACCTCATTAAACCGTCACTTCGCATCATAATGTGCATAAAATGAAAAGTGTTAATTATACTTAGTGTGCGATAAGGATGATTTTCATTTATCTAAGGGTCAGTTTGGCACAGCGTATTAGCTGTGTTTGCGTTTTCAAAATGCCGCCTTCTCGTTTGGTTTCTCCATTTTCGGTGCGCTTCGTGATACACATGTAAAGTTTTCTAATAATAGCAGGCTGCGGGTTCGACCCTACGGCCCATGTTTAGAGTTATTTTATTACCTCTTTGCCCTCGTCGTGCTTGCCCTCATCTCGTGCTCTAGGTGCCTCTTCGACTGGTAACCTCTGCCCCATCTCGTGGTTTTGATCGCTCCCTGGTTGTCCCTCTCACGCGCCTCTCTCATGCATCTCTCTCTGACGCTCTCTCAATTGTTGTCTTTTTTTCTTCTCTTCCTCTCTACGATCTGTGGTTGTGGTGCTCTATAAGTAATATTGTTGCCTTTATTGTGGTGATTTTTGATGGAATGGCTTTTCTATGATTAATATCATGCTCTTGTGGAAAATTTTGAAGGAATGACTTTTTTTTGTGATTTTTTTGCTTTCTCCTTTTTCTATGAGTAATATCATACTTTTTCGAGTGTTGCCTTTGATTGGGTGTTAAATGTTGGACATGGGTGTTGAATTTGTTTTGATTATTCTCATGTAGAACATTAATGTATCATATGAAACAAAGTGGCCTATAATTGTCGATTTCTGCTGGAATTTGGGTGGTTTGCTTGTGACTGTGTTGTGGCTTTCTATTTTGGCTGGAATGTTGAAATGTATACTTTCTTTTGTATTTTCTTCATAGTTATCGCGGGTGTACAAGTATTATAGTGGCAACAATTGCTTTAAAATTCAAGGTTTTTTTTTGTTCATTTGAAAGGCAATACTACTAAGACAAAAGGTTAATGCTAGTAGTATAGAGCAGATTTTCTTTTTGGTGAAGCTCAAATAAATGTTGACCTCATTTTTTTGATAGGGTCATCTTTTCCTTAGAAGCTTAGGATCTAGCCATAGGACTTTTTTGTTGACTATCCTAGAAGCTTAGTGATGGAGCACCCACCCTATAGAATTTCTAACCACTTCTTTACTCTTTTTGAAATTTCACATGTGTGGTTTTGACTTCTAGCACTTGGAAGGTTGGAACTAACATGAGAAAACTCAAATTGAGTCACTATAGGAATGTGAAGCCTTAGGGACACCCTCTTTGACCATGGGTGGTTTATGGTTGGTTTCACACACACTTACACCCACCCAAAAACTCTAAAGTCACAAACATCGAATCCATCTCCTTAACTCTTTGGAAGTCTCACATCGGTGGTCCCAAGGCCTTGGCCTTTGGTCAAGAGGGCTAGGACAAACATGTGGAGACTCACAAAGGAGTTCTCATTTGATGTCTTATGGATCCAAGATGGTTTTTCATAACATGAATGATCGCCAAATTACCTCAAATTCTCAAAAATTTCCAAAATGTCCCTAATGCCCAAAATATTCTTTTTTCACCCAAAATCATTTCTAAACTCTTCTAAATTACCCAATTGGCCCAAAGTACCCCAAACTACCCAAACTTGTTCAATTGGCCTCTGTTTTAAAAAATTACTAAAATGACAAAAATTTCACCAAAATTCACCAAGTCCAAAATCCCACCAAATTGGGCCCAAATGTCAATTCAAGTTCAACAAACCAATTCTTCATGTCAAATTTCCAAATTCCACCAAGCTTAATTCTAAGCCCCCAAAATCAATTTTGAAAAAGGCCCATCTTTATGAATTTCACCAAGCCCACCTTATTCAAATTCAGCAGCCCATTAATCCAAGCCCACTTTATGAATTTCACTTTGAATATCTTGAAAACAAATACCTCTGATCTAAATCGAGAGTTTTCTTAGGTGACTTCGATTATCTAGGATGTCATTAACTATAGGAGTTTGCCTGTATAACCCAGGTAATATAAACCCTTTCTAATCTCTTATATTATATATGGTAACTTGTCAGTTAATATAAAGGTTCATAAAACAAAATAGATGTCATAAATTCTTTAGTTTATTTAATCGATCCTCGTTATTGAGTAATGTGTCTATTTTTCGGGATAGGTACATCGCTCGTGGTGTCGTGCTCGATTATTTAAATTATTAAATATATGAGATTGATTATGTCTCATATTTTTAAGATAAAATACCACTTTTTAAAATTATATATATACTAAATTAAATTATATTTTCAAAGCAATCGACAAACTTCAATTTGATGGCCAACAATAAATTATCAGATTCACTGTTGTTGGTGGTTCGGCGTTGGTGATGGTGGTTGGACTTTTTCTTTTTTTAGTGCACTTGCTACACATTTTTATGTGAGGTTTGATACAACTGTTATGTGAAGTGTATCTTATTTTTTATATTGTTCTGAAGTATTTTATTGTTTCTCAAGTATCAAATTAATTACTATGACAACTATGTTGCAAATAACATTATTGCACAAGTGTAGAATGGTCATTTATCCACAATGAGCTACAAATCGGTTGTTTTCTAATAGCTTAAACCAAACACCCAACCTGCTTATCCGGTTCAGCTACTTATCAGCATATTATCAATAAGCTACAGATACACCAAGCATACCCTAAATGTGTTATATTCAAGTTACAGGTTTGATTAAATAATGTTTGATGTCCAAAATTGTTGTGACGCAAGTTAGTCAATCACACAAGTATAAGTGCCGATCAAGTAATACATAGAAATGAGTATGCATATCAATCCCAAGAGGAAAATGTCAAAATATTCCTAATAGTTGAAGTTCTACTTTACTAAACCACTAAATTTTGTTTAATGTTCAAATATCATATATGAAAAATTCTAAATCCTAATGCAGAAAGAAAAGAACAAACTAAGTTTTTATGAAGTTTATCGGATGTGAAAGGTTCATACTCTCGTGATACCAATTAAATGGTTTCTTGAAGTTTTCTAGAGAGCCCACATTATTGTTGACAACCAAGAATAATAGATTCTTCTTAGGATATGCTCAGGTCATAAAAACAATAAAAAATCCAATACTCTTAAGTTTCATTTAACCATATAAATTTTTCAGTATTCCTTAGATCCCCTTTTTAAGGTAGCAAAACCTTAATGATAATTTGTTTATTTCATTAGGACTTTGTGGTCAACTTACTCGTTCTTCTAGAAGATAAAAAAAGTATGAGATCACAAATAATTTTAACATTCTATCATGTTCAAATCAATGTAAACTAAGTCTAAAAATTTAACACATCAACATAAAAAGTTCATGCACAAAAAAAGCATTAAGGGAACAAAAGGTTAAAGAATGAAAAAAAGAAACACACATGCCTTACTGACCCGACCCGCTATTACGTATATTCTTAATCTCCAAAATTTTGCCAATAAATATGTCTCAAATTATATCTAGTGGATAGTGTGAACACATGTAATAATTTATGAATTGTATAATAAATTTTCACACTAGGGTGCCACACAAGTATACATATCATTTCAAGTAATATTGTATTTTCCTTAAGACCCCCAGTATCGATCCCACGAGGAAACTGGTAACTTTTCTATAATTTCTCAATGTCTCCGATAATTTTCCCTTAAAACCCCACCGAAAAGCTTTTTTATAAATTCTCAATGTCTTCGATAATTTTTTTTCTTGATCTTCCATTAAATCTGAGGATATTATAACATGTAAAGTTGATGAACTTCCTAAAAATGCGCACTTTAAATGTGTAGGAAGCACTTTCATCTCAAGTTCAAGAGGTTTTTCAATTGAAGAGATCAGAGTTTTACTATTTTCAGTAGTATTCAAAATTTTAAAATTTTCCTGAACAAAATTAGTATCCTTAGTATTTGTCTCTAGCGATTTTTCTTCAAAACCATTTTTAAATTCATCTTCCAATTCTTTTTGTTTTGTTATTACATCACATCTTTCTTGATAATGGTCAACAATCATATAATCAATAATATCCATCCTATAACATTTACCATCATTTTCTTCAGCCTAATACTTTATTGATTTCAGAACATTAAACATTACTTCATGGTCATTAACTCTCATGGTTAAACCTCCTTTATGTACATCTATCATAGCACGCCTAGTTGAAAGGAAAGGTCTCCCCAAAATAATAGGAATTTGTATATCTTCTTCCATGTTCAACACAATGAAATCCGACATGGAAGATAAAATTATTTACATTAACTAATGCATTTTCTATAAGGCCTTTAGGATAAGTGATAGATCGATCAGCTAACAGAAGGGTTACAGTAGTGGGAGAAATCTCTCCTAACTCTAACCTTCTAAAGATAAATAAAGGCATGAGATCAAAGCTAGCTTCTAAATTGCATAAGGCTTTTCCACAAAATTTTTCTGCAATCACACATGGCATAGTGAAGCTACTAGGGTCTTTAAGCTTTTGAAGAAGCTTCTTTTAAATTGTTGCACTAAATTCTTCACTAAGTACAATAGTTTCATAATCTTCAAACTTCCTTTTTTTGTTTAAAATTTCTTTCATAAATTTGGCATAACTAGGCATTTTCTCTAATGCTTTTGCAAAAGGAATGTTAATCATCAACTTTTTAAATATCTCAAAAAACGTTGAAAATTGTTGATCAAGCTTTTGTTGTCTAAGTTTTTAAGGAAAAGGAGGTGGTTGTCTTTCTAAATTAATCTTAGTTGGAGAGACAGGTTGTTCTCATCCTTAGAAATGGTTTCTTTAAATTTTTTTAGTTTCTTCAATTTCTCTCTCAACTTCAAATTCTTTTTGAGTTCTAACATCTAATTGCTTTCCACTCCTAAGTTGGATAGCTTTAACTTTTTATTTTTCTTTACTTTTGTCTTTTGGATTTATATCAACATTACTAGGAAGTGTTTCCTATGGTCTATTGCTAAGTTTATTAGCAATTTTTCCCAGTTGATTCTCAATAGTTCTTATAACAGAAACTTAACTTTGTAATTGATTACCCATTTATAATACCACTTCTTTTATATATAACTTATTTACCTTGAATTGTTGATTATTACTAAATCTAGGAGGATAAGAATGTCTATAGCTAAAACTACCATGGTTATTCCAGTTTCCCAATGGGTTTACTTGTTGTTCCCCCATTGTTGACTTTCACCACTAGAATTGTTGTTCCAATTAAAATTGAGATGGTTTTTCAAACCTGAGCTGTAATAGTTAAAATATGGGTTATTGAGTTTATTAGTAATTGCATGTAAATTCTCTAATGATGATTGAGAATCATTCAATTGTTTTAATGAATTCTCCTAAGTCATTTGAGGTGTTTGAGAAAAGTTCATTCCAATTTGGTCTAATTTACTAGCTATCACAGCAACTTGAAATGTCAAAATGGAAATTCCATTATTATCATAAATATTGACTACTCTCTTAGGATTTACCCTTTCTGAGGGTCATTAAAAATTTTTCGTAGTCATCTCTTCAATTAAAGCACAAGCTTCATCAAATGGTTTTGACATTAATGATCCTCCAGCAGTAGCATTAATTATAGATCTAAGAGATCATACTAACCCGTTATAACATGTTTGAATGATCAACCCGTCTAGTAATGCATGATGTGGACACATTCTGAGGAGTTCCTTAAATCATTCCCGAGCTTCTTAAATTGACTCCCATTCATACTGAGTAAATTAAATAATAACATCTCTAAGCTTAGTAGTTTTTAAAGGTGGAAAATACTTAGCTAAGAATTTTTTGCTAATTCCCCCCAAGTTATAATAAATCCCGATGCTAATGAATTTAACCACATCTTACTATTATCCCTTAAGGAAATTGGATAATTCAAAGTCTAACAAAGTCGTTTGATAGGCCATCATATTTAAATGTAATACACAGTTCTAGAAAACTTGATAAATATAAATTTGGATCCTCAAATGATGTTCCCCCAAACTGATTGTTTTGCACCATTTGTATAATAGACGATTTATGTTGGAACGAGTTAGCCGCTACAGTAGGGTTTTGTATGCTTGAGTGAATTTCATCTGTTGTAGGGTTTGCGTAATCCTGTAAAGATCCTTGTACATTATGATGTTCATTCACAACATTTTGATTTTCAAAATTGTTATGTGAAGTGTTAGCCATTTCTTGGAAATTGTACAGTTCTTTTTGCTTTTGAATTTTTCTTATGGTTCGTTCGAATTTAGAATCGTAAGACACTAAACATTCAAATTCCGAACTACACATGCAAAAGATAAAATTAGAAATAAAACTACTGAAAAATACCTAAATTAAAATTTTTATATCTTCGGTTATATATATATATATANGTGTACAAAAGTATTCAAGCCATCATGACATTTTCTTAGGCTTCTCCAACCACAGGAAAGCCACAAATTTATCCTAAAATTTTCCAAGTGATATTTTAATTTAAATAATTATATTAAACCAAAAGAGCCATCTTAGCTTAAAATTAGGGTTAGAAGCACAGAGATGTTCTCTGACCTTGAAAAAAATCAGAAAACATAGCCTCTGGCATGAGTAACAAACTCTAAAAATTTCAAGCTATGGTGAGCAATGCTTAGTCATAATGAATTGAATGCCACAGGGATTAATTCATTAAGTAAAAATCAAAGCGTCAAAAAATAATTTTTATTTTTGGTCCATATTATTTTCTTTGTTTGCTGAGCAAGAGGGTATTTCAAATTTATTTTTGCGATTTTTCTATGAAAAGATATGGATTTTCAAATTTTAGATATTTAAATAAATTCAGAAAATCTATATTTTTCTACATTTCCACGCGGCACCACCTCAACCCACGTTATGTCAAACTTTACATGTGGCACTCCGTTATTTGATGCTGTCAGCCACGTAGCCGCCTTGTCAGCCTGATTTTTCATTCCATCAACTCATCCACGCAATCTCATCCGTCAATCGAATACATGCGCGATCAAACGACATCCGTTCATCATCCCTAACTGACCTAACTCGTAAGCAGTTTACACTTAAACCTTAAGATCTTGAACTAGACTCAATTAAATCACTTTGGATTTGTTCCTACACCTTCATCTACTCAAGACAAACACATTCATATGACTTATAAGGTATGAAATGCAGTAAATGCGTATAGAGAATTGATTGAAGCTTGGTTTAGGGTTAAGGTTCAATACCTTTGTCTGAGAGGGGAGGCCTCAATCAAATGGTTTTAGTAGCTTTGAATGAGTCCAATGAACCTCTAAATGAAGTCCTGGGCTGTGGTGAATTGTCTAGGTATGATTTCAACTAAGGCTAATTTCAAGCGTTGGTCTATGATTAGGTTAGAGGATTTTTGTGATGGGCTTTTGTGAGGAATCAACCTCTCCCACTTAGGGGTCTTGGAGGAGTGGGGAAATATATCCTGGTTTTTCCTAAATTTTGTACTCAAAATTAAGCTCTCACAGGGGATTCCAGAGGGGGAAATGGTGGGCTTGAGCATGAGAGTCCTTAGAGAGTGTCTATAAGCAATTGGACAAAGTCTCCCTAAGAAAATTTACTAGTTTTTGTTTTGGCCTTAGGGGAGGTGATTTAAATAGAAGGGTCTGGGGTAGAGCTCGGAGCCAACTAATGGGTACAATCAGTAGCTTATATGGAGGGCTGCAATGTGCTAAAGACCAATTAGAGTTGGCCAGCTTGGATGGGTACAATTGGGTTTGGGTTGAGGTATGGGGGCTTATGATTTTGGCTCCTCTATGGACTAGGGCGGATTGCTAAGGCAGGGAAGGTGCTCAGGTGGCTCAGGGACCTTAGAAGAATCTGTCACAACAATTAATTTGCATTGGTGATGGGTTTCGCCAAAAAATATCTTTGGTTTAAGAAATTTAGGAAAAAAAAAACCCTTAATTTAAGGGACCTTTGGTCCATGACTCACCTAGAGTGACCTAAGTGGGTTTAGCCGGGTCATTAAGGTCTAGTAGGTGTTTGTAGAGGCTTTAGTTTGATCAATTTGGCATGGCTTAATCAATTTTAGTGCATGGGTTCAATTTGGGTCAAATTGGCTTGAAGTTTGGTTTGGTTTGGACTAGCCATAATATTGAACTCAATTGATTAAGCAAATTTGTGTAAGTAATTTTCTTAAAGGGTTTAGAAAAGTTTTGGAATGATTTTGAATATATTTGGAGGGTCAATTTGAAAGATTNTGGTTCAATTTGGGTCAAATTGGCTTGAAGTTTGGTTTGGGTTGGACTAGCCATAATATTGAACTCAATTGATTGAGTAACTTTGTGTAATTAATTTTCTTAAAGGGTTTAGAAAAGTTTTGGAATGATTTTGAATATATTTGGAGGGTCAATTTGAAGGATTTTTGTCATTTGATCAATTTTGGGGGTGTTGGGTTAGACTTGGGTTTGAATTGGACTAGAGTTTGGCTAGGGTCCAATTAATGGTTCAAATTGGTCCTAAGGATTGTGATGAAGGGTTTTAGATAGAAATTGAATGTAAATTTTGAGGCTATGGGGTTCAATTTGGTTGAATTTGAGGACATGGTCAATTTGGGGAAAAATTGGTGGTTTTTGTCTAAGTTGATTTTGGGTGAAATTGATGCTTGAACAAGGCTAATTGAAGGTTTAATTTGATGTGTGGAAATGTTTTGAAGAGTTTATGATGAAAAAATGGAGCAGTTGGATAGATTTGGGGTTTAATTGAGTGAGATTTTCATCTTGGGTCAAATTGGGAATTTTTTTATTTGGGTTAAAATTTAATTCCAATGTGGGCCAATTAGGCTGAGATTTAGTCACAATCAAGATTGGGCATATGAATTTTAGTTTAGAATTGAAATTGGGGGAAATTGGGATTAATTTGTTGGACTTTGGGGGTTAATAGGGGTAATTGGGCCTTTAAAGGCAATTAGGGATTTTTGGGCAAAATTGGTCAAATTGATCAAATTGAGCTCAATTGAATCTTTCAAATTAATTTTGAGGACATTTGGTGTGATTTTGGAGGTTTTGGAATAATTTGGGTTACCGAGGGTATTTTGGTAATTTTGGCCAGATGAGGGGTATTTTGGTAATTTTAGAAATTTTGGGATGTTTTGGGCAATTTGGGTAGTTTGAAATGGTTTGACACAATTTTTGGAAAAAAAATTGAGTATTTTGGGTAATTTTGGCTAATTTTGGAGTTTCAAGGGATTTTGGTAAATTGGATAGATTTGGGGCAAAAGGCTAAATTTGGTATTTTGGTAAAATTGGGGTGTCAATCACCCTACTTGAGCCATGGACCAATAGAATTCCCTACTTTGATTCCTTCATGCATTGGTATTAGCTAAACCCTAGCCTAGGGCTAGTGGGTCTAGAGGACCATCTACATGAGTCTCCCAATGGGTCAAGGGAAAAAATCTGGTAGGTTTGGGTTTAAGGTTGTGAGTGGAAGTGTAATGTGCAAGTGTGTGAGTGAGAACAACCAAGACCACACCACCAGAGGGTTGACCCTAAGGCCAAGTAGTCTTGTGGGGACTCATCTTGAGCTCCCCCATATTAACCCCACCTACTGAGTGCTATAGGTTAGGACTAATATGTGGAACTTCAAGTTGAGTAGAGAAGGTTTGGAATTTCTAAATATGAGGGTTCCTTTTTTAGTCCTCTAGGAATAGTCAACAGGAAAATCCTATGGCTAGACCTTAGGCTACTAAAGAGGAAAAAACTAGACCTCAACCAAAAGTGGGGTCAACATTTATCAAGCAAGATAATTGAATTCATTAGAAATTAAAGCTTAGGGACTTACATCTAACCTAGAAGGTAGAAAGGTTGACTAGATCAAGAATAAAAGCTCATGAACACACATTGAACGTGAGAGCTAATTGGGGTGATCAGATCAAGAAGGAAAGCTTTGGGTTTAACATCCACACTGAGATTTGATCAATAAGTATAACTCAATGATGTAGGTGGATTTAGTGTGTTAGTTTTGCAAATATTCTTCAAAATTACAAAATACACACAACAGATACAATAGAAAATATGCAAATTAATCCCAATAAAATAACTTCAATTAAAATAGTTTTATCTTTTAATAATCTTTGAATTGTCAAATCCCTTTTAAAAAATAACACAAGTATACGTATCACTCAAGTAATAAAGGGCTCTAATGGAGTCATAGGTATCGATCCCACCAGGAAGATGGAAATGCTTGTAAATAAGTTCTTAAGATTATAATTTCAAGTACTATTTTAGAACTACAAAAAGTAAAGTTCAAAGTTTGAATACGAAGTAACAAGTGAATGCTAATTAAAATGCTGTTGAAAGATAAAATTAACTAAACGAAATGCTAAACTTTCAAAAGTAAATTTATGAAAATTAAAACAAAGATGTTGTAACTGAAAGTTCTAATTTAAGAAAGCATCCTTCTCCTTTACAATGAATATATGGTTTGTGAAGAAATTAAAATCATTTGAAAATATATATAAAAATTGTTTTGTGCCAAATAGGAGCAATCCTATTCTTTACCCTCTTCCGAGTGCATAAACAACATTGACTAATCCAGAGTTTGGTCCCTAATTCTGTGGCTAGGCTGGGAGGATATAGGCTGCTACTCCATAGCTCTCACCAGTCCCTCCCCTGAGGGCTAACAATCTCGCATCAGTTTCCAATCCACTGGACAAAATTGGGGATTTTAATCTGTCACTTTAAAATCTCCTATTCTGCATCCAAAAAAGCATATTTTCTTATTTATTTGCTCCCAATTCCATGAATGAAATACTCTCTCATGAAATCAAATGTGATTCTCACAATGTTGTAGAAATCATATCTCTTTCGGAACATATGTTTCTCAACACATTTTAACATTTCAATTGGCCAAATTGAAAATTAAATGATAATCGGAGTTCATATCATCACAAATTATTGATATTTAAAATCATATAAAACAAATTCAATTCTTCACAAAACCATATCTCAAAGTAAGGAGAAGGATAAAGACGACTACTCAGAATTCTTGTGAAGGATACAACAAAACACAGATTTCATATATAAAAACAAGTTCACAAAATAAATGAAATAAAAGACAACTTATCTCACAATCCTTCCCAAGAAAACTCCTACAAGTACTCTCCAAGGCTTTCTCTCTTTAAAAGCACTCTTAATTTTTTCTTAGAAGTGTAATGAAGAAGAAATCGCTAATCTTCCCTCTCCTCTTACAATCTTTGAAGAAAATCTCCAGGCCCTTGACTTTCTCTCTCTATCTCTAACTCTCCTTCTTCACACCACACACCTCACGCCCCAAAAAACTCCTCTCTCTTCAAGCCTTAGACTTTCCTCTCTTTTATCAAAGGCTGCCTCCCTCAATAAAGATATCAAAATTCCCCCGCAAAATTCTGTCCAAAAGTCAACTCTTTTGAATTGAAAAAATATGTCCATTTATCCATGAGACATATTGTTGACCTCACTTTTGGTTGAGGTCTAGAAAACTTCTTTAGTAGCCTAGGTCTAGCCATAGGACTNTACAAACAATTTCAAACACGAGCTTATTTCAAACAAACTAAATTTCAAACGAACCAAACACGAACATAAGCTCTGTTCGTTCATGTTCGGTTCGTTTACACCCCTAAGCAGGATGCCCTAACCACATCTCTTTTGGGGTCTTCTTCCCAATAGCTGCAGAAGACAGACGGTTCACTAAGCAAAGGCCTATTATATGGCCTCGACCCAATAGATTATATCCAACTCAGCATTGGATGATATACACTGAACTTTTTTTACCAAAGTCTAGTTCATCCTCTATGTCACCCCGTTCTGTCGTTGTGACTCTCAAACATTGAAGTGGAGCTCTATCACAACTCTCTGGCACTCTTGCAAGAATACATTTGAAGTGTATTCGTCCTCATTGCCTCATATGATACACTAGATCTTCCAAATTATGAAAATCTCCAGCACTTCGCTTTTGCGCATCATAGTATGCAACCAAACATACCTGGAGTAATCATCAACAAAAGAGAAAGTATCTCCGCCCGTTGAATGATGGTCTTCGTCGGGCCTCAAACATCTATGTGAGCATACTCTAAAATACATTTTATACTATAGATGACAATCTCAAAGGGTACCCGTGATTTCTTATCAAATACAAAATGTTCACAGAAATCAAGTTTGTCGGCGCTCGCTCCTCTGATCAATCTTTTTTCACCAATGCTTGAAATGAAGTCTCTCCAACATAAGCTAGCCACATATGCCACAACATAGTAGTGTCTGAAGAATTTTCAGCAATAGCAACCGTTCCAGTCACTCTACTGCTCTGAAGATAATAAAGATTGTGATGACAAACTTTCTTTATAAAAATCATTGCTTCATAACATACCTTCAGAACTCTTGTCTCAATAACTACCTTGTAGCCCTTAGACTCTAAAGCCCCAACTGATAGCAAATTCTTTTTGATATATGAAAAATGTTTAACATCAATCATCTCACTCACAATACCATCATGGATCCTGATAAAGACACTCTCTACACCAATAGTACGACAAACTTGATTGTTGCACATAGTTATTGCACTGCTATCTAGCACCTTATACGTACAGAATCATCCTCAATGAAGATAATAATAGGTAACACATGTATCCAGAATCCAGCATGAATCATCTGTAAGCAAACTATGAGAAACTGCAAATAACGATATATCTGAATCCGTCTCTTTACATCTTTCCACAAAAACATTGGTTTTCATCTCAGATGCAACTTCCTTTATCTTCTCCTCCAACTTCAGACAATTTTTTTCCAATGATTAGTCTCTAAATAGAAAGCACACTGAAAGATATAATATTACAGTTTTTTGCTTAAATATGATTACAGTTTTTTGCTAGTAATTCGATAAAATTGCACTTCATTAAACTTATGATTATAGTTTTTTGCTTAAATGTGTTCAGGGATGTGCCACTAAAATGCTCCTCACAGTGAATCACTAGATGCAAGCCTTTCTATACGATTGTACAAATGACATTCACAAACGAAGTTAGGTGAAATTTTCATGGCTATTCATGTTGTTCTTTGCTTTTGTACAAAATCAATGGATAATAGAACTGAAGTACTTTATTCAAATATTTTTTTCCAGCTTGATCCAAAGAGAAGTTAACCGCTTACTGAAGTAAAAATAATAATAAATCGACAATCGATATTTGAAATCTAACTCGAATGATCAATAGAAACTTTATTTTTTTATGCTAAAACTAGAATGTATAGCAAACTATAGTAAACTAATCAACCGTGAATGGATGTGGCCATCACACAATGCTCATCTAACACATTTTAAGCTGTACAACGCAGTCTGTAAAGCAGTAAATAAAATAAAGTCGAGTCCTATAAAACAAACCTTATCCACAGCATCAATCCCCTCAAAACTGATGATCCAACACGTCTTTCCAGGATGGCTTCTACCCCCTGCAAGCACCAGTTCAGAAATTGTTTCCTTACCTGAAATTCGTGCTCTAAGCCACCTTCTCCCAGGCTGCAGGTCAGAAATCCAACGATGAGAAACATAAGAATAACAGGGACTAGAGTCAATACCAGAAACGCGATCACCTTACAAAACCTAATCTCTGGAAAACCCGTATTGGATTTCACTCGAAGCTCTCCTTTAAGCCCGTGAACGCTACTTATGTAGCCTACCTCTATAAATTCCAAACCACCAAATCCGTCCTCCTCTTCGCCATCTTTTCTATAGCCGGTGACAGCTTCCGCAATGGCCGGATACCCAAGTGAGCAAGAGATCAGCAAGGAAACAGCGGGAATAGATTGAATGCATTGAGGGAAGAAGATGTAGAAATGAGAAGGGAAAAAAAAAAAAGTACCAGCAGCACAAATAGAATAATGAAGATGGCGAATCGGATAGAAGAAGTGGTCGGAAGTCGTTCCGGCGAAGCTATGCACGGTGGCGGCGGGCTTCGGCAGGAAGCTCCGGCGGGCCGAGAGGAAGGAGTACGGCGTAGCAGTATGGGAAGAGCACAGCATTGGATCCGGCACCGAATTAAAGAGGCGAGGAGTGAAGGACAGTAAATTTTGAAGGCATGTTTCGCTACAACTGCGATTTTAATTTAAATAACATTTAATAAATTATATAACTTCTAATTTATTATTAAATGTTAAAAAATGTTTGACATGTTAGTCCATAAACCTTTTCCTTCAGAGTTTTTTGGGGGTTATATCTGCATTATATCTCATATAATCTCTCAGTAACCTACCTGTAACTTATTTGTACCTTCTAGTAAGATTCTCGCTTCTGTTTTCATATATTTGTAAGTTACAGTCATGTTACAGATAGGTTACAGGGGGTATAACACGGATATAATCCTCAAATACCCTCTGAATAAGCTCTCCAACGTACGCAAATTTTTCTCCAACAACCAAACGTCATTTCGTCCGTCAATGAGTTGTACGACGACGTGATTGCTTGTGGTCGTTCGCCGACAGAATATTTTTTCTAAATCTCGAGAATAACTCGGGCAATAAGTTTTAAGAGGATTTAATTAAGAGGAAAAAATTTTCATGCAAAAGAAAATAAATATAATATAAAATCAATTAATATATTTCAAGAATCATTAATCTTCACCTCAAAAATAAGATTTATAGCACCATTATAAATAGGGTTTAAAAGCAATTATATCAATATTTACTTAATTTTTGCATCTAATTGTGTTTTCAATTAAAAGATTAATTAAAAAGACATGAAAATATTATTCATCGTAGTGAACTAATGCAACCTTTGCCTTGGTTATCAAAGATAAAACTAAGGTGCATTTACATACATACCACATAAGTCTTGTATATTTACATAAACAAGGCCAAAACATTCATATTTATATGCATACCACACAAATTTTTTCACATATTGTCAAAATGTAAAGTAATTTAAAAATAAATATTTTAATCCTACTATGATTACGGTTAACTTAAGAATTTGAGTCATTAACATAAATAACAAAATTTTATAAAAGTAAATATCAATTTTTTTTGTGTTAGATATGTAAATATTATATCATAATCATTAATTAGGCTTAACCAACAATTTAACAACAGATAACTGTAAAGAGGGAAAAACTCCCTGTAAATTATCAGTACCCGAAAGCTTGGAGAAAGCAAGACTCTTCTTCGTATAGTTTAACACCATACAAACTGTATGATTAATGTTTGGCAGCTCTTTGTTGTCCTAAAGCACCTTTTATTAAAATCAATACGGATGGGAGTTGGAATTCTAATTCTGTCGGAGTGGGTGGAGTCTGTAGAAACTCTTTGAGCTTTATAATTCGTTGGTTTATGGCTACTTCTTGTTCTAATTGTCTTTTAGTAGCTGAGGCAGATGCAATTGTCTTTGCTTTTCGGGTTGCTCGAAGGTTTGGTTGGCAACATATTACTATAGAAACAAATTATTTTGTTCTTTGGCAATTTTGTCGGTTTAATATTAAACATCATTGAAGCATTTGTCACCAGATGAAGAATATTTTATTTTTATTTAAAAATATGGATATTCAATGGCTGCATATTAAACGGGAAGGTAATATGGCTTCTAACTGGGCGGCTAAAGCAGGGTGCTTGTGGGAATTCTGCTGTTGTTTATACTATGGTGCCTCCGGCTCTCTCGAAATTGACTATTATGGATCTTATTCATAGTTTTTGTTGACTGTTGTTTTTCTTTTGTTGGGTGTTTGTTTTTTCTTTTATTTATTTTGTGTGCGTTTATTTTTCTTTTGAGGTGGAGGAACTTTAAGTTTTTTTTTTTGTTAAGTGAGTTGTATAGAGTGTGAATAGGTACCTCGAGCCTCTTTCTTTGTATTTTCCTTTTTGATGAAATAAAATGCACAGCCTTTTGAGCTCTTTAGCAAAAAAAAAAACCAACAATTAGCATATTTAAAAAAAAATTACATGATTATTGAGTATATTAAGGGTCTGTTTGTGGTAGCTTATTTGGTGTTGTGGCGTTTTGAAAACGCACTGGACTATTTGGGCAAATTGCGTTTTGGCAGCTTATGCGTTTTGAAAATGCTGAAAACAGCGTTTTCACACCGCACATATCTAGGTGCGGTGACAGTTTTCTGGCAGTGGTCTGACTTTTTCAAAAAATAAAAATTTCTGATAGTCACCACACCTAGCTTATCAGCAGATTATTTAATAAGCTACAACTGACCCAGACAGACCGTGTTTGCTCATATTTAAAAAAAAATTAAATGAAATTTCCAATTACTAACTCATTGTCATCCTAAAACTTTCATATTATTTTTATATTTAGACAACATTATTTCATTATGATATTCATCATCAGACAATGTAAAATCATGTAGGTCTATTTTTCACATGTAGATAGATGTTACTCAATTTGAACAACTATTAGAAAACTTGAATACTTATAAATAAATGAATTTTTAAAAGATAGTGATTATTATAATTCATTTAAAATTTTAAAAATATATTAAAAAATTTTAAAAAAAAACCCCAAAGTTGATTTATGTTGAATCATATATACTTCAATAAGTTATTTTAGCAAATTCAAAACAAAACAAAAATAAAAATTATACTTAATAAAATTTAAAAAATATATAAATTTGTTCATTTCTTAATCATATTATTTTGATACATTAAACACTATGTATGAATTATATTATATTATCTAAACTTATCAATATAAGAACCACTAAAGTAATGAAACCTAATGATCTATAAGTCAATGTCATTATTCTCCCTTTGATGATTAATAAATTTAGGAAGATTTACATAAACATAGCTCAATTCCTATGTATTTACATATTTAACAATTTTACTTCAATTTTTACATAATGAAAAGATGTATATTTCTTCAGAAAGTTAAAATGGTGGCATTTTTGCTGTGATATGAACGATATTACAACAACAACAACAACAACAAAACCATTATCCCAATAAGTGAGGTCGGCTACATGAATCCTTTTTCTCCACTGCGTCCTATTTAGTGATATATTTTCATTTGATTCTAATAAATTAATATCTCTTTTTAAACAATGTGCCCAAATCTTCCTAGGTATACCTCTGACTTTCTTAACATAAGCCAAATCTAAAACATCTACTCTTCTAATCAGAATATAAGATGGTCGACGTTTAATGTGACTAAATCATGTATGACGACTCTCTCTAATTTTGAACGTCACTGGAGCTACACCAACCCTATCACGGATATATTCATTTCGCATTTTGTCTCTAAGTGTAAAGCCACTNTTATACTTAATAAAATTTAAAATATATATAAATTTGTTCATTTCTTAATCATATTATTTTGGTATATTAAACACTATGTATGAATTATATTATATTATCTAAACTTATCAATATAAGAACAACTAAAGTAATGAAACCTAATGATCTATAAGTCAATGTCATTATTCTCCCTTTGATGACTAATAAATTTAGGAAGATTTACATATACATAGCTCAATTCCTATGTATATACATATTAAACAATTTTACTTCAATTTTTACATACACTTTATGTATGAAAAGATGTATATTTCTTCAGAAAGTTAAAATGGTAGCATTTTTGCTGTGATATGAACGATATTACAACAACAACAATAACAAAACCTTTATCCCAATAAGTGAGGTCAGCTACATGAATCTTTTTTCTCCACTACATCCTATTTAGTGACATATTTTCATTTAATTCTAATAAATTAATATCTTTTTTATACAATGTGCCCAAGTCTTCCTAGGTATACCTCTGCCTTTCTTAACATAAGTGAAATCTAAAACATCTACTCTTCTAATCAGAATATTAGATGGTCGACGTTTAATGTGACTAAATCATGTATGACGACTCTCTAATTTTGAACGTCACTGGAGCTACACCAACCCTATCACAAATATATTCATTTTGCATTTTGTCTCTAAGTGTAAAGCCACTNTTACATACACCTTATGAATGAAAAGGTGTACACTTCTTCATAAAGTTAAAATGGTGACATTTTTGTTGTGATGTGAACGTTATTACAACAACAACAAAACCTTTATCCTAATAAGTGGGGTCGGCTATATGAATCATTTTTCTCCACTGCGTCCTATTTAGTGACATATTCTCATTTAATTCTAATAAATTAACATCTTTTTTTATACAATCTGCTCAAGTCTTCCTAGGTATATCTTTGTCTTTCTTAACATAAGTCAAATCTAAAACATCTACTCTTCTAGTTAGAATATCAGATGGTCGACGTTTAATGTGACTAAATCATGTATGACGACTTTCCCTAATTTTGAAAGTCACTGGAGCTGCACCAACCCTATCACGGATATATTCATTTTGCATTTTGTCTCTTAAGTGTAAAACCACTCATCCAACTAATCATTCTCATCTCGACAACACTTAACTTAGTTTTATGCTTCTCTTTTAAAGACCAAAGTTCAGTGCCATAGAGCATTGCAGGCCTCACCACCATCGTATAATGATATTGATGTTATAAATTTAAAAGTAACATTTATGTGTTGGACATTTAAATAGCTAAGAATTAGGTGGTTGCAATTGGCTTCCATCTGCCACAGTGGAAATATATATCGTGGGATCTAAGAGAAGTAAATAATTTAATAAACATAATTTATTTTCTCTTGAATATATTCAAGAATAAAACTAAGAAAAATAATAAGAGAGAAAATACATACATATAACAAACTTAGTTTATACATGCGAACACTAATCATATATAAGGCTGTCAAAACGACTCGTTGTTCGTGAAAAGCTCGTTTTCGACTCGCTAAGAGGCTCGTGTTTGGCTCGTTCGCTAAGTTAATGAGCCAAACATGAACAACACGAACGAAGAATTGTTCGTTCGTGTTTGACTCGGAATACTACTAATCAATTATATATATATATATATANTTCATTTCAGTCTAAGTGATATTGAATGATATTGATGTTATAAATTTAAAAGTACCATTTATGTTTTGGATATTTAAATAGCTAAGAATTAGGTGGTTGCTATTGGCTTCCACTTCCACAGTGATAATATATATCGTGGGATCTAAGAGAAGTAAATAATTTAATAAACATAATTTATTTTCTCTTGAATATATTCAAGAATAAAACTAAGAAAAATAATAAGAGAGAAAATACATACACATAACAAACTTAATTTATACATGCGAACACTAATCATATATAGGGCTGTCAAAACGGCTCGTTGTTCGCGAAAAGCTTATTTTCGGCTCGCTAAGAGGCTCGTGTTTGGCTAGTTCGCTAAGTTAATGAGCCGAACACGAACATCACGAACGAAGATTTGTTCGTTCGTGTTTGACTCGTTTTGGCTCGAAATACTACCAATTATATATATATATATATATATTAGATATGTANAATTTATTTCTAATTAATGTGTTATGCATGCGACCACTAATCATATATTTATTTAATTACTAAAAATAAAGTAAAGGTCTTTTTATTTATATTCAACTACAGTTTTAGCAGCTACATAACAAAAAAAAGCTAAACTTCATTTTCTTACTTGAAAAATAAAAAATAATGAACATAATTTATTATTTCATTAATCTACTTGAAGACAAAAATTAAAAAATAAAAAGAAAAATACAAGTGGAGTTTACTTACACAACACCTAATTTTTATGTTGTTGGATCCAAGCAGGTACATTTATGTTGTGAATACGCCTCAAGAGTTAGGGTCAGACGAAGAAGTGATGAAAGTAGAATAAGTTTAGAATTCTCAGTAGAGAAAGTCGGGGAAAGAGATTTCTTTATTCATATTTTTGTCTCTTATTTATAGGAGAGTATTTTGTACAATTACAGAAAGCAGAGGACGGTTATGGAAACTGCCTTTAATACTTATATTTTGGTCTCATTAATGGATAGATTCACGAGTATGTAAAGTCTTTTTTTTTTGGCCGCCACCAATCTTTTAATAGCTCCTTGACATTACCTATATGTAGACAAGTTGGCCGAGTTAGAGGGTTACCAGGACAGTGGGTAGTCGAAAGACGTTGTGGAGATTGTTGCTACAGTGGTCGTTCTGCAGGATGAACTCGCGAGAGTCATGCTAGCAGTCATTTCACAAGGATACTAGTCATCTGCTCCTTTTCCTGCTGTTGGTACTGGATAGGAGTGAATGGAGCATCGGTCGCCCTCCCTTGGTGTCACGGGGCAACAGGCAGAAGGGATCGGGCCCTTATTAGCAAGGGTCGGTTTATTAGCGGGATCAACCGGAGGCCAGGGCTTCGATCATGTGTGGGTGGTCTCAGTTCCTCCTATGTTCATGGGCCATTAAATGTAGACTCATAAAATGCAAGGTGATGCGATTTAGTCCCTTTAAATCCTTAGCACAGTCATACTCATATAAATCCCGATGTTCTAACTTACATTGCTACCCAGAATTAACCAGGCAAGCAATGCACTTTAAGGAATCGTGACTGACATGGGGTCACTCGCCTATCGAGTCTGACCCGCTATCCATGCACACATGCAAGTGCAAATGCAAAAAAATCATATGATATAAGTAGTGAGGAGTGTACCGTGGAGATAGTGACTCGGTTGGTAAGTGTACACTGGGTGTAGTGACTCGAAAATGGGCATACTGTAAAGGCAGTGTTCCAGGAATAGGTGTGCTATGGAGGCAGTGACTTGGGTGGGGTGGGCATGTGATTGAACCGGCAGTCTGAAGAAATGAGTGTGTTGTGGAGACAGTGATCCAAAAGGGAGGGCGCGTAGCGACACCAAAAGAATGGGTGTGTCGTGGGTGTGTCGTGGTGGCTGTGACACGAAAGAGCGGGTGTAATGTGGAGGCAGCGGCCCGGAGGATGATTGTGTCATGGAGGTAGTGACCGAAGAGGGTAGGTATACCGTGGAGGCAGCAACCCACAAGATGGGTGTGCTGTATAGGCAACAACTCAAAAGAGTGGGCGTGTCATAGAGGTAACAACTCAACATGGACGCAATGACCCAAAAGAATGGGTGTGTCATGGAGGTAGCAACTCAAAGGATGAGTGTGTTGTGGAGGCATTGACCCGAAAGAAACGAGGGTACCGAAGGGGCATTGACTTGAGTGGTGAGCGTACCAAGAAGGCATTCACTCAAAAGGCACTGACACGCTATGGTAGCATTGACCCAAGTGAGCGAGTGTATCGTAAGGGGAATTAACTTACGAGAATGATAATTCTCATTGGAGAGAATCATCTAAGTGCGGTGAGCGTATGAATGAATACTCAAAATGCAACTTAAGCATGTCATGATGATTATACTAAATATTGCTCAAGCAATACTAATGCACATGCAAAGTGAAGTTGGTTATCCGACCCGTTGGGTTAACCGTGGTATTCAACCCAGGGAAACATAACCAATGGGTTCAATCAAGCTAAGGTGGCCGATTGGATTAAGGTGATTGGTCAACCGGGCTGGGGCGGTCAGTCAAACCACAGTGATCGGTTGGCTGGGCCNTCTTTAAGAGAGAAGACTTTGGTAGAAAATAGAGAGGGAGAGGCTCAAAATTGAAGTGTGAAAAAGTGTAGAGAGTCTAAATTGTGAGGAATTCTTCGAGAGATTGTAAAAGTGGAGGGAAAGTGAGAGATTTCTTCCTCCTTGCCGCTTCGAAGAGGAATTCTATGTGATGTAAATAAATGAAGAGATTCAGAGGAACTTCGAGGAGTTTGCTTGGGGAGAAATTAGAGATAAATTTATTTATTGTTGTAGTTTGTATGACTTTGATTTTATATATGAATTCCGAGTTTAGTTGTGTTTTCCCCATTAGATCTAAGTAATTTTCTGTCTTTCTCCTTGTCTTGAGATTTGTGAAATGGTGATTTGAATTGGTTAAGCCATGAAAAAAGAAATTGACATGATCTTTTCACTTCGATCTTAATTTACTTTTAATTTGACCAATTGATTTGTTAAAATATGTTGAGTTTTACAACTAAAGTGAAGATTACATCCAAGAATTATGGAGGTCAAAGCCCTTGGAAGTTGGGTGCAAATAAATAAGGAAATAAAATTATCGGGAGTAGAATTGGAGATATTTGATTTGTTAAAATATGTTGAGTTTTACAACTAAAGTGAATATTACATCCAAGATTCAGGGATAAATTTGTTAAAATATGTTGAGTTTTACAACTAAAGTGAAGATTACATCCAAGATTCAGGGAGTAATTTGTTAAAATATGTTGAGTTTTACAACTAAAGTGAAGATTACATCCAAGATTTAGGGAGGGAGGTCAAAGCCCTCAGAAGTTGAGTGCAAATAAATAAGGAAATAAAATTATCGGCCGTAGAATTGGAGATTTTAGAGTGACAGACTAAAATCCTCAATTTGGACCTATCATTTGGGTGCTGAAGTATAGATGTTAGCCCTCAGGCGAGGGGAATGTGGGAGCTCCGAAGTGAGAGTTGGTATCCTCTTAACCTAGTCGGATTCAGTAAACAAGCGTAGGATTAGTCAATGTTCTTTATGTCTTAACCAAATGGTAAAGAATAGAAATGCTTCTATTTGACACAATACAATTGAAGTAATTCACTTTATCCATTCACTATAATTTCTTGACAAGAAGAATGATGATTTTTTATATATTGAATATCACATTAGCACCTTCATTAGTATAATTTGTTATTTAATAGTTATAAAATTTACATATTTATTTCAATTACCTATTAGTGACAGATAAACAAATTGAATTCAATTGTTGCAATTAAAGTATTGCTTTTCTAAAGTCTTAGTTCGTAGTTCTAATATTACTCCATGTGGGATCAATATCTAGGACTCCATTAGAGCCATATATTACTTGAGCGATACGTATATTTGCGTTAATAAGTGTGACTTTACAATTATTGAATATTTTATACATACATATTTATCGAATCAATAACTGTTATTAAGTTTTTGGTGCAGTTGCTGAGAAATTAAATCTATTAGCAACAGTACTAAATACTTATATTTTTAAGCATATATAAAGTCGCTGTCAGCTACCATAGTGTGTCAGTGCCATTTGAGTGAATGCCTTCTTGGTACGCTCACNAAATTAAATCTATTAGCAGAAGTACTAAATACTTATATTTTTAAGTATATATAAAGTCGCTGTCAGCTACCATAGTGTGTCAGTGCCATTTGAGTGAATGCCTTCTTGGTACGCTTACCACTTAAGTCAATGCCCCTTCGGTACCTTCGTTTCTTTCGGGTCAATGCCTCCACAACACACTCATCCTTTAAGCTGCTACCTCCATGACACACCCATCTTTTTGGGTCACTGCCTTCATGGCGCACCCTTCATTTCAGTTGTTACCTCTATGACACGCCCATCCTTTCGAGCTGCTGCCTCTACAACACAACCATCTTGTGGGCTGCTGCCTCCACGGTATACCTACCCTTTTCGGTCACTACCTCCATGACACAATCATCCTCCGGGCCACTGCCTCCACATTACGCCCGCCCTTTCGTGTTCACAGCCACCACGACACACCCACGACACACCCATTCGTTGGGTCATCGCCTCTATGACGCGCCCTCCCTTTTGGATCACTGTCTCCATATCACACTCATTTCTTTGGACTGCCGGTTCAATCACATGCCCACCCCACCCAAGTCACTGCCTCCATAGCACACCTATTCTTGGAACACTGCCTCTACAGTATGCCCACTTTCGAGTCACTACACCCAGTGCACACTTACCAACCGAGTCACTGTCTCCACAGTACACTCCTTACTACTTATATCATATGATTTTTTGCATTTGCACTTGTATGTATGCATGAATAGCGAGTTAAGCTCGATAGGCGAGTGAC
Source organism: Phalaenopsis hybrid cultivar (assembly GCA_002079205.1). Classification (NCBI taxonomy): domain Eukaryota; kingdom Viridiplantae; phylum Streptophyta; class Magnoliopsida; order Asparagales; family Orchidaceae; genus Phalaenopsis; species Phalaenopsis hybrid cultivar. The sequence continues at coordinate 158,789 of JXCR01059347.1, forward strand.
CCCATGTCAGTCACGATTCCTTAAAGTGCATTGCTTGCCTGGTTAATTCTGGCGAGCAATGTAAGTTAAAGCGTCGGGATTGACAGGAGCATGACTGTGCTAAGGATTTAAAGGGACTAACTTGCATCACCTTGCATTTTACGGGTCTACATTTAATGGCTTATGAACATCGGAGGAACTGAGACCACCCGCACATAATCGAAGACCTGGCCTTCGGTTGATCCCGCCAATAAACCGACCCTTGCTAATAAGGGCCCGGTCCCTCCTGAGTGTTGCCCCGTGACACCAAGGGAGGGCGACCGATGCTCCATTCACTCCTATCCAGTACCAACAACAGGCAAAGGAGCAGATGACTAGTATCCTCATGAAATGACTGCCGGCAGGACTCCTACGAGCTTAGCCTGCAAAACGGCCACTGTAGCAACAATCTCCACAACATCTTTCAACTACCCACTGTCTTGGTAACCCTCTAACTTGGCCAACTTGTCTACATATAGGAAATGTCAATGAGCTATTAAAAGATTGGTGGCGGCCAAAAAAGAGTCTTTACGTACTCGTGAATCTATCCATTAATGAGACCAAAATATAAGTATTAAGGGCAGTTTCCATAACCGTCCCCTGCTTTTCGTAATTGTACAAAATACTCTCCTATAAATAAGAGACAAAAATATGAATAAAGAAATCTCTTTCCCCAACTCTCTCTACAGAGAATTCTAAACTTATTCTACTGTCATCACTTCTTCGTCTAACCCTAACTCTTGAGGCATATTCACAACATAAATGTACATGTTTGGATCCAACAGCATAAAAATTAGGCGTTGTGTAAGTAAACTCCACTTGTATTTTTCTTTTTATTTTTTAATTTTTGTCTTCAAGTAGATTAATGAAATAATAAATTATGTTCATTATTTTTTTATTTTTCAAGTAAGAAAATGCAGTTTAGCTTTTTTTTATTATTTTCAAAACGCCTTCCAAGCAATAAAAAAAAAAAAAATCAATCTAATTCTCCACGAACATTTATCTAATTCAATTGGTTTATGTAGCTGCTAAAACTGTATTTGAATATAAATAAAATGGCATTTGCTTTATTTTTAGTAATTAAATAAATATATGATTAGTGGTCGCATGCATAACACATTAATTATAAATAAATTAAATAATCTCAATATGCTATGTTCAAACGCCCGTCAATAATCTAAATATATGATTAGAGGTGTAAACGGGCCAAACACGAGCGAGCCCAGGCTCGACTCGTTTATATTTCGAGCTCAAAAAGTGTGTTCGTGTTCGGCTCATTTGCTTAGCGAGCCGAACACNCGGGGCAGTCATTCGAGGCAAAGTGTAATGCCAACTGGGATGGGGTATTCGCTTGAGGCAAAGCATAGTGTTGACCAGGCCGGAGCGGGTATATTTCGACTAATTGAATCTTCCAATGTCGGACGATCAATTAAGTCGGATGATGCCGACAGCGGGTCGTACCTGCCTCACGTTGACTACCAAACCCCCTAGTAAACAAACATGAAATACAGTGATTCTTGCAGGACAACAATCCACGCTTGCTCTAGCTAAATCACATAGAGTACTATGCTTTAGCTTTTAGATACGCGACACAGCTACCTCTGGCTTTGGCAAGGAATGTGGAGAACTTCTTCCGCAAATTTCTCGTAGGAGAAGTCCTTCACATTTTTTTGGGCGAACAAACTACAAAGTTTTTTCCGTCCAACATTCGCTCTACAATCTTGTAGAATGGGCTAGCTACAAAGTTTTTCGCATTCATCAAGATCCAACAATTTCAACCCCTTCGGAAGGTTGGAAGCGCCAAAACTATGGGAAATTGTGGTTCTGAACCGCTCAGGTTTGGGGCTAAGGCTTGCAAAGAAAAACTCTTTGCTTCATCATTGATTTGGCCACGAATGTAAAGTCCTAACCTAGGGGTTTTTTTTAAGACATAATTGGCCAATCAATAAACGTATTGTCGTGTCGTCTCGCCAACTTGCCTAGCATGGGCAACTAAACCCACATTGAAACTAAAAATTTGGCCAATCCAAGGCATATGACCGGGTCGACTTGTATCATTCGACTAATCACATCTTCCGGTGATGGATAAATTGATTACACAGACGATACTAAATGGCCTATCAAATATGCCTAGTATGGGTAACCTAACCCCACAACACCTAGTAAAAACTATTCCTAGGGTCGGGTAAGAAGGAAAATACAAGGGTTTGAGAGAATCTCACCGTTGCGAAGGTTGAGGACATGTTCTATTTGCTTGGCCTCACTCCGACGTTGCTCCAACGGTGCTCTGGCGAAGCTTCAACGAGGTTTCGAGCTTCACTCCTTCCTCACGGAATGAAGATGACCCCTCTTAGAGATTGGATTCGATGAAGTTATACCAAAGTTTGAAACTACAATGAAGTTTCTAGCGAAGCTCCTGACGATCCCTCCTAACCTCTCTTCTCGAGTAAGATGAAGAGTCTCTCTCTCTTCCAAGATCTCAAGCCTTTAAGAGCAAGAAGAAGCTCTTTGAGGAAGAATATGGTGTTCTCCCTCTAACACTCTCAAGATTTCTAAATTCTCTCCTTAGATCTAGCAAGAAACCTCTCAACGGAGGGAAGAAATAAAAAAAAAGCTAGAAAAATAGGAAGGAAGGAAGGACAAAGAAGAAGATGAAGAAGAAGAAAGATTTCTTCTTCACTTGAGCTCCTCCTCTAGAAATCTCTCTTCTCTTTCTCTAGAGCTCTCTCCCTTTGTTTGAAAATAGTGAATTGTCCTAAATGAGCTGCCTCCCTCTCTTTTATTTGGTTTGCCACCCGTGCCAAGCTTTCCGCATGGTCTCTTCACCTGCTCGACCTATCTATTTGACACAGCCCGATGAAGCATCTCCTTGCATGGATATGACATAATTTGATGTGATCTCCCCATAATTTTCCTTGACTCATTCTATAAGCTTCATGGGAACCATGAAAAGTTTTTTGAAATGGCTCCTTCCATCTGATATGAAATGGGCTGAAACGACATGAAATGGAGGTGTTTAACGAAGGCAGGACGTTTGGGCGCGTATGCGACAACTATCAGTCGCATATGAGCCCGTTGCTCGATTTGTACATTTAGTTGGCCGCCTAAACACTATTAGGAGCACATAAGTGCCACCCTCTCTATCTGGGATTGTTCTATGCGAAGTTTCGTTGCATATGTGCTAATTGGTGGCACATATGCGTCCCATTCTCGGTTGGCGCAACGAACCAGCACCCAAAATGGGCTTTAGCACCTATGCGCCAAAATGGGGCATATGTGCCCCCACTTGTTGAGTTGCACCCCCTAGGGGCTCTTAGCACCTATGCGCCACTCGAAAAAGTATCAATTTTTTTAAAAATTTTTATCTTTTGTTCTTTGATTCCTATCTTCACCGAGGCTCGCGTGGTGGATTCTTATGGGTCCTTAGACCATCATAAGACATCAAGGGATGAGAAAAGGCTTCACCATCTCTAGACAGTCTCCACAGATGCATCGTATAGAGCCAAAATCCTCTTCCGGAGCTTGGTACGGCCACGACAATCTAAAATTCTAATTTTCACTCGGGTGCACGTATGATGATTTTAATCGACCCGGACACTATGGAGAGTCACTTATCACTCAAATATGACTCCATAGATGAAAATGAACATTTCAAAATTTTCAATTAAGGTATTTTGGTGTCGAATGGCGTCCTAGACTCCCGCACGGGTAGACCTGTTTAAAATCCCAAAATTTCCCAAAATGCATGTGGGAGAGTTTGATGACTCCCCTTGGCCACCAAAAGCTCTGAATATGTGGGATATGACCTCTAAGGCACCATAATGGACAACATGGATGACTCATGTTAGAGTTTACATTGCCCCATGCTAAATTCTTTCGAGTATGACTGAATCAATATCGATTTTGATTCTTTGCTTGAGGCGCGTACTAGGAGGTCTTATCAGCTTTCTTAGACTACGAGAAACTGAAGAAAGCCTCATATCATTTGCATGTACATATAGAGTATGCGACATCAAAAATTGACGCCAACAAATTCCACTGAGGACCTTTGATGGATCTTGTGTCTTGTTCGTGGATCTCGTTTCTAGAGAGCAGGAGAGAAGGCCCTGAGCGTCCCGACCCATGGGTCCTTTCAAGGGCATTTAGCTAGGGTGATGGTTCAGCTTTGTGATCGTCTTATGATCTCCTGCCTTTTGGATTTAGCGTGCGTCTGCCATGAGTTCCCTGAGCTTGTCGGGCCAGGTTTGAGACTTACTTGGCCGGGCTCAGTTCCCCGTGTATCGGGAATGGGCCCACGAAGTTAATACTTTCTTTGGGTAAGGGGTGTCTTAAAAATCTATTTTAATGTGAAGTTTCTTTTCTTTTTTAGGAAATCAACCGTCAACACGTCCATTCAGTGTGTTGAGCTGTCATCATTAAGTGGGTCATTCTCAAGCATTTCAACGAGCGAGTCCCGTTTAATGTTGTTGATCATTCCCTCTATTTAAAGAAGGAAGAAGTTCTTCATGTCTTTACTTTCCCATCACGTGCCCCGTCTTTGCAAAAATTTGGCGAGATTGGCTGGCTTTTTGTTTGTCCCGGAGCGACTTTTTGTTTGGTCAGAAGCGAGGGTAATCTTTAGTCAATCAGTGCCGATGAACTTCTGAGGCCCACGCCTCGAAAGTCGGACCAACTTTTAGGTTGTTATGGTGCTTTGAAATTTGTGCTGAGAGTTATGGTGTGTGTGTGTGTGTGTATATATATGCATTTATCTATCTCACACCAAAACTTTCAATTTTATAAACCAAGCAACCGATTTGTCTTTTTCACCTCTCTCAAACCCACATTTCCATCCGGTATTTATTTTGTAAAAATAAAAATTTGAGTATGAGATAAATAAATGGAGTGTATCTAAATTTGCGAAACAATAAATAAAAAATATATAAATTTATAAATAGACTGAAATCTTGACATTCATCAATCAATACAGCAAAATAAAAATACAAGCAAAATCATTCAAACACCAACAAAATTCATCACGAGCCGTCCAATGCATAACCCTCGATCCAACGGTTCAGCAATCATCCCCGACATCTGCGAGATCCAGCCGACTTCTCTCCTTCAAAGCACGCAACAATTGTGCCCCCTTTCTTCTCCCCCGAGCGCTACATTCTCCCTGTAAGGCCACCACCACCGCATGCGCCACCACCTTCGGCGCATCCGCCGCCCTATCTCCGGCGTATATAGCTGCCAAGATCCCGATCGCACATTCCCTTCCTCTCCCCGTCATCCCCTCCACAGATCTAGCGAGCGCCGCCGGCGCTAGAGCGTGTTCTCTCACCTCCTTCGCTCCCTCCTCCACCGTACACAGCAACTCCAACGCCGCCAGTGTTCTTTCCTTCACCGTCGTGGCCCCTGTTCCGGCGGACGCCACCGCCTCTACAGCAGCGGACACCGCTCCGGCTTCCACTGCTGACCGGCNTGCCGCCGGCGCTAGAGCGTGTTCTCTCACCTCCTTCGCTCCCTCCTCCACCGTACACAACAACTCCAACGCCGCTAGTGTTCTTTCCTTCACCGTCGTGGCACCTGTTCCGGCGGACGCCACCGCCTCTACAGCAGCGGACACCGCTCCGGCTTCCACTGCTGACCGGCGGTTACCTTCTGCCAATACCATAGATAGCAATACCTTTGCAGCCGCCCGCGCAGTCTCTCCTTGCCTCAGCGCCGCCACAACAGCCGCCATGATCC